>NW_026845477.1:39531-210447 GCF_025583915.1 Anolis sagrei ordinatus | reverse complement strand
TAGCCTACACCCCCGCTGCAAACGATCATAGTTGATAATGGTCAAACGCACTCCCCCTCAGCCGCTTGAGCGGAAAAGGAAAGGGAAAAGGAAAAGAACAGGGCTTGGGGCTGTGAGGAATGGTGGGAGTGGGAGTCCAAAACACTTGGCGAGAGGGCCAACGTTGGGCCAGGCCTGCACTAGAGCCTGGAGTCGTCCGGCAGGGAGCAGGCAGGCTTCTCCTGACCCAAGGGCTGCAGAAGGGGGTCCAGAGCGGAGGATGAAGGGGCAGCGTCCATCCGCTGAGGGTCACTCACCCCGAAGTTGGAAGCAGAGAAGCGGTCGGAGGCGGAGACGTTGGTGGAGGCGGAGGTGTGGGCGTAGTAGGCGTTGATGTTGGCCAGCAAGGTGCTCATCACGGCCGGGACCCCCGGGCACATGTACTTGGAGGAGAGGCACGCAAAGTGCCTGAGGGAGAAGGAGGAGGAGGAGGAGAGCAGACAATGTGGGAACGCTCCGTCAGTCCCAGGGAAAGGAGGAAGACAAGGGCACACGCGACACGCCTAAAAGAATCCCCACCTTGTGTGACCGTGGAGCAGAACATACAACTCCGCACCTGTATGCTTGCCCGCTATGCCCTGCCTCACGTACAGAGGAAGAATGGTTGGAGGCTGCAGACAATGCCGTTGCTGTTGCCCGTTTTTGATCAAAATATAGTTAGCTGCTTGTGCTCTTTCCATTTGTATCCATTTTATACTAATTTATGCAATGCTTTGGGCATGAAATAAATAAATAAGTACAATTACAAGACAAGTGATTTTAATGTTTTTGTGTGTGTATGGCCTAGTATGTTTCGGCACTGAACGTTTGCCGTTTATATGTAGTGCTCCGCCCCGAGTCCCCTGAGTTGGAGTGAGAAGGGTGGAATATACATGCTTTAAATAAAGAAATTAAATAATTATACGTAAAGACTATGGACGATTGAGTAAGAATTGTCTCCAGAGAAGAACTACATTCTATTCATAACTGAACTTTAATAAGAAATGTGCCTATATGTTTGTTTGTTTTTTTCCTGTCAGAAGCGACTTGAAAAACTGCAAGTCGTTTCTGGTGTGAGAGAATTGGCCATCTGCAAGGATGTTGCCTGGATCAGCAAGAATCATAGAATCATAGAGTTGAAAGAAACCTCATGGGCCATAATCCAGTTGAACCCCATTCTGCCAAGAAGCAGGAATATTGCATTCAGATCACCCCTGACAGATGGCCATCCAGCCTCTATTTCAATGCTTCCAAAAGAAGGAGCCTCCACCACACTCCCTCTGGGGCAGAGAGTTCCACAGCTGAACGGCTCTCACCGTCAGGAAGTTCTTCCTCATGTTCAGGTGGAATCTCCTCTCTTGTCGTTTGAAGCCATTTCTCCCTTGCGTCCTGGTCTCTCTCCAGGGAAGCAGAAAGGAAGCGTGCTCCCTCCTCCTCCTCCTCCTCCTCCCTGTGGCTTCCTCTCGCATAGTTATATGATGAATTAATACAATATGTTTATGAGTAAACAAGATACGTTATTTTCAAAGAAGACTTTTATTTTATTTTATCTCTAAGTGCCTATTTTAAACTCAGACTGGATGGTCATCTGTCGGGGTTGCTTTGAATGCAATATTCCTGCTTCTTGGCAGAATGGGGTTGGACTGGATGATGGCCCACCAGGTCTCTCCCACCTCTAAGAGGTTTCAAGGCAATGGATCTCTTTTGGGCACCTGCAAATTCAACTGCCAAGAGCCAACCATCCTTTTCTAACCCGATACCTTTTTGTGCAACGGCATGCCTTTATCCTTGGCAGTTCAAAGACATGGTTCTTCAGTCTAACAGCTGAGTTACCTGTGTGCCATGATTACATGAATGCTTGTGGCTTCTAACAAGGTCATGCTTTTGAAATGTTTATGGAGATTCACATTTGCCAAACAGATGTGGCATCATTTTTACCTGTTCAATGGGGTTGTGGTGCAGTTATTTCCAATAGGTTGTGGAATTTCCAATATATTTCCAATGCAGACATAGACAAGGCCCACCCCCCTTTCCCATTTGCACCCCTTCGCTCTTAATTAGAGGGACTCCTCTCCTGCCTTGACGTCGTCGTCGTCGTGCAACGCGAACCCCTTTCAAGCCCCCCCGTTTCTCCGTATTTACAGCCATTTCTCCCTTTGATTGTTTACTTTAATCACCCAACAAGCACAAGTGCGGCTGGAATCATTTCAGGGAGCGTGCTCTGCGTTTCCCCCGGTTCTCCTTTTTGCACTTTAATGAGAGCAATTAAATGAGAATATGCAAATGAGCCTGCTTCCTTCCTTCCTTCCTGAGGATGGCAAGCAGGATCCGCCCAGAGGGCTTTGCAGCAGCCTCTCTTTCTAATCCCATGGGACCCCCACTCTGCGGATGGATCCACGCAACGGAGGGGCCGTGGGGGGGGGGGGCTGGCAAGGGCCCCCCCTCCCCTCTCCTCCCCCCCCCCCTCCGTTGCTGCGGGACTCACGTCATGGCCTGGTAGATGGACTCGATGCCGTAGCGCATGGCGAACTCGTCCACGATCTCCTGCCCCGTTTCGTCAAAGTAGACCTTCCAGGCGTCGTCCCCCTTGGCCTCCGGGATCCTCACCACGCCGCTGCCCTGGACGTCCGTCAGGTGGTGGAAGAGGTTCTGCCGGGGAGGGACGGAGGGACGGACGGAGGTCAGGCCCACAGACACCTCGCACTAACTCTGAGGAAGGCTGCGGCCCCTCCATTGTGTTCCTCCAGCAAAGACGGGGCCAAATCCCCACCACTGCCTTTTTGGACTACAAGGGTGTTCCTCCATGAGAAAGGACATGCCAATGGTTCCTCTTCACTCAACAGTTTAGTGTGGATAGATCAGGCATCTATCCACGCTTTGCCTATGTTAGAGAGTGAGTAGGCCAAAGCCTTTAGAGTCAGTGGGACATAGCTAGTGTCATCCTGAGGAGAGTGAGTAGGCCGAAGCCTGTTAGAGCCAGTGGACCAAAGCTAGTGTCATCCTGAGGAATGTGAGGTGGATCTTTGTGTGAGAGAAGCCTTGTGCACTGAGCTGATAAGAGTTAGTGGGCCAAAGCTAGTGTCATCCTGAGGAGAGTGAGTAGGCCGAAGCCTGTTAAGAGTCAGTGAACCAAAGCTAGTGTCATCCTGAGGAATGTGAGCTGATAAGAGTTAGTGGGCCTAAACTAGTGTCATCCTGAGGAGAGGGAGTAGGCCGAAGCCTGTTAGGGTCAGTAAACCAAAGCTAGTGTCATCCTGAGGAATGTGAGGTGGACCTCTGTGTGAGAGAAGACTTGTGTACCGAGCTAATAAGAGTGCGAAGAAACATAACATCCAAGAAATGTAAGGACTGTCAGAAATATTAAAAATTAACTGGGTATTTTTTATTACAAAAGTGGAAGTCAAACACTGAAGGAGTGAGTAGGCTGAAGCCTGTTAGAGTCAGTGGGCCAAAGCTAGTGTTGTCCTGAGGAGAGTGAGTAGGCCGAAGCCTGTTAAGAGTCAGTGGGCCAAAGCTAGTGTTGTCCTGAGGAGAGTGAGTAGGCCGAAGCCTGTTAGAGCCAGTGGAACAAAGCTAGTGTCATCCTGAGGAATGTGAGATGGACCTTTGTGTGAGAGAAGCCTTGTGTACTGAGCTGATAAAAGTTAGTGGGCCAAAGCTAGTGTCATCCTGAGGAGAGTGAGTAGGCTGAATCCTGTTAGAGCCAGTGAAGCAAAGCTAGTGTCATCCTGAGGAATGTGAGATGGATCTTTGTGTGAGAGAAGCCTTGTGCACTGAGCTGATAAGAGTTAGTGGGCCAAAGCTAGTGTCATCCTGAGGAGAGTGAGTAGGCTGAAGCCTGTTAGAGTCAGTGGGCCAAAGCTAGTGTCATCCTGGGGAATGTGAGGTGGACCTCTGTGTGAGAGAATCCTTGTGTACTGAGCTGATAAGAGTCATTGCGCCAAAGCTAGTGTCATCCTGAGGAGAGTGAGTAGGCTGAATCCTGTTAGAGTCAGTGGAACAAAGCTAGTGTCATTCTGAGGAATGTGAGATGGACCTCTGTGTGAGAGAAGCCTTGTGCACTGAGGTGATAAGAGTTAGTGGGCCAAAGCTAGTGTCATCCTGAGGAGAGTGAGTAGGCCGAAGCCTGTTAAAGCCAGTGGAACAAAGCTAGTGTCATCCTGAGGAATGTGAGATGGACCTTTGTGTGAGAGAAGCCTTGTGCACTGAGCTGATAAGAGTTAGTGGGCCAAAGCTAGTGTCATCCTGAGGAGAGTGAGTAGGCCGAAGCCTGTTAGAGTCAGTGAACCAAAGCTAGTGTCATCCTGAGGAATGCGAGGTGGACCTCTGTGTGAGAGAAGCCTTGTTTACTGAGCTGATAAGAGTTAGTGGGCCTAAGCTAGTGTCATCCTGAGGAGAGTGAGTAGGCTGAAACCTGTTACAGTCAGTGAACCAAAGCTAGTGTCATTCTGAGGAATGTGAAGTGGACGTCTGTGTGAGAGAATCCTTGTGTACTGAGCTGATAAGAGTTAGTGGGCCAAAGCTAGTGTCATCCTGAGGAGAGTGAGTAGGCCGAAGCCTGTTAGAGCCAGTGGAACAAAGCTAGTGTCATCCTGCGGAATGTGAGATGGACCTCTGTGTGAGAGAATCCTTGTGTACTGAGCTGATAAGAGTCATTGCGCCAAAGCTAGTGTCATCCTGAGGAGAGTGAGTAGGCCGAAGCCTATTAGAGTCAGTGGGCCAAAGCTAGTGTCATCCTGAGGAATGTGAGGTGGACCTCTATGTGAGAGAAGCCTTGTTTACTGAGCTGATAAGAGTTAGTGGGCCTAAGCTAGTGTCATCCTGAGGAGAGTGAGTAGGCTGAAGCCTGTTAGAGTCAGTGGGCCAAAGCTAGTGTCATCCTGGGGAATGTGAGGTGGACCTCTGTGTGAGAGAAGCCTTGTGTACCGAGCTGATAAGAGCATGAAGAAACATAACATACAAGAAACGTAAGGACTGTCAGAAACATTAAAAATTAACTGGGTATTTTGGATTTCAAAAGTGGGAGTCAAACACTGAAGGAGTGAGTAGGCCGACGCCTGTTAAGAGTCATTGCACCAAAGCTGAGGAGAGTAATGTAGACCTCTGTGTGAGAGAAGCCTCGTGTGAGAAAGCTCCAGTGTGAAGGCTGCTGTGTGTAAAGCTACTATGTATTTGTTTATTTGTGTTATGGAAACCTAGTTCTTGCAACCATATTATTTTGCTACATAGAAAAGCCTCTTTTGGAAGGGAGACCCTTGGTCTGTGTGTTTGTGTTCTCTTTATCACGTGGTGCTCCTGGTGTGCTGGGTCAGCTGCTGCTTTGCAATGTGTTAATGGGGAGGGCCTTCTGTTCATAAGCCCACTCTCGCCCAACAAGAGGGGCCAAGGACGCAAAGAGGGTGCCATTTTCAAGATGGCGCTCTCGCTCTGGGAGGAGTGCTTCTCCCTTCCTTGGGATCTGGAGCAGAGAACGCGGGCCCCGAGGCCCAGCTTGAGACCGTTCCCCGGATGGATTAGAAAACGGAGAGAGAGATCTGGGGCCCTTGGATAACGATGCTTCTAGGGGGCATCTACACTGTGGAATTCATGCAGTTTGGAACCCCTTTCAATGCCAGGTGAGGAGCCCGGCAGCGGAGGTGGGCCTTCCCTGCTGCAGTGTCGTACCTCGTGGAGGCAGGTGTACTGGACGTGGTAGGGCGCCACCTTCTCCTCCCCCTTGATCTCCACGTTGATCTGCAGCCGGATGGCCCCCGACACGGCAGACTTGTCCGTCCGTTTCTCTGCGGGGAGGAAGCATCACAAGGAAGAAGGCGTCTGGCTGACTGACCGCCTGGCTGACCGTTGCCCCTCCAGCCCTGCCCCACCGCCACCCCCACCCACTCCGCCGGGACCCCGGAGCCCCCGGGCAGGACTCACCCAGGTTGTACCAGACGTCCATCTCTCCGCTCAGCGTGCGCACCTCGATGATGGTCTGCCCCAGGAAGTCGTCCGACTCGCGCTTCAGCCGCTGCTTCACCCGGGACTTGATGTCGTCGTCCTCGTCCCAGACACGGACCTTGATGCGGTCGGAGGAGTTGTGGCACTCGCTGCGGAGAAGGACGATCGGGGGAAAGGGTCACAGGCCGGGCGGGAATGGCGGGAGGGTGAGTGGCAGGTCCCATCAGCCCCGTCAGCAGGGAGGAGGAATCCTGGCCACACCTGAAGGAGGCCCACTGGGGGGCAATGGGTGAGCCCCCACACGTCTCTCACACACAGACTCTCCACAATTCGTGTTTTCATGTGGAAGAGGGAACCATGGAGGCCCAGAGGTGGACGGGACCCCAAGGCCACCCAGTCCAGCCTCATTCTACCTGGCAGGAGGGCACCATCCAAGCCCTCCTTGCAGACGCCCATACCCAGCCTCTGCTTTCAGACCTCCAGAGAAAGGAGACGCCTCCACCGGACTCCCAGGCAGCCCGTCTGCTTCCTGCTGCTCCAACGGGCAGGAGGTGGATCCATGCATCGAAGTTACAAGGGGTGTGCTGCCTGGAGTGGCATTCCTTGTTTACTGTTACTTATTCCCAAGTCATCCTCAGCGCATCCCAAGCTCTGAGGATTATTACCTGGGAAGGAAGGAATCCCACGGGAGCATTGCAGCGCACCCAAATACCTGGGAGGAGTCACTCTGGACCGTGCTCTGACCTACAAGAAGCACTGCCTGAACATCAAGCAAAAAGTGGGTGCTAGAAACAATATCATACGAAAGCTGACTGGCACAACCTGGGGATCACAACCAGACACAGTGAAGACATCTGCCCTTGCGCTGTGCTACTCTGCTGCTGAGTATGCATGCCCAGTGTGGAACACATCTCACCACACTAAAACAGTGGATGTGGCTCTTAATGAGACATGCCACATTATCACGGGGTGTCTGCGCCCTACACCACTGGAGAAATTACACTGCTTAGCCGGTATTGCACCACCTGACATCCGCCGGGAAGTAGCAGCCAATAGTGAAAGGACCAAGGCAGAGACATCTCCAGCTCATCCCTGTTTGGGTATCAGCCAGCACATCAACGACTTAAATCATGAAATAGTTTTCTAAGATCTACAGAGACACTCGCTGGAACACCTCAGCAAGCGAGAGTCCAAAAGTGGCAGGCTCAAACCAATATTTATTTATCGTGTCATTAGCAACCATTGTATTACAATTCTAACAGAGCAAAACAAACACAGAGATTAAAAAGAAAAAGAAAAAAAGAAAGAAAGAAAACCACACAGATTTTGCAAATTTGGTATTTGGTTAAATGTCCTTTGACCAGTATCTGGCCACTTGGAGTGCCTCTGGGGTTGCCGCAAGAAGGTCCTCCATGGTGCATGTGGCAGGGCTCAGGGTGCATTGCAGCAGGTGGTCAGTGGTTTGTTCTTCTCCGCACTCGCATGCCAAGGATTCCACCCTGTAGCCCCATTTCTTAAGATTGGCTCTGCATCTCGTGGTGCCAGAGCGCAGTCTGTTCAGTGCCTTCCAAGTCGCCCAGTCTTCTGTGTGCCCAGGGGGGAGTCTCTCATTTGGTATCAGCCATTGGTTGAGGTGCTGGGTTTGAGCCTGCCACTTTTGGACTCTCGCTTGCTGAGGTGTTCCAGCGAGTGTC
Organism: Anolis sagrei ordinatus; assembly: GCF_025583915.1. Lineage (NCBI taxonomy): Eukaryota > Metazoa > Chordata > Lepidosauria > Squamata > Anolidae > Anolis > Anolis sagrei. The sequence continues at coordinate 202,798 of NW_026845477.1, read as the reverse complement.
TCTGTAGATCTTAGAAAACGATGTCTAGATTTAAGTCGTTGACGTGCTGGCTGATACCCAAACAGGGGATGAGCTGGAGATGTCTCTGACTTGGTCCTTTCACTATTGGCTGCTACTTCCCGGCGGATGTCAGGTGGTGCAATACCGGCTAAGCAGTGTAATTTCTCCAGTGGTGTAGGGCGCAGACACCCCGTGATAATGCGGCATGTCTCATTAAGAGCCACATCCACTGTTTTAGTGTGGTGAGATGTGTTCCACACTGGGCATGCATACTCAGCAGCAGAGTAGCATAGCGCAAGGGCAGATGTCTTCACTGTATCTGGTTGTGATCCCCAGGTTGTGCCAGTCAGCTTTCGTATGATGTTGTTTCTAGCACCCACTTTTTGCTTGATGTTCAGGCAGTGCTTCTTGTAGGTCAGAGCACGGTCCAGAGTGACTCCCAGGTATTTGGGTGCGCTGCAATGCTCCAGTGGGATTCCTTCCCAGGTAATCCTCAGAGCTCGGGATGCTTGTCTGTTCTTAAGGTGAAAGGCGCATGTCTGTGTTTTAGATGGATTAGGGATCAGTTGGTTTTCCCTGTAATAGGCAGTAAGAGCACCTAGAGCTTCAGAGAGATTCTGTTCTACCATCTCAAAGCCCCCTGCTTGAGCAGTAATGGCACGATCATCAGCATAGATGAATCTCTCTGTCCCTTCTGGCAGTGGCTGGTCATTTGTGTAGATGTTGAACATGGATGGAGCAAGCACGCTCCCCTGAGGCAGGCCGTTCTTCTGTTTCCGCCATCGGCTTCTCTGGCCCTGGAACTCCACAAAGAAGCTCCTGTTTTGTAGCAGGTTTCCTATGAGGCAGGTGAGGTGGTCGTCCTTTGAGATATTAAACATTTTTCTCAGGAGGAGGCAGCGGTGGTTCACAGTCTCATAGGCTGCTGACAGGTCTCTGAAGACAGCTCCTGTGATCTGCTGCCTTTCAAAGCCATCAAAGCTCAAACCAATGGCTGATACCCAATGAGAGACTCCCCCCTGAGCACACAGAAGGCTGGGCGACTTGGAAGGTTCTGGCCCCACGAGATGCAGAGCCAACCTTCAGAAATGGGGCCACAAAGTGGAGTCCACGACATGCGAGTGCAGAGAAGAGCCAACCACTGACCACCTGCTGCAATGCACCCTGAGCCCTTCTTCCACATGATGCACAAGGGAGGACCTTCTTGCAGCAACATCAGAAGCACTCCAAGGGGCCAGACACTGGTCAAAGGACATACCAAGCTTGCAAACTCTGTGTCTTTTGTATGTTTGTTTGTTTGTTCTGTCAAAAATGTAATACAACTGTTTGGTTGCCTGACATGATAAATAAATGTTACTTATTTAATGTTTACTAAGAACACGAAAGGCACTGCCAGCTCATTCAACCTGGTCACAGAATATTATTATTTAAGAACACAGAAATGCTGGACACTCACTCCAACAACCATCATGCCAGACTACACAGAGAAGCCACTGAAATTCACAAGAAGCAGGTGGATTATGTCAACAGAAAGGAGGAAACCACGAAAATGAACAAAATCTGGGCACTAGTATTGGAAAACATCAGAATGAAGACTGGAAATAAAGAACACCACTCAGAAACAGAGGAACCCCAGATCAAGTGCCTGTCAACGGCTCCCAAGTAGAGGGTGCCTCCAGGCAACAACAGCCAGGCTACCTCTATGCAGACACCCTACCTGATTGACTCTGCAGTTTTGTGGCTACTCCATGCTATTTGAGCTTGCCAATTACAACATTCACAGACCAGGGTTCTTTCTCCCACCCTGGACATTATTTCACAGGGATATCCACACTATGCTTGCCTCATTTCCAACAGAACCTCTGAAGATGCCATTATTATTATTATTATTATTATTATTATTATTATTATTATTATTATCATTATTGTTATTGCTATTATAAACACAACAAGATGAGTCCACAGCAAACAAGGTCACTCTGCTGGCTGTTGTATTGGATTATTATTATTATTATTATTATTATTATTATTATTATTATTATTTATTACACATTGTTATCAGCAAACAAGATCACTCTGCTGGCTGTTGCATTGGATTATTATTATTATTATTATTATTATTATTATTATTATTATTATTATTATAAACACAACAAGATGAGTCCACAGCAAACAAGGTCACTCTGCTGGCTTTTGTATTGGATTATTATTATTATTATTATTATTATTATTATTATAACACAACAAGATGAGTCCACAGCAAACAAAGTAACTCTGCTGGCTGTTGTATTGGATTATAATTATAATTATAATTATTATGTTTATTATGTTTATTTATAGCCCGGTCTATCTCCTGAAAGGGGACTCAAAGCGAGTGATGCACACAGATGCAGGCGAAATGTCAGGAGGGCATGCTGCAGGGACTCGGCCACACAACCCAGAAAACTCACAGCGGCCCAACCATAACAATAAAGGGAGCGCAGGGCTGCCAAGGGGCGAAGGGCAGGCCTGGCACGCAACAGGAGCGGTGACTCATGGCTGCCACGGATCCCGGCCATGGCAGCCCACCCTCCTTGAGAGCGGAAAAAGCCCGTCCGGAACTGGCTGGCTGACGATGCCCAAGCGGGCGCCTTTGAAACCGAGCCCTTTGCAAGAGTGCAGGATCCGTTGCCAGGCAACCGGGAGAATGGGAAGAAGGGAAGAAGGGAAGAAATGGGTCAGGAGCCAGCGGTGGGTGGGGGGGGGGGGGGGGGGGGGGGGGGGGGGGGGAGCCTCGTTGAAGAAGCGGGGCAGGGCATGGCTCTCCTTGCGCCCGGCCTGAGCACTGGGCGGACTCCATCCTCATTAAGGGGCACCTTTGCAACCCCTGCCCACTTGCACAACAATGGAGGTGCGGTGGTGAGTCCAAAAGGAAGGCCCACGAATCATCAGGGAGGGAAGGAGGGCGGGAGACATCCGGAGGCACCTTGGCTGGAGGAACACTGGGCACCTGGTGCGGAGGACAGCACAGCAAAGGCAAGGCTACAGGCGGGAGCTCACTGTTATGATCGTGCCTTGGAACACCACTCCTACAGGAGATGGACAAAAGGAAATCACCCAAGGGTCTTGTATCCGCAGGTGAAACGCCAGTAGAAAATGCTATTATTATTATTATTATTATTATTATTATTATTATTATTATTGGGTTGTTGTAGGTTTTTCCGGGCTATATGGCCATGTTCTGGAGGCAATTTTTCTCCTGACGTTTCGCCTGCATCTATGGCAAGCATCCTCAGAGGTAGTGAGGTCTGTTGGAAGTAGGAAAAAGGGGTTTATATATCTGTGGAATAATATCCCGGGTGGGACAAAGGACTCTTGTCTGCTGGAGCTAGGTGGGAATGTTTCACCTGACCACCTTGATTAGCATGAACATGAACAAAATTTGTCTACCAGTATTAAAAAACTCAAAAATTACAACAGCACAACAACAGAGAGGAAACAAACAAGGACATCTAATCACCTCTCAACAAAAGTTTGCCCCAGGCACTGCCAGGCCATCAAATGGCAATCGATCTCTGTCTTCTCCGAGAGAGAGAGAGAGAGAGAGAGAGAGAGTGGCAGCTGCAAACAGCGGCCCTGATTGCCACTAAATGGCTCAGCTAGGAGGTAACTGCTGCTGTGTGTGTGCGGAGGAGCTGGGCTGTAATCTTCCCCATTATCCCGCTCAGCATTGCTCCCAAACCCTGTGTTTGAGGCAATAGTTTCCCCACAGAATCCTCAAAAGACCCCACAATGTGACACAACATATCTTGAGGCCGTGACTGGATGGCTGCGTGCCAGCAGGTTGAGGGTGAATCCAGCAAAGACGGAGATCCTATGGCTGGGTCAACCGGGCAGTGGGGACATCCAGCTGCCTACCCTGGATGGTGAGGCGCTATGCCCATCACCATTGGTCAAGAGTCTGGGAGTCCTTTGGGACCCTCTCTTTCTGACGATGGAGGCCCAGGTCTCTCTCCGCCGTGAGCAGAACCGCCTTCTTTCTTTCACCTGCGGCAGGCTAGAGGGCTGGGCCCCTCCCTGTCCAGGGAAAGGTTCAAGATAACTCTGTAGTCAAAAGGTCCAGTCCAGTGGTCAAACGCCGTGAGTTTGGTAAACAAAGTACAGGGATCAAGAGTCCATACTGTAGTCAAAAGCCAGTCCAAAGATCCAAGGTTCCAGGATTCCAAGGGTTCAAGAGACAGGCCAGGAAACCGAAAATCCACAAACCTGGGGGGAAACCAGCAGCATCTACCACCAAAATAGGACAAATACTTTTCTCCCAAAGATCAGTCCCAAGGCTCGCTCATTATATCCAGAAACACTCAGCTGCAGCCTCTCTCTTGCATACACCTCCACCCTTAATTGCTTTCACCCATGGACTCTTAAGGTCCAGTCCAGTGGTCAAACGCCGTGAGTTTGGTAAACAAAGTACAGGGATCAAGAGTCCATACTGTAGTCAAAAGCCAGTCCAAAGATCCAAGGTTCCAGGATTCCAAGGGTTCAAGAGACAGGCCAGGAAACCGAAAATCCACAAACCTGGGGGGAAACCAGCAGCATCTACCACCAAAATAGGACAAATACTTTTCTCCCAAAGATCAGTCCCAAGGCTCGCTCGTTATATCCAGAAACACTCAGCTGCAGCCTCTCTCTTGCATACACCTCCACCCTTAATTGCTTTCACCCATGGACTCTTGCTTACAGATTACTTTAGAACTAATACTTATATTAACCCTTCCATCACCAACTGCTAGGCTGACCACCACCAACTACCATCAACTACAGAACATGATACATGACAACAGGAAACATGGCGGAGGGACACCCCCTCTCTCTTATTATTATTATTTATTTATTTACAGCTTTTATATTCCGCCCTTCTCCTCACCCCGCAAGGGACTCAGGGCGGATTACAGTGTACTTACTTACTTAGGCGATCCCTCGTTGGACGAGTAAGATGGTCTTCCTTGATGACTATTTTTGTGGGTTCGTAGGTGGCTGTGGAGCCCTATTCTTGACCCACATCAAGAATAGGGCTCCACAGGCATTGGTTTCCAGACGGAAGGCAGTCCCGGTCGGGGTTGGCTTGACGCGCCTTCTTCCTCGTGGCGCGTTTCTCTCTTTCACCCTCCACTCGTGCCTCCTCAAATTCTGCAGCACTGCTGGTCACAGCTGACCTCCAGCTGGAGCGCTCAAGGGCCAGGGCTTCCCAGTTCTCGGTGTCTATACCAGAGTTTTTAAGGTTGGCTTTAAGGCCATTACAGTGTACACATATATGGCAAACATTCAATGCCAATTTTTGACATACAAACATATACAGAGGCTATATTTAACTTTTTCTGGCCGCCAGGGGAGCTGTCGCTTTCCTCGTCCATCTGCGACACTGATGAAGTACTTCTGAATTCCCCACATGCTTCCCCGCTGGAGTGCTTTTGCTGGAGTCTTCTTTATGGCCTCATAAATTAGTTAATTTAACCTCCCCACACTTTAAGGTGGTACCTAATATTCCTACTTGACAGATGCAACTGTCTTTCGGGTTGCAAAGGTCGACAACAGGCTACACAATTGGTTGGAAACCCACTCCAACCTGGGCTGGCTTTGAACTCATGACTCATGACTTCTCTTACACACACGCACTTATTTCTGCACCTGCCTTGAATCCTGGAAGGGTTTCAGCTCAATTGCAAGGCTGCAGAGTCTTGGGGGGCAAAGCAACAGAGGACCACCGAACCCATAAGTACGAGAACGAAGAAGGGGACACGATCCGGTTAGAATTGCAGCAATGCTTCAAAGTGTTTAGCCTGTTGTTTTGCAAGGAGCGAGCTTCCCGCGGCCAGGGCCGAGGGGCCAACGAAGCCCTTGCCTTCAGGTGGAAACATCAGCTTCGTGAGTTTCGTCAAACCAAGCAGACACGAAGCCCTCCTCTATCGGCGCTAATTAATCAGGAAGAGGCAATGACAACTGGGGGGCATTTCCTGTCAACTCGGCAGCCGCTTTGACGGCTAACGAGCCCCTTCATGCCTCCAAAGCCGCTGTGTTGCCTGCCGGATCGTATTCCGTCTGGGCCGTTGCACCGCGAACGCAGAGACCGTCCCCGAGGTGCCCTTTGCGTCCTTCCAGCATCAGGCCGAGGTGAGCGAGCGAGAAGCCGATCCGAAACCCAGTCGCCCACGAGAACTAACAGCACATGCCCCGAGGGAGAGGAAAGCCTCCGTAATTGTACTCTCGAAGGATTTCACGGCTGGAATCACTAGGGTGTTGTGTGGGTTCCGGGCTGTTTGGCTGTATTCTAGCAGCATTTTCTCCTGACGTTTCGCCACAGCCTCAGGCCCTTTCCTTTTCCCCCTCAGCCGCTTAAGCGGCTGAGGGGGAAAAGGAAGGGGCCTGAGGCTGTGGCGAAATGTCGGGAGAAAATGCTGCCTGGAAAACACACTACACCCCCATTATTATGTTTACTTATACCCGACGGAGAGGAGGTTAATCACCCTAATTATATGCCCCACCACCACCACCACCACCTCCATTTGCATTTGCTCCTCAGGAAGAGGACCACTGGGGTGCCCCGGTTTGCGTCACGGCAATCAAGGCCTCAAGGAGAACAGCAGGAAGAGGAAGAGCATCCCAATCACACAGCCAGATCGAAGGCGCCACATCCAAAGGCAAAGAAGGTGAACACCTGTGCTTGGGGGGGGGGGAGGGACCAGGTGTGTGTGGAGCCGCAGCCCAGGGTCACCTCTGGGAGAGGGGAAGGGGTCAAGTCGGTCTGCTGCACAGAAGAAGGACCCTTGAGGACATCGAGCCTGGCCTCCTAAACCGAACGGCCCAGTCTCTGCTCAAAGACCCACAAGAACAGCGTTTCTCAACCGGAGGGTCGCGACCCCCAGGAGGGTCGCAAAAAGCAGTGTTGCAGTCTATCAACGGGAACACCTTTCCACCCAGTGCCACACCCGAGTCCAGGAGTTCTAACTACACATTTATTTATTTATTTATTTATTGGCTTTATTTCTATACCGCGTTTCTCAGCCTAATTAGGCCACTCAATGCGGTTTACACAATGTAAATGATCACAACAATAACAGTTAAAACACATCATACACAAGAAAAAAATACACAATTATTATCAATACACTAGCTGTACCCGCCACGTGTTGCTGTGGCCAACCTTCCCCCTATCTCCCCTTCTTTCCCTCCTTCACTCCCTGTATCCTTCCTTCCTTCCCGTCTTTCCTTCTCTCCTTCCTTCCTTCTCTATCGCTTTCCGTCCTTCCCCCTTTTTCTTTCTCTTCTGCTGTCTCTTTTCTTCCTTCTCTCTTTCCTCCTTTCTTTCCCTCCCTCTTTCTCTACATTTTATCCCCTTCCTTCGCTCCCTCTTTCCTTCCTTCTTCCTTTTTCTCTTCTGCAGTCTCTCTTTTCTTCCTTCTCTCTTTCCATCTTTCCTTCCCTCCCTCTTTCTCTACATCTTCCCCCTTCCTTCGCTCCTTCTTTCCTTCCTTCTTTCCCTTTTTTCTTTCCTTCTCTCCTTCCTTCTTTCTCTAACTTTCCTTCCTTCCCCCTTTTTCTTTCCCTCCCTCTTTTTCTTCTTTCTTCTCTACCTTTCTTCCTTCTTTTCTTTCCCTCCCTCTGGATGGCCCTCTGTCAGGGGTGCTTTGAATGCAATATTCCTGCTTCTTGGCAGAATGGGGTTGGACTGGATGATGGCCCAGGAGGTCTCTTCCAACTTTTCTAGGATTCTAGGATTCTATGAATGTCCTTTGAAGATTAGAAGGGGGCGTGGCTTGGAGGTAACGTGAGGAGGGGGGAGGGGGGATGGGTTTAGAAGGGGGCGTGGCTTGGAGGTAACGTGAGGAGGGGGAGGGGGGATGGGTTTAGAAGGGGGCGTGGCTTGGAGGTAACGTGAGGAGGGGGGAGGGGGGATGGGGTTAGAAGGGGGCGTGACTTGGAGGTAACGTGAGGAGGAAGAGGGAGGAGGGGAGGGGGGATGGGGGCGCGCGCGTGTGTGCCGCGGGGGGGGGGGGGGGGCGCACACGCGCGCGTGTGTGCTGCGCCAGGGGGTGAGGTGGCGCGCGCGTGCGCATGCGTGTGTGCCGCGCTGGAGGGGGGAGAGGGGGCGCGCGCGCGTCGTGTGCCGCGCCGGGGTGTGTGAGGGGGCGCGCGCGTGTGCATGTGTGCGTGCGTGTGTGTGCCGCGCCGGAGGGGAGAGGGGGCACGTGCGCGCGCGCGTGTGTGTCGCGCCGGGGGGGGGAGGGGGCGCGTGCGCGCGCGTGTGTGCCGCGCCAGGGGGGGTTGGGGCGCGCGCTGTGTGTGCCGCGCCGGGGGGAGAGGGGGCACGCGCGTGTGTGTGTGTGCCGCGCTGGGGGGGTGAGGGGCCGTGCGCACGCGTGCGCGTGTGTGTGCCGCGCCGGGGGGGGAGGGTGAGGGGCCATGTGTGTGCGCGCGCCAGGGAGTTTGCGCCAGTGCGCATGCTCAGTTGTTTTGCCGTGTTTTGTGGTTGTTGTTGTGTGGTTTTGATTTCTGAGTGGATTAGTTTGTACCTAGTGGGTTGTCCTTGGGGCATGGCAATTTTGGTAGAGTTGTGTGGAGGGGTTTTAGAGTTTTGTTTCCTCGTTGGACGCCAGTAGGAAATTTATATATATAGATGATGCCTCGATAACAAAGCAAAATCCATTCTCGTAATCCTTGTGCCATTCCTATGTTCATTTATACCGTCTTCCTATGTTCACTTGCACTGATCAGCCAAACGCTTGCTCAAAGAGCCAGGTCTTAACCTTCTTCCGAAACGCCAGCAGTGAAGGGGCCTGTCTGATGTCAATGGGTAGGGCATTCCATAGCCGAGGGGCCACCACCGAGAAGGCCCTGTCTCTCGTCCCCGCCAACCGTGCCTGTGACGCAGGCGGGACCGAGAGCAGGGCCTCCCCGGAAGATCTTAGTGTCCGCGTCGGTTCATAGGTGGAGATGCGTTCGGAGAGGTAAGTGGGGCCGGAACCGTTTAGGGCTTTATAGGCTAACGCCAGCACTTTGAATTGTGCCCGGTAGCAGATTGGCAGCCAGTGGAGCTGGCGCAACAGAGGAGTCGTATGCTCCCTGAGTGCCGCTCCTGTTAGCAACCTGGCTGCCGAGCGCTGGACCATCTGAAGCTTCCGGGCCGTCTTTAAGGGCAGCCCCACGTAGAGAGCGTTGCAGTAGTCAAGGCGGGATGTGACCAGAGCGTGTACCACCATGGCCAAGTCAGACTTCCCAAGGTACAGGGCGCAGCTGGCGCACGAGCCTAAGCTGTGCGAATGCTCCCCTGGTCACCGCTGAAACCTGGGGATCCAGGCTCAATGATGAATCCAGGGTCACACCCAAGCTGCGAACCTGCGTCTTCAGGGGGAGTGTGACCCCGTCCAAACACAGGCTGTAACCCTATACCCTGTTCGGCCTTTCGACTGACCAGGAATGCCTCTGTCTTGTCTGGATTCAATTTCAATTTGTTCACCCTCATCCAGACCGACACAGCGGCCAAGCAGCGGTTCAGGACCTCGACAGCCTCCTTAGTAGTGGGTGGAAAGGAGTGACAGAGTTGGACATCATCTGCGTACAGATGACACCGCAAATGTTTATGGGAGAAAGCAGGTGGAAAGGGAAAGAGGGCATTTCCAAAAGAGACCAGCAGAAGAGGGAATACGAAATAGCAATAATCCAAAAATGCCAAAGTACATAGAATCGGAATAACCAAAATCCACATCAGTACTTCAAACATAAATCCATAAACAAGAACGGAAGAATTTTCCTAAAGCAAAACCCTCAAAGAAACCAAGGCATGAACCAGAACAGGAAACCTGAGAATACTTGAATCACGAACCTGAGAGCAGAGACAGGAGAGCCACCCTAAACGGTTCTGGCCCAGCCTACCTATCCGAACGCATCTCTTCCTACGAACCCTACGAACCCTCCAGGAAGTTAAGATCATCTGGCTTCAATGGCTTCAAACTACAAGAGAGGAGATTCCATCTGAACATGAGGAAGAACTTCCTGACTGTGAGAGCCGTTCAGCAGTGGAACTCTCTGCCCTGGAGGGAGTGTGGTGGAGGCTCCTTCTTTGGAAGCTTTTAAGCAGAGGCTGGGTGGCCATCTGTCAGGGGTGCTTTGAATGCAATATTCCTGCTTCTTGGCAGAATGGGGTTGGACTGGATGGCCCTTGAGGTCTCTTCCAACTCTAGGATTCTAGGATTCTATGATTCTATCTGAGGAGGCCCTGCTCTCGATCCCAGGGCCTTCTCTGTGGTGGCCCCTCGGCTGTGGAACTCCCTGCCTAGGGATATTAGATCAGCCCCCTCCCTCCTGACCTTTCGTAAGAGAGTGAAAACCTGGCTCTTCGAGCAGGCATTCGGAACCCCGGAATAGATAGTCAAGCTTGAGATGGAAAATGACCCAGGAACGGCCAAGACGACGAAACAGATGAGGATTGGAATGAGAGGATAGAGCTCTTTTTAAATTGTTATTGCACTGTCTCTTTTGTCTAAATGCACTTAATTGTTTTTGCTTTCGTATTGTATTGATGGCATCGAATTGTGCCGATATGTAGACCGCCCTGAGTCGCCTGCGGGCTGATATGGGCGGGATATAAGTGAATAAATAAATAAATAAATAAATAATAATAATAGTAGTCCTTTATTTATACCCCGCTACCATCTCCTGAAGGACTCGGTGCGGCTTAAAAGAGGCCGAGCCCAAATACATCAGTAAAACACAACAACAACAATACAATACAATAAAAAAAATGTTGGCAACGTTGTCTCCTCCAGAAGGCCTGAAGCCAGTGCTCCTTAATTTGACCAAGTAGCCATGAGATCGTGCCGGACGCACCTGGGCTTTAAGATCTTCTCATGGATTCTTTCAGAGCGTCTAATTCGTTTATTTTCCACTCCTTCCGTTCTCAAGCCTAATCTCGCTTCTTGTGAAAACTCCCCATCAGCCAAAGGTTGTTTCCCAAGGGACGTAGTAGGTTCACTTTCCCCTGTTGCTTGGGAATGAGTACACGAATCCAAAAACATCAGCCTCATCTGCGATTCTCTTCTAACACTGACAGACTTGTCACTTTGCAACCCATCAAATCCCTTGTCCTCGGAAATGTCAGAAAAATCAGAAAAACCCACAGCCACTTGCTGCACTACAACAACAACACTGGGCCGCCATACTCCAAGGTCGCTATTTAGTCCACTGTGCAGCATTTCTTGGGAAGAAAAGGTCTTCCTAAGATTGAGGTGCCCAAGTCTCTGGAGCTGCAGAAAACAGGCTCCCTCCACCACACACACGATGCCTTTCCTTCACATGCTCAAGCAGAGTGATCCCATCCCGCATCCAAGGTAACCCATCCAAGGTAACCATCTCGCATTCCCTCAAGGTAATCCCGCATTCCCTCAGCCGCCCCTCAGAGATTGGTGGTTTCCAGCCATTTGGCCATTTCAGTCACCCTTCTCTGGACACTTTCCATCTTGGCCACCTCCTTCTTGAATGGCTTTGCCCAGAACTGGACACAGAGTTATTATTCCAGGTGAACAGTTCTGCCTAAAGCAGAAGAGAGGCAGACTATGATTTCCTCAGTAAAGGCCTGAAGCCAGTGCTCCTTAATTGAAGCTTGACCAAGTAGCCATGAGATCATGCCGAACGCACCTGGGCTTCAAGGTCATCTCATGGATTCTTTCAGAGCGTCTAATTTGTTTATTTTCCACTCCTTCCGTTCTCAAGCCTAATCTCGCTTCTTGTGAAAACTCCCCATCAGCCAAAGGTTGTTTCCCAAGGGACGTAGTAGGTTCACTTTCCCCTGTTGCTTGGGAATGAGTACACGAATCCAAAAACATCAGCCTCATCTGCGATTCTCTTCTAACACTGACAGACTTGTCACTTTGCAACCCATCAAATCCCTTGTCCTCTGAAATGTCAGAGAAATCAGAAAAATCCTCAACCACTTGCTGCGCTACAACAAGCAGGGTATTAACAACAACAACAACAACAACAACAACAACAACGGGTCACCAAACTCTGAGGTCACCATTTAATCCACTGTGTAGCAGTTCTTGGGAAGAGAAGGTCTTCCTTGGTTTGTGTTGGAAACTCTTCTCTTGCCCAAGTCTCTGGAGCTGCAGAAAACAGGCTCCCTCCACCCTACACACGATGCCTTTCCTTCTCATGCTCAAGCAGAGCGATCCCATCCCCTTTTCTCAACCTCTTCTTATCCAAGCTAACCACTCTGTGCTCCCTCAGCCGCCCATCAGATTGGTGGTTTCCAGCCATTTGACCATCTCAGTCACCCTTCTCTGGACCCCTTCCATCTTGGCCACCTCCTTCTTGAATGGCTTTGCCCAGAACTGGACACAGAGTTATTATTCCAGGTGAACAGTTCTGCCTAAAGCAGAAGAGAGGCAGACTATGATTTCCTCAGTAAAGGCCTGAAGCCAGTGCTCCTTAATTGAAGCTTGACCAAGTACCCATGAGATCGTGCCGGACGCACCTGGGCTTTAAGATCTTCTCATGGATTCTTTCAGAGCGTCTAATTCATTTATTTTCCACTCCTTCTGTTCTCAAACCTAATCTAGCTTCTTGTGAAAACTCCCCATCAGCCAAAGGTCGTTTCCCAAGAGACCTAGTAGGTTCACCTTCCCCTGTTGCTTGGGAACGAGTACACAAATCCAAAAACATCGGCCTCATCTGGCTGCGATTCTCTTCTAACACTGACAGACTTGTCACTTTGCAACCCATCAAATCCCTTGTCCTCTGAAATGTCAGAGAAATCAGAAAAATCCTCAACCACTTGCTGCGCTACAACAAGCAGGGTATTAACAACAACAACAACAACAACGGGTCACCAAACTCTGAGGTCACAATTTAATCCACTGTGTAGCAGTTCTTGGGAAGAGAAGGTCTTCCTTGGTTTGTGGTGGAAACTCTTCTCTTGCCCAAGTCTCTGGAGCTGCAGAAAACAGGCTCCCTCCACCCTACACACGATGCCTTTCCTTCTCATGCTCAAGCAGAGCAATCCCATCCCCTTTTCTCAACCTCTTCTTATCCAAGCTAACCACTCTGTGCTCCCTCAGCCGCCCATCAGATTGGTGGTTTCCAGCCATTTGACCATCTCAGTCACCCTTCTCTGGACCCCTTCCATCTTGGCCACCTCCTTCTTGAATGGCTTTGCCCAGAACTGGACACAGAGTTATTATTCCAGGTGAACAGTTCTGCCTAAAGCAGAAGAGAGGCAGACTATGATTTCCTCAGTAAAGGCCTGAAGCCAGTGCTCCTTAATTGAAGCTTGACCAAGTAGCCATGAGATCATGCCGAACGCACCTGGGCTTCAAGGTCATCTCATGGATTCTTTCAGAGCGTCTAATTTGTTTATTTTCCACTCCTTCCGTTCTCAAGCCTAATCTCGTTTCTTGTGAAAACTCCTCATCAGCCAAAGGTCGTTTCCCAAGAGACCATTCCCCTGTTGCTTGGGAACGAGTACATGAATCCAAAACATCGGCCTCATCTGGCTGCGATTGCCTTCTAACATTGACAGACTTGTCACTTTGCAACCCATCAAATCCCTTGTCCTCGGAAATGTCAGAAAAATCAGAAAAACCCACAGCCACTTGCTGCACTACAACAACAACACTGGGCCGCCATACTCCAAGGTCGCTATTTAGTCCACTGTGCAGCATTTCTTGGGAAGAAAAGGTCTTCCTAAGATTGAGGTGCCCAAGTCTCTGGAGCTGCAGAAAACAGGCTCCCTCCACCACACACACGATGCCTTTCCTTCACATGCTCAAGCAGAGTGATCCCATCCCGCATCCAAGGTAACCCATCCAAGGTAACCATCTCGCATTCCCTCAAGGTAATCCCGCATTCCCTCAGCCGCCCCTCAGAGATTGGTGGTTTCCAGCCATTTGGCCATTTCAGTCACCCTTCTCTGGACCCCTTCCATCTTGGCCACCTCCTTCTTGAATGGCTTTGCCCAGAACTGGACACAGAGTTATTATTCCAGGTCAAGAGTTTTGACTAAAGCAGAAGAGAGGCAGACTATGATTTCCTGGGCAAAGGCACGATTCCCCTGCAAGAAGAGGCTTGTGGGATTGCTTGACTTTGCATTTGGGATTTGGATTAACGGGGTCATGCCCAGCCATAAAGCATGTGGGTTCCAGTGGGTCTCCCTCCCACACCTGGGCCAGGCCCACATTTACTCCAATCAGGGAATGCAGGGTTTTAGATCAGTCTCCTAAACACGACAGGTGAGGAACGGCGACCCAAACGGTCCAATGACAGGATCGTAAAGCAGAGCAAGCGGACAGTAAAGCAGCAAATCAATATCCTCAGCTGCATAACCGGCAACAGCAGAGAACGGGCAGCTGGTGTGCTTCACCCTCAGAGTCTTCCGAGGTTTCCCCCCCCCCCCCCAAATCCCCACCTCGGAAGACTCTGAGGGTGAAGCACACCAGCTGCCCGTTCTCTGCTGCCGCCGGTTATGCAGCTGAGGATATTGATTTGCTGCTTTACCGTCCACCTGCTGCCACACTGCATTTTAATCTAATTTTGAATGTCATTTTGATGGCTTTTAATACCATCTGAATGTATTATCATGACTCGTATGATCAGCTCCCGCCCACCTTTTTATGACTTTGTTTTGATTCGGCTGTTTTTGTTTCAACGGCGTTATACACCCGCAGAAGAAGGACGGGAAAGGACGGGAAAGCAAGCGGCAGGAGCGTCGGGAGGGGGGCTGTCCCAAGGGGAGTACTCACAAGTGGAACTTCTCGTCCCAAATGGGGTTCAGGTTCCCGAAGATGGTCTTGGTCCTCTTCTTGGTCTTGCCCACCTGCACCGTCACGTAGGGGTCGCTGGAGCCCGTCTTGTCTTTGGCCTGCAAGCCCTGTGCACAGACCACTGCGGGCGAGAGGAGCCGCCCGTCAGCCCAAGGGAGGGGACCCCCACCACCCCACGGCTGCCCCACCTCTGCTCCTGGGCCCCCCTCTGCGCCCACCCCACTCCCACCCCAATCGGGCCCCTTGCTCCCTCACTCCCTCACTCACCGGTGATGGTGATCTTGGCCGACCACTTGGAGGTGCCGTCCAGGACGCTCTGCTTGACCGTCTTCATCTGCTGGGCGTGAGTGGCCTTGCTCTCGCTGAAGACGTCCCGGATCAGGTCAAAGATCTCCGGCTTGTTCCTCTCCCGGATCTTCATGCGGTCCTTCATGGCCATGATGATGTTCTGGGTGCGGTCCTCCGCCCCGTGCTTCGAGCTCTTCTCGGCCGCTCCTTCGGAAGACACAGAGAGGCGGTCAAGGAGGGCCCGGCCGGGGACTGCATTCGTACTGCGGGTGCGTTGGTGGGTGAAGAGGGCCCAGAACAGCCTGGATCACAACCTGAGACTTTTAAGGAGTCAACCACTGAATGGGAAACCAGCTTACTTGTCCAAGCTTGTCTCCCTCTATGTCCCACCTCACAGCTTAAGATCGCTCTCGGCTCCGCCAGTTTTGCAAACCCATTTGGCGGGGATGAGAGACAGGGCCTTCTTAGCGGTGGCCCCCCACCTGTGGAACTTTTTTCTCCTCTGTTCCCCATGTAATCTGGCACAGAACCCAATGGGGAAGCCCCAAGGTGGTGCTCTCGCTGCCTTGCATTGGTTTGGTGCTATGGTGTGGCAGCCCTTCTTTCCTGGGGGGACGCTACCTGTCCTCATCCTCATCCTTATTGTTGTGGGCCAAAGCAACGGGAGGACTCCCTGCGCTCCAACGCAGGTGACTCATCACTGGTCAGAATAGCCATGGATCAGCCTAGAAACTTTGCTCAAAAATCAACTCAAGCAACCAAGGGTCAGTGAGGACGGATCTTTAACTCTTATCCCAAAAAGGAACATCCCCGACAGATAGCCATTCAGCCTCCGCTTAGAAACCTCCAGGGAAAGACGGACACCACTCAAGGAAAGGAGCACACTTCACAGACAAAAAGATCTTATCTCAGGAAATTCTTCCTGACAGCAAGCTGGACTTTCTTGTCATGCCATTCAGATCTGTGGCTGCCCCGCGGGTGTCCTGGTCTGGCTTGCCCCTCCATCCTTCCTCAATAACATTTGAACGTGGCTCTCACGTGCCCTTCCTTCTCGAAGCTTCCTTTTCTCCAAGACGAACACCCGCTGCCGCTCCCTTGGCTGTTCCTCGGGGGGATTCTCGGTCTCCAGGCCTTGGGCCCTTTGCGTCTCTTCCCTCCCGTCCATCTCCTTCTTCACTTTGCCCAGAACTGGACACAGGATTGCGGGGGGGAGGGGAGGCCTGGCCAAAGCAGAAGCGAGTGGAACTGGGACTGCCCTCAACCTGGACACGGGGTGCCAATGGGCGCTGCCTAGAACCGTCTTGGCTTTGTGAGCTGCCCCCAAAAGAGAAGGGCTGCTTTTTGGAAGACGAACCTGAGCCCAGCGGGGTGTGCAGCTTCCTGAGAGGGCTGCAAAGGAGTCCAAAGGGAACAACGCCATGTGCTTGGCCCAGTCGTGACCCAGGCAGGAAAAACGAAATGCAAAGAGACAGAATGGGGGACAATGAGGCCTGGCTCGAGAGCAGGACCTGTGGACAAGATCTTGGAGTCCTCCTCGTGGGGAGGAAGAAGGGGAACGTGAGCCAGGAATGGGATGTGGCGGCAAAAGAAGCCGATGGGATTTTGACCTCAGGCATCAAGAGGAGCATCATAGTGCCTAGGTCCAGGGAAGTCCTGCTCCCCATGCTCTATTCCGCCTTGGTTAGACCACATTACCTGGAATATTGTGTCCAATTCTGGGCACCACAATTCAAGAGAGATGTTGACTCTAAGCTGGAATGTGTCCAGAGGAGGGCGACTCAAATGATCCAGGGTCTGGAGAACAAGCCCTATGAGGAGAGGCTTAAGGAGCTGGGCATGTTGAGCCTGAAGAAGAGAAGGCTGAGAGGAGATATGATGAGGGCCATGTATAAATATGTGAGAGGAAGCCACAGGGAGGAGGAGGGAGCAAGCTTCCTTTCTGCTTCCCTGGAGACTAGGACGCAATGGAACAATGGCTTCAAACTACAAGAGAGGAGATTCCATCTGAACACGAGGAAGAGCTTCCTGTCTGCGAGAGCTGTTCAGCAGTGGAACTCTCTGCCCTGGAGGGAGTGTGGTGGAGGCTCCTTCTTTGGAAGCTTTTAAGCAGAGGCTAGATGGCCATCTGTCAGGGGTGCTTTGAATGCAATATTCCTGCTTCTTGGCAGAATGGGGTTGGACTGGAGGATGGCCCACCAGGTCTCTTCCCACTCTAGGATTCTAGGATTCTATGATCCTCATGCTCTATTCCGCTTTGGTTAGACCACTTTACCTGGAATATTGTGTCCAATTCTGGGCCCCACAATTCAAGAGAGATGTTGACTCTAAGCTGGAATGTGTCCAGAGGAGAGTGACTAAAATGATAAAAGGTCTGGAGAACAAACCCTATGAGGAGCGGCTTCAAGGAGCTGGGCATGTTTAGCCTGAAGAAGAGAAGGCTGAGAGGAGATATGATGAGGGTTATGATGTGTGAGAGGAAGTCATAGGGAGGAGGAGGGAGCAAGCTTCCTTTCTGCTTCCCTGGAGACTCGGACGCAAGGGAACAATGGCTTCACACTACAAGAGAGGAGATTCCATCTGAACATGAGGAAGAACTTCCTGACTGTGAGAGCCGTTCAGCAGTGGAACTCTCTGCCCCAGAGTGTGATGGAGGCTCCTTCTTTGGAGGCTTTGGAGCAGAGGCTGGATGGCCATCTCTCAGGAGTGATTTGAATGCAATATTCCTGCTTCTTGGCAGAATGGGGTTGGACTGGATGAAGGCCCACGAGGTCTCTTCCAACTCTTTGATTCTATTATTATTGTTGTTGTTGTTGTTATTGTTATTATTAAGCAGAAGCTGGATGGCCATCTGTCAGGGGAGATTTGAATGCAATATTCCTGCTTCTTGGCAGAATGGGGTTGGTCTGGATGATGGACCACCAGGTCTCTTCCAACTCTTGGATTCTATGATTCCATGCACCCAAGAAAGGCACGCCGGAAGCGGGGATGCCCTCCACGCGAGCACCCCCCTTCCCCCGAAATCCCTCCTCCTCCTTGAGAGAGCGAGCGTCACTTGCCGTGAAGGAGAAAGACCCGTCTCCCCCCAAACACGCTGACGGAGGAGAGAGAGCGGGGACATCTGTTGGGTGGGAGGCAGGCGGGGGGGGGGGAGGCGCCTGGAGAGGATTTGTTCTTGGAGCCCAAAATAGGCAAAATGGGATTGCAAACTAAGCCCCCCCCCTTCTCCCTGGCAGAGAGCCCCACCACAAAACTGGTGCTCCAAGGAGGGGCTTTCATCACCACCACCACCACCACCACCATCATCGCTGTCACAGTCGCCTGCCTCGGCACCCAGCGCCAACACGGGGGAGAATCTCCCCATGGCACCCAGCCACGCGCTCCTCAACAGGAGCGGAATCCTGGTAGGCTATTAGGAACTGTGGGAGTTGAAGTGCAAAACACCTGGAGAGACGAAGTTTGCCCGTGCCCAATGTATATGAGAAAGGGATCTAGGAATCTTAGCACATCACAACCGGAGCTTGAGCCAACACTTGCCGGCTGCCTCACTGGGGTGTTGCATGGCATGTTCTGGCAGCCTTTTCTCCTGACATTTCGCCTGCAAAGCCGAAGAGCCTGGAAACCACTCACACAACACCCCTGCGAGGCTCCTATTTTGGAGGCCAGGGCTGCTGCAAACGGCTGCTGCGCCCACTCCCCCGGAAAGCGGCTCAAAGTGTCTCTGTCCTCAACTTGGCAAGAAGGAGGAGGAGTGGGGGGGGGGGCTGTGGGGCCTGCCATGGAAACGGGGCTGCCGGTCATCCCCGCTCGAAGTCACGCTTCAGACACAATGCGGCCCATCAACTCACACCGCTTGACCCTAAGACTCCGGGGTTCAAGAACGAGACGGACAAGCTGGGAGGCGCCCAGAGAAGGGTCACCAAAACGGCCAGAGGTCTGGAAGCCATGGACCCCCCTGAGGAGGGTGGGGGGGGGGTATTTATCTTGGAAAAGAGAAGGGGACGTGACAGACATGTTGGAAAGGAGGTCACGCTGAGGAGGAAGGAAGGGGAAGAGGGCGTTACGTTGGTGGAGACACTACGGCACAGAGCGAGGAATTCAAATTGCAGGCAAAGAGATTTCGTCCAATGCATTAAGAACAGCCACGGGCAAGCTGGGTATGCAGGTGACCCCTTGATTGACTGAAGTTTCCACTTCCAAGAGGACAAGGCATGGGTCAACTTGGGTTTTGGACTTCAACTCCCACCATTCCTCACAGCCTCAGGCCCCTTCATAGAATCCTAGAATCCTAGAGTTGGAGGAGACCTCCTGGGCCATCCTCCAGTCCAACCCCATTCTGCCAAAAAGCAGGAATATTGCATTCAAAGCACCCCTGGCAGATGGCCACCCAGCCTCTGTTTAAAAGCCTCCAAAGAAGGAAGGAGCCTCCACCACACTCCCTCCGGGGCAGAGAGTTCCACTGCTGAACGGCTCTCACAGTCAGGAAGTTCTTCCTTGTGTTCAGGTGGAATCTCTTCTCTTGGAGTTTGAAGCCATTCCTCCATTGCGTCCTAGTCTCCAGGGAAGCAGAAAGGAAGCTTGCTCCCTCCTCCTCCCTGTGGCTTCCTCTCACATATTTATACATGTCTATCATATCCCCTCTCAGCCTTTTTCAGGCTAAACATGCCCAGCAGCTCCTTAAGCCTCTCCTCATAGGGCTTGTTCTCCAGACCCTGGATCATTTGAGTCGCCCTCCCTGGACACATTCCAGCTTAGAGTCAATATCTCTCTTGAATTGTGGTGCCCAGAACTGGACACAATATTCCAGGTAAAGTGATCTAACCAAGGCAGAATAGAGCATGGGGAGCAGGACTTCCTTGGACCTAGACATTAGGCTCCTCTTGATGCCTGAGGCCAACATCCCATTGGCTTTTTTTGCCGCCACATCACATTCCTGGCTCATGTTTAACTTGTTGTTCACGAGGACTCTAAGATCTTTTTCACACGTCCTGCTCTTGAGCCTTCCTTTTCCTCCTCCGCCGCTGAAGCGCTCTGCCAGGCTTCGACCGCTAGTGACTTAGCTAACGAGGGGATAAAAGTCTCAAGCTTGGGATGTGTAGTCAGATGAAGCATCATTTAGAATCACGCCAAGTTCTCATCCTAGTTTCACAGAAGCCTTGCTTTGAAGTGTCATGCTAAGGTATTTCTTGTTTCATGGTTCTGACTCCTGTGTCTCACGATTGCTTACCCAAGCCTTGGATCAATATATTCCTGATTTTCTTGCTTGTATTAGAGTCCAAAACATCTAGAGGGAAGGCCCAAGGTTGCCCATGGCTGATTAAGAAGAACCTCCTGAAAGGAGGAGCTGTTTGACTGTGGAAAAGTCTGCTGGAGTCCCCTTCCTTCTCTGGAGGTATTTACATACAGGCTGGATGGCCATCTGCTGGGAGGGATTGGATGGTAGCTTCCTCTATCAGTGATTCCCAACCTTTTTTTTTGACCAGGGACCACTTTGATTTTTGTGTTGTTAGCAAGGACCACAAGATTGTTAGCAGGGACCACGATTTAGTATTAAATAAGGCCAAAATTAATATGGATATTGAGGACTCACGGTTGGTAAAACTACTGGAGCCATCGAATCACTAACGAGCAAAACAGAATCACTGACACAGCCAAGCAAGACAAACGAATGTCTGCAAATGACTGACCCTGGGTGTTGTGGGTACAGGACACGTGGCATTGGTCACTTGCCCTCCCCCCGGCCTCCCGCGCTCACCCTCCGCCCTATGCGCCGGTGACACCTGCATAGCAACGGATTCATTAACATGAATAAAGGTTTGAGATTTTCAATGTTTTGCAGACCATATTTTAGTTTTTGCAGACCACTGGTGGTCCGTGGAGCACTGGTGGAGAATCACTGTCCTAGATGGGAAGATCCTGACCGTCTCTTCCAGCCTTACAATGCAGGCAGGCAATGGGGGGAAAGTGCATCAATGCAATTTGAACAACAACAACAACAACCGCGTTTCTCCTCCTAGGAGCATTATGTGTCGCTTACTCTGTAGGCAGTCTGCGTTGAGCAGGTCCTGGCACTTCTCGTGGCACTTGACCCCGCACTCGGTGCAGCGCATGCCTTGCCGGGCGATGCCCCAGAGCAGCCCCTCGCACTCATAGCAGTAGGTGGGGGTGGTGGCCGTCCAGACCTCGAAGTTGTGGGGCGTGGTGCAGGAGATGGGGTAGATCAGGGCCTGCAGGGTCTTCCGGTAGACGTGGGATTTCTGAAAAGAAGGGAGGGAGGGAGGGAAGCCACCCCGGGAGTGAACGGCTGCGCTTTCTGGCTGAACCTTGGTGGAGAGCGCGCTTTGTGCCGCCCCCACTGCTGCTGCTGCGCCCGTTCCCTTGGCAGCTCCCCATAAATAATGGATCATGACCCCCACTCACACACACCCCATTGTTCTTGTAACGGCTTTCTGTGGGAGGGCACCTTTTGTACTTTTCAAAGACCCCCCCCCCCCCCACATCGCCTCACTTTCCGTGCTATTTTGCTCTCTCCTGGCCAAGAAGGAAGGAAGGAAGGAAGGAAGGAAGGAAGGGAGGAAGGGAGGGAGGGAGGGAGGGAAGGAAGGAAGGAAGGAAGGAAGGAAGGAAGGAAGGAAGGAAGGAAGGACCTTCTTGCCCAGCCTGATAGAATAGAAGTCAATGCATTGTCGAAGGCTTTGTTGTAGGTTTTTTTTTCGGGCTATATGGCCATGCTCTAGAGGCATTCTCTCCTGACGTTTCGCCTGCATCTATGGCAAGCATCCGCAAAGGTAGTGAGGTCTATGCGCTTTGGCCGGCAGCCACTCAGTGGGGCTCAATGGGGCCCACGGCTGTAGTTCAGCCTTCGATGGTGCCTGCACCTGATGCCACTGGGGATTCTGGGCCTCCAAGCCAGCCTGATGGGGATTCTGGGCCTGCAAACCAGCAGGAGATGTTAAGCCCTGAAACTGGGCGGTCACTGCCTGAAGGCCACATTCCTGAAAGGCTGTTTGCTAGGGAATCAAGGTTAGAAACAGAGCTGAGCTGGGGTGGGTTGAGATTCCCAGTGGACCGACTAATATAATGAGCCGTTAGATAGGAGATTTACGTTCCGTCAACATAGAGCTTCTCGGGAGAGTTTGCAAAGGTCAAGACGCCAAAAGGGTATTTGGCCAGTGTAGGCAACGTTGGTGCTTGAGGAGACATCTCCTGCCAAGTGAAGCTTGCTAGGGATTTCTAGTTCCATGTTTCCTCTGTTCATGTTCAATGCTTCCAAGTTTTAAGGACTGTTCCTGAATCTCATGTTTTGGATTTATGCTATTTTGTTGAAATCCTTTTCATATATATTCTTCAATTGACTGATTTGCTATTTTACCTTGGACTGGAGTGTGTGTTAAGTACAGAGGTGCTTCCCAGCCTTGGAGAACAACACCCATCCACTTTGTGCCCCAGGACCTACGTCCACCTTCCCTTCCCCCAGGACTGACCAGAGCCCCCTCCTTACCAGCTCCTCGTCCTTGAGGGATGTTCGGGTGGCCATCGCAGAGGTGATTCCGGCCTTCCGGGACTGGACCAGCGACTGGAAAGGACAGGAGACACAGTTACTTGGGCCACGGACCAAGAGGAGGCCTGCAGACTGTGAATGGAGGGTCGGGGTCAACAGCCCCCTCCCTCAGGACCGGAACCCTGGATTCTTGGAACGTAAGGATTGCTGTGTATTGACCAGCCACCCCTGGGGCCCAAGTGGAATCACTATGTTCTAAAACAGCACTACCTGAGGTGCCGGCCAAGACGGTCAGCCAAGGCCAGATTGCAGTACGCTAGGCTTGGGAGGGGCCTCAGGGCATCTAGTCCACCCCTGCCATGTCTTCCTGGATGGACACCCTCCATGTCGATCAGGCATGGGCCAACTTTGGTCCTCCCTCCAGGTGTTTTGGACTTCAACTCCCACAATTCCTAACAGCCCTCTTCCCTCCCATTATGCCCACCTGCTTCCCACTGCTCTCTCTGCTTCCTGCCTGCACATGCCTCGCCCCACATTCACCCCATTCACTTCCTTAGCTGGGAAACCCCACAGGGCTGGACCCAGTGCCCTCGTGTGGGGCTCCATGCACGGACACACAGGCAGGAGCGGGCCATGGGGCCTCTCTGCCAAGCCTGACCATTGCCCTTGGCCCTCCGCCCCATGGCTCCCCACCCAGCCTCTGGGCCCAATGGGGAGCAGCAACAGCAGGGCCACAGGCTTCTCCCGGCTCCAAGCAGTGAAGGGAGAGGACGGGAGGCTCAAGGTGGACAGGTCGGTAGTGGGGGGTTATTTTTTTGGGGGGGGGATGGAAGGTGAGATAGGGGAGTGCCTGCCATGGACCACGCTGTGGAAAGCAACACTTGGAAGGTGAGAGATGATGGGGTTTCATGGGGGGGGGAGGAGGAGGGATACACAAATATGGTGTTTGTGGGGGGGGGGCACTGGGAGGGAGTGTTCAGGCGCTGGTCTCACTTACCATGGCCTGTGGGAAGGCAAGGCCAGCGTACAAGAGAAGCGCAACAGGTTACTGATAAGGCGTTCGTTAGTGCAGACTGACCTCTCTCCCTGGCCCTTCTTCTGCACGCCAATGCCCCTTTCGCCCCCAGGGAATGGATTCCCCTCAGTGGAGATCCCCTATTCTGGGAAGGGGCTCCAATGCACGCCCCTCCACCACCACCCCAAAGCCCCTTCCCCACCTCGGGGTCCTTTGGGAAACATAGCGCGGAAGAGCAGGCCAGAGCTGCCTTTCTGAAGCCCTAGTCACCAACAGTCAGGGCACCTGGAAGGTAAACCCCAAAATAAGGCCCGAGATGTCCCCCAACAAATCCATTTGGGGCGGAGGAAAAGGACTCTGGGGACAAGGTAAAATCCGGAAGCTTCATACAATGAGGCCCTTAGGACTTTGGGAATGTTTTCAACAATCTCCCGTCCTGGAAACAGAATCAAAACAGAGGCCAGGAAAATCCTCCGAAGGAAGGCCTTGGAAGTGTCCTTTCTGAGGGGTGCATGACCCACAGTTGGGGGGTTTGGGAAGCAGCTCCTTGAGAAGGGGTTCCCTTTGCTCTCTTAGCACAATCTCCACCCTGGGGATTAGCAGGCGTTTTAATATGACTGGTTTTTCCACTGAAAAAGAGGGGGGGGGGAGGTCCTTGGGTTGACACCTCCACCCCACCCCACCCCCCGCCCACCCTCTAATTGTGATCAGCAGAAAGGAACCCAAATGTATGCCTGACAAATGCACCCCAAGACACATTTCCTTCTCTAGCATTTCAGGTCCAAGCCCCCCCCCCCCTTCTCACCAGGTCGCTGACGAGCGGGATGGGCTTCCTCTTGCGCAGGTCCGGCATGCTGTCGATGCCGTAGAGGCCTCCGGGCGGGCTGCAAGGGAAGGGGAAGGAAAGGGTCAGTGGGGGAGGGCCACACCGCAGCCCCCTCCCCCCTCCCCGGGCATTGGCTGCTAAGCAGGGTCTGCTCTGGCCAAGACTTGGGTGGGAGACCACCAGCTAGAATTAAGGACTGGGGAATTCCTTCAAAAACAACCTTTAGACAGGGGGAAAAGGAAAGGGCCTGGGGCTGTGAAGAATGGTGGGAGTTGGAGTTCCCAGTAACTACAACTCCCATATGTCAAGATTCTATTTTCCCCAAACTCCACCAGGGTTCGCATTTGGGCATATTGAGTATTTGTGTTGAGTTTGGTCCAGATCCATCATTGTTTGAGTCCACAATGATTTCTGGATGTAGGTGAACTACAACTCCAAAACCAAAGGACGCTGCCCACCAAACCCTTCCAGTATTTTCTGGTGGTCATGGGAGTCCTGTGTGCCATGTTTGGTTCAATTCCATCATTGGTGGAGTTTGGAATGCTCTTTGATTGTGGGTGAACTATAAATCCCAGCAACTACAACTCCCAAATGTCAAGATTCTATTTTCCCCAAACTCCACCAGTGTTGACATTTGGGCATATTGAGTATTCCTGTAGAGTTTGGTCCAGATCCATCATTGTTTGAGTCCACAGTGCTCTCTGGATGTAGGTGAACTACAACTCCAAAACCAAAGGACACTGCCCACCAAACCCTTCCAGTATTTTCTGTTGATCATGGGAGTCCTGTGTGCCATGTTTGGTTCAATTCCATCATTGGTGAAGCTCAGAATGCTCTTTGATTGTAGGTGAGCTATAAATTCCAAGAACTACAACTCCCAAATGACAAAAATCAATTTTTTTGAGCGAAGGACATACATAGGGTTGTTAGGTGTCTTGTGTCCAAATTTGGTGTCAATTCATCCAGTGGTTTCTGAGTTATGTTCATGCCACAAACAAACATTATAGATGTATTATTATTATTATTATTATTATTATTATTATTATTTATCATATTTATATCCTGCCTTTCTCAACCCAAAAGCAACTCAAGGCGGCTTACAAGTAGGCAGCAACGCAATGCCACAACAAACATACAATACAATATAAATATACAAACCATACAAAACCATTAAAAACATATAATCATCAGCATCTTCTTATTAAAATACCCCCCACCCCACCCCACCCCCCACACAGACACTTTCTGCAAGGAACCCCCTCCCCTTTTTTTGCAGGGAAAGTGGCTGAAATTCCAGAAAAAATGGAAGAAGCGAGCATCCCATTGCCTGCCCACCCACCTACACACTTCAGCAGTGCGTAGGGAGACATCTCCCTGCCGTCTGCAGGTGAACAGTATCATGCATGGAAGCTGCCACTGCATTTTCAATATTATTGGAGTGGGTTGCGTGGCTCCGAAGGCAGGCAAATAAGTGGGTGGGCGGGCGGGAGGGGAGCGTTCCAGAGCCTACGTCAAATCAAGTGCAAACACACTAATGTAACACATAACAACATTGACACACCTACAACTTGGCGCTTCTTTCTCTCCAGGTGTTTTGGACTCCAACTCCCACCATTCTTCACAGCCTCCGGCCCTTTCCTTTTCCCCCTCAGCCGCTTAAGCGTTATATCTATTTGTGGGTATATGAAGGTAGGCATCTTTTACGTCTATCATTCTATCATCTAGCTGAAGCGGCTGAGGGGGAAAAGAAAGGGGCCTGAGGCTGTGAGGAATGGTGGGAGTTGGAGTCCAAAACCCCTACAAGGAGGACAGAAGGTTGCCTCCCCAGCCGCTTCTGGGAAACTGGCCCCAGATCTGGCTGAGCCTGCGGAAGGATTTGCATGGATTGAGTTGCTGTGAGTTTTCCGGGCTGCCTGGCCATGGCCCAGAAGCATTCTCTCCTGATGTTTCTGTCAGGATTATTGAGTTATGCATGCGTGTTTTGCAATGTGTTTCTATGTATTTCAAGATGGATTCTATTCTGCTCAATTGTGTATTAGAAATACTGTGAGAGGTAGAGAAAATGTAACCTTGACAGAAATGAGATAACGGGTTCTCTGGCTGGGAAGAAGTGGGAGGATCTGGTCTCAGCCAGAAAGTCAGATAAGCAGATGTTCAGAAACTGTTGTGTTGTGCTTTGTAGTTCCTGCCTGATTCTTGCTGTGAATAGACGTGTATAGATGTACTTAGTAAACTTAGTGTTCTGTTGTAACTAAAATCTTGCAGAGTCCTGATTTCTGGAACACAGTGTCTGCTGATCTAGCAATCCTTCCGCTGGCGAACGTCAATACTCTGACAGTTTCACCAGAAAACTCACAGCAACTCAATGATTCCAGCCATGAAGTCCTTTAACAACACTTGGCATGGATTGCAGGATCGACAGGGTCACCCAGGAAGCCCCCAAGGCCCACTTACCCTCCTTTGAACCACGGTGACTTGGACGGGTCGCCATCCTCCTGGCCCTGGAATGATGGAGAATAAGAGTTAAGTTGGGCCAAGTGTGATGCAGCCAGGAGAGTGGAGAGCGGGGCCAGAGAGAGGCATTCCGTGCAAGGAAGGGGCAGCCATGCCTTACGAGACCCCTGCGGGGAGGGCGCCGGGTCAAAGACACGGGTGGACTCAGTGCATGCAGGCAGGCAGGCAGGCAGGAGGGAGCTCACACATGGGGAGGGGCCCTCCACACGGGAGGCTACGGGTCAGACCCCTCAACCAGCCATTCCGGGGCCACAGAGCCAGCCTCATGTTCACATAATTTTGCAAGGAACCTCCACGCCAGTCGAAATGCAAAATTGAACACGCAACCGTCAGGCCAACCTTTGGCCCCCTCCCTTTTCTGCTCCCCTGAAACCTGCACAAAGCACGTGACCCAGAGGTAATGCAAGCAGGAGCGGGGCCTCCGCGGGGCTCTGGCACATCAAAGCAGAAAGCCAGAAAGCCCCGCGTGTGGGACCCCGCTTGCATGAGCGCAGCCCAACTCAGGAACAACACTTGACTTGCTCAGGAAAGGGAGACACAGGATCCCAATACCTTCCCATGCTTGACAATGGCTGCGTTGACCAAACGCCTCTTCTTCTAGTAAACAAAGGCAAATGGCTGAAGCCACTGCAAAAAGCTTGCGAGGTGGTGCAGCGATTGCAGGGAAGGGAGCATCCGCAGTAAGCCAGGGTCGAACCTGCGACAGGTGAGGGAGATTTCCAAGCAAGGCCAATGCAAAATGGGCAGAGGAAGGCGCCAGAATGTGGGGCGCCAAAGCAAACCGACAGAGAGCAATGCACTTTGGGTGGCACCACAATCCTGGCCCATGACCAGGGAAAGAAAGTGTGCCTGAGGGGAGGGCAGGGACCAGGACCGCGCAGCCACGTCCTTTAACCACAAACCCCAAAGACTCTTGGGGGGGGGCACAAAGGGAGCCATTCCCAAAGGCACTTCTTCCTGGTCTGCAGGTGAACCAGGTCCCACACCATTATATGCACATGAGCCTTTGGTGTGTTATCCTAACAGGACCCCCCCCCCCCCAAAGTGACTCAATTGGACACAATGGGGCAGTCAGCGCCTGCTCCTGGGCCAATGCAGTGGCTGCAAGCTGAGCCTTTCCAAGTCCCCCCCCCCACTTCAGTACCATTCCATTGTGACCCCAAATGGTGACCCCAAAGGGCAGCCACGTCCTTTAACCACAAACCCCAAAGACACTTGGGGGGTGGGGGGTGTGCAAAGGGAGCCATTCCCAAAGGCACTTCTTCCTGGTCTGCAGGTGAACCAGGGCCCACACTGTTGTATGCATTCCACATCCATGAGCCTTTGGTGTGCGTGACATGCTTATCCTAACGGGACCCCTCCCCCCAAGTGACTCAATTGGACACAATGGGGCGGTCAGCGCCTGCTCTTGCCCCCCCCCCATACCATTCCATTGTGACCCCAACTTCTGCAGAAGAGAAAATCCTGTTGGCTTGTTAATCCTGCCACACAAAGAAGTCGGAAGAGATTGCCTTGATGTGTGACTTTTGGGGGGGCAACGAAACAGGCTTCTCCCTCTCAGATGCATCCGGGTTGGCTTTCCCCAACCAAAACTTCACATGCGCTTTCACCTAAAAGGAAGGGGCAGCTCATGCGTGATATGGCTGTTATTGCCATTCCACCATGGCTGCACCCCCCCCCTTGCACCATGACTCAAGCCCACAAGAATCCCCAGCCCAATTCACCCGAACTGCACGCAGCCCATGGACGTCACTGCTAGAAATGGCAAGGAGTGGAGTGAAACCTCTGCAAAAGCAGCAAGGAAGTGACCGGCAGGTGGGAGACCGGCCTCTTTTGCCCAAGTCAACGGCCACAAAAGGGATCCATGCTCACAGAGACACAGGTAGCAGCAGCACCATCATCCGCATCATCTGCACTTCCTCCCAAGGGGCAGAAGCCATGCTTAAGCTGGGGAGGGGGAGTGTTGGGGAGGGGTCCCAGATGCCCAGGCCAAGCGACCGAGGGACAAGTAAGTGCGCACAGTGCGCCATGCAGAAACACCGCCAGCGTCACCGCCGTGGGGCTGGGGGCCACAAGCGGAGACACAGGGGCACAAAGGACAGTCTATCACCTGAAGCTCTGCTCTACTTCCTTCTGCAAAAGAGGAAAAGAAGAGGAAAAGGGAGGAGAGAGAGAGAGGAAGGAAAGAAGGAAGGAAGGAGGGAGAGGGAAGGAGACGGTTAGCACAGGACAGGCCTCGGAAAGAGGAGCCGAGCCCGTCCCCGCGGCCCCCCCTCTTCCGGATCAAGAAAGAAGCCCACAGCAGGCGTGTTGAAGGAAGGAAGGAAGGCGCGGAAGGAGTCCGTGTGACGCCCTGGAACATACAACCAAGTCCCTGCAAGGAGGGTGGGGTGGGGGCCCTCGAGATCAGCAAGGACACGCTCCTTGAGGAGGGCAGTCGTCCCCCGTGTCCCCCCCCCCCACGGCTCCAGGGAGCCCACAACACTCCCACTCTGCATTGCCTTGCGCCTTAAGCCTTTGAGCAAGGAAACTCAGCCACCACAACACTTCCATTGCCTCCCCTGAAATAGAACATATTTATTTATTTATTTATTTATTTATTTGGGGGTTCTTTTACCCCCCCGCCCTTCTCACCCCGAAGGGGACCCAGGGCGGCTTACACAGTAAAGGCACGATTAGATGCCTGCATCACAACAATCCTCACAAATTACAACAAATTCACAGTTACCAACAGCTTCATGCATCATTCCAATAAAATCAATAAAATCATTAAAATCAATACAAACCTAATTCTTCCCTTACATTGTCAGTGTTTGCTGTCTCATAGATCTGCTTTTAATACCATTTCGTCAATCCTGCTGGTCTTTAATTGCCTGGTTGCCCAAAGGCCTGGTCCCATAACCAAGTCTTCACCCTCCTCCTGAAGGAGAGGAGGGATGGTGATGCTCTGATTTCCCCGGGGAGTGAGTTCCACAGGTGAGGGGCCACCACTGAGAAAGCCCTGCTCCTCGTCCCCACCAGCCTCACTTGTGAGAGTGGTGGGGTCGAGAACAAGGCCTCCCCAGATGATCTCAAACTCCGAGGTGGGACGTAGCAGGAGATACGTTCGGACAGATACACTGGACCGGAACCGTACAGGGTTTTATAGGTCAAGACCAGCACCTTGAATTGTGCTCGGAACTGGATCGGCAGCCAGTGGAGCTGACATAACAGAGGGGTGGTGTGCTCCCTGTATAACGCTCCGGTGAGTAATCTGGCTGCCGCCTGCTGGACTAATTGAAATTTCTGAACAGTCTTCAAGGGCAACCCCACGTAGAGAGCGTTGCAGTAGTCTATTCGGGATGTAACAAGAGCGTGGACCACAGTGGCCAGATCAGACTTCCCAAGGTACGGGCCAGATCAGACTTCCCATATGGCTTTCACTTTGTTGCGCATGCACGAAGGCCCGTTCTTAAGGCTAAAGAGACCCAGGGGAGGCAGGAAAAGCCCCCCCTCTTGTCCAACTCACCCTCAAACAGCAAATGAGAGCAGGAAGCAGGCATGATTGGCATATTTTGTTTGGCGTATTAAGTGCTCCAAAGAGCAAAGTGAGGGGTGGTGGTGGTTGGGGGGGGGTGCCTCCTGGGCCTCCCCCAAACCCCCCCCCCTTAGGGCTTTCCTCTTCCAAAGCCCCCTAAATGGCATCCACGGAGCCCCAATCCCAAACTGCCTGCAGAGGACAAGGACTGACCCATTCCAGCTCAGACTCCAAGGCCACGTTTGGATGGTCTCTCTCTCTCTCTCTTGAGTACAAACAAGGAGGAGGAGGAGGAGGAGGAAGGGCCTGCTGCTTGAAACAACGGGCAACCTGATAGAAGACTGGATGCCCCTTCGTGAAACATGGTCAAACGTGGAGACACGGGGAGGCAAAACGTATTGGGAAATGGACTGGTTACAAATAAATAAATAATAAGAGCACGTTGCAAGACCTCATCGTCTTGCAACGTGCCACTTGGGGGTATAAATAAAGATTACTACTACTACTACTACTACTACTACTATTATTTTCTTGGCAAGTTCTGTTCAGAGCGAGTTTGCTGAGAGAGTGTGCCTTACTCCCAAAGCCCAAACCATGACACACTTTCGTGGCCAAGGAGGGTCTTATAGGTCAAGACCGGCACTTTGAATTGTGCCGATCCAGTTCCGAGCACAATTCAAAGTGCTGCTCTTGACCTCTACGGTTCCGGCCCAGCGTACCTGTCCAAACGGATCTCCTTCTACGTCCCATCTTCTGGGGAGGACCTACTCTCGGCCCTGCCTTTGTTGCAAATGTGCTTGGCAGGGACGAGGGACGGGGCCTTCTCGGTGGTGGCCCCCCGCCTGTGGAACTCGCTCCCCAGGGAAATTAGGTTATTGTCTTCCCTCCTCTCCTTCAGAAATAAGTTGAAAACATGGATGTGGGGCCAGGCCTTCGGGTAATTATGCTGAGAATGACAAGGATGACAATTGCTAAGGTAATGGGCTATTATCTTAGTATTTAAATGTTTAACCCCACTTTAATTACCTTATTTAATATTGGGTTTTAAACTCTGTTTTAACATTGTTTCCTGATACCCGGATGTGTGTGTAACCTAATGCTTGTATACTTCTGTACATGTGCTTGTACATGTGTGCGTACTCTGACACTTGCACACCCTGTCACTTGTACCTTTTTGATGCTGGTCGTTGACCGTAATAAATGTTTATTATTATTATTATTATTATTATTATTATTATTATTATTATTATTATTATTGGTAATCGACTACGGACAACCTTGATGGAATCTCCGGCCACAGATAAGGCCTCAAGGCTGTTCCACTTAAACATATTTTAATTGAATTGACTTAATCTTTTAACTGTACGTAATTATTGGTTTTTATTATGGATTTTATTACGTGTACATGGGGGCATCGAATCGTTGCTGGCTGGAAGCCACCCTGAGTCCGTCCCCGTCCGTCCCCCCCGTCCGTCCCCAGTACAAATATCTGAAATCAATAATAAATACATCAATTCAAGCCTTGGTCGACTGAGTTGTCGTCCAAAAGCCACACTGGCTCTCATTAACCCTAACCCTCGCCTTCCAAGGAGGTTTGGCCGAAAGGGCCAAGAGGCCATGCGGACCGGACGGGACCGAGGAATCTGACCTCAGGGCAGCAACAAAAGGGCCTCTTCTTGGCCACGGCTTGGCAGTGGTCAGCAAGGGGCCGACTGCTGGGACAGATCTTGGGGGGACGGGCAGGTCCCTTCCTGATTGCTGGCCTCCACCCCCCCCCACCCCCACCTCACATTCCTTCCAAAAGAGATGCACACGAGCACCATGCGCAAGAGACAGATCCACATGCTTCAGAAGGAACAGGTGGGGAGCATTCCTGCTGCTCCTTCCTCGCCTCCCATCTGTTGCCTTCCAAGACAACTTGGGCCACGTGATGCCACGAAAGCTGGCATGCTCTCGGCAGCCGCTCTCCCTCGCTCGTCCCCCTTTGTGTCACTCTTGGGTGCCAAATGGAAGGCACAAGAAATGAGGGGAACGCGTGCCAAGCTTCCCCAAAGCGGGGGGGGGGGAGCGCTGATTCGCAAGGGCTTGTTTTGCTTTGTTGTAGTCACGGCACGACAATGATTGCGAGGCCTTGCAATCAGGACCGGCCTCCGTGTGACAATCAGCGCCGCTGAGCACGATGCTTTGCCGCCTTCCCCGCACGCCTCCTTGCATTTCACTCGGCCTTTCTGGACGGAGACAGGGAAGCGCTCCGCTGGGGGCAAGCGCTGACCCTGCGACCAGCTTCCTCGAGAGAAGGTTACATGCGTGGTGACCGGGCCACAGGGCAGGCGCAGGAGCATTTCCCCCTCCCAGAGTTCTCCCTAATTGGCCCACTTTCCCCACAACGTGGCAACCGCTCATGACCATCGGCCATCTTCTGTGACACCCTGAACTCTCCCATAACACATCTGATTGGCGCACCATGTACCCAGAGTGTGTGTGGGAGCCTGCCGCTTCCGCTTCCACTTTCGGAAGATCGCGGAAAGTCCTGGCTCAGGGCTACAAAGCCAGCCAGGAAGCCGTGGCCTGTCCACAGCGGAGTATCGGGTGCCAATGGCAGCACCCCGCATTTAGGCGGTTGGGGCTTGGGCGGGGGGCTAGCAAGGGAGACCACCGGGACCCGGAGGCCACAAGGCCACCCATCTCTGGACGTTCCTTGCAAAGCAAGAGACCCTCTGACATGCATGGATGGGCTTGCTATGGCCACACTGCCGGGCCCTTTCGGTGAACCTGTCTACACGGAGTTGTACCTGAGTAGATCTCCTCGGCGGAGGAAGCCCAGCTGGCCTCCTGGGCCAGATCCTTCAAGAGGCGCCGGCGCATCTGCCTCTTCTCCCGCAGGACGTTCTTGAAGTTGTTGATGCACTTGTTCAGGTAAATGGTCTCCGCGCAGACCTTCTCCAGGCTCATGGGCCGGCACCCGTTGGGCTGCACGGAGGCTGAATCGGGGTCCTCGGGGGCCGAAGGGGGGTCTTTGGGGGACAAAACGGGGTCGGGGAACGAGGGCTCCTCCTCCTCCTCCACGCAGACCCCGGCGTCTGAAGGGGGGCCTGGTTCGGGGCCAGGGACCGCCTCCTCCTCCTCCTCGCCGTCATCCTTTGGGGTGTCCGGGGACTCACTGGGGGCCGCCCTGTGTGGTGGTCCCACGCTGTCGTTGCTCAGGGTGGTGTTGGCCTGGCTCTCGGAAGACGCGCTCAGAGGGCTCTCCGCCAAGGAGTCCACGCGGCTCTGCCGGCCGGAGCTGCAGAGGGCGGACTCGCTCCCCCTGCGGAGTCCCTTCTCGCTCTCAAGGAGGACTTCGGGGTCCCCGGTCTCCAGTTTGTGGAAGACCACCTGCAGGGCGGAGCGGAAATGGCTGAGCGCCTTCCCCAGCTTGTTGGTGTAGAACCGCATGTCCACGAGGTCGATGCTCTCCCGGGAATGTTCCAGGAAGTACTGGGAATTCTCCAAGACGTCCCTGAAGACCTGGTCGGCCGGGTCTTGCTCGTTCAGGTCGATCTGGATCATGTCCTTCAGGGTCTCGCTGCTGCCCACGAGCTTGCACACGGCCACCTCGCAGGCCGGTGGGAGGGTCGCTGCCGGCGGGGCCTCGTCCAGGAGGCTGCCCTGCTCTGGGCTCAGGAATTCCAGGGTGGAGGCCGCCTCACAGTCCGTCTCGCTCTCCGCGGGAGTCAGCAGTCCGCCGGCCTTCTCCTCCTCCTCCTCCTCCTCCGCAGGGGAGGTGCTCTCGTGGGTGGCGTTTGCCGCCTCCAACCCACCCTCCCCTCCCTCGGACGCGGCGGGCTCCTTGCCCGGGGAGTGTACGTGTTCTGCTGAGGGCAGGGACCCCTCTTGATAGCCGTTTTCAGGCCCATGGCCTTCTGAGGGCTTTGGGGAAGCACCGCGTGTGCAGGGGGAAGGAGCGCTGCCATTGTGCAAAGCATCCTTGTTATTGCTGAATGTTTGCCCCCGACTGCCAAGCTCAGGGGTCAAGTGGGCGAGCTTCTGTGGGGGGCCTGACCCCTCTCCTCCACCCCGAGTTTCCTGGGTGGCCTCCTCGCGCCCAACCCAATCTGGCTCCGGTCGGATCTGACCGTCTCCCTCTGTTCTTACACCACCGCCGCCACCCTGAAGAGCCCCAGGTGCCCAGCAGTTTGGTCTGGGGCCGGGCGATGGCAAGCCCTCCAGCTGGACCACATGGCCCAGCTGGCCGTTTGGGGGGCTTGGTTCCCCTCCGGCCACAATGGTGACCCCTGCGTTCTGCAAGAGAATTGCCTTCTGGAGGATGATGTCCCGCTGGTTGTCGTCTGCAAGCTTCACCACCAAAGGCCGGGGGGCCAAGAGGACACCTGTGGTCGCGCCGGATCGGTAGGCCTCCTTGACGTACGTGCCGCACTGGATGCCGTTGAAGCAGCGATACTTCGAAAGGACGCTCCAGATGAGCTCCTTGGCGTCCTCCCCCTCCTGCTCTGGGATGCCGTAAAAGTACAGGAGGGGCTCCCGGGTGGGGGTCTTGGGGAGGGGCTTCCGGGCCCTGGTTCTTGCCGGACCCTTGCCTGCAGACCCCCCGCTGTTCTGCAGGCCTTCGATCTCGCTCAGGACGGTGTCGACGCAGCTGGACACTTCGTCCACAGAGCCCTTGATCAGCGTCAGGTGTTGCTGGAGCTCCGCAATCTCGCTCTGGATGCGGCTGATCCCTCTCAGCTCCTTCACGATGTATTCGATGACGTCTGCAGAGCGGTCCCTCGGCTTGTACCGCCCAGACGTGTGGATGGAGGTCTTCCTGGGGAGACGAAGCCCTTCTCTCTCCTCAGTGCCTCGCCGCCAGTCTGTGCCGGGAGTCTGGGGGTCCGGGCTTGGGGGGCTCTTGCTTCGCTTCTGGGGACTCTCCAAAGCATGGCGCTCGGCCACCTTACCCAGGTCGCGCTGACCCTCCTGGACGGAAGCGGCCGCCCGAGGCGCGTTGAGGTAGCCATCCCAGGCCAGCCACGCCACCTCCCCCTCCCCCTCGGACCACTGGCCCTTGCTGGCCCTGCCGCTCTTCCGCTGGACGTGAGGGAAGTCCTGGCCGGTGGGAGTCCTCTTGAGCCCACAGACAAAGGCGTCTGCTTCTATTTCCACCGGGGAGAGCGGGCGGTGGTGGTTCTGCCCCAGGGAGACCTCGCCGGCTGGGCCTTGGAGGACCTTCTTCATCTTCTCCCCAAAGAGTGGTCGGGGCGCCCGTTCCTCGGAGAGCCGCCAGGCAAAGAGCGTCACGAGAGAGTCCTTGAGGAGAAACGCCGCGGCATCTCCTGGCCTCGGGACCCCTCCGTTACCGGCGTACATAATCAGCGGCCACTCGGGCTCCTCCGCTCATAATGGCCCCTGCGCCCGAGGTCGGTGCCCCTCGCTGCCCCGCAAGGCAAGGTTTGCATCCGTGCCGGAGGGAGCTGGAAGAGAAGGACACAGGCACGGCCTCCGCGTCAGAGTTGGAGGAGGAGGAGACACCCCCCCACACACACACATGTAGGCACACACACACACACACACACACACGTGGCAGTTTGGGTAATGTAATCAACAGAATTGCTCCCATGCGGCAAAACAAATCTATTTTTTGCCAACGGTTTCATCTCACCTGCTGCTCCGTTTCAGCTGCTGAGCTGGATGCTGGACCCTGGTCAGTGGGCTTCAGCGGGGGACGCAGGCATCCCACCCCTCTGGCTCTTTCAGCAAGGAAACGCCCCTTCCCCCTCCAGATCCAGAGCAAGAGGAACTGCGTCCGTTGCCCTTCCATGGGGGGGGGGCTTTTGCCCAAACTGGGCAAAACTTTGCAAGCCACTTTGAGTACCATTCTTGGGGGGAAGATGGGATAGGACTGATGATGGTGATGATGATGATGGTGGTGGCATTCAT
This sequence comes from Anolis sagrei ordinatus, assembly GCF_025583915.1. Classification (NCBI taxonomy): domain Eukaryota; kingdom Metazoa; phylum Chordata; class Lepidosauria; order Squamata; family Anolidae; genus Anolis; species Anolis sagrei. The sequence goes on along the minus strand of NW_026845477.1, from coordinate 166,435 downwards.
CCTATTTACTGCAATCCCACAAGAATTCTCCAGGAGACCCACCCCACCTCTGGGCTTTGCCTACATACTGGCTCTGCGCTTGACCACTGAGCCCATGGGTCTACTTTAGGAGTGGGGCAACTGGGGGTGGCCCCCTGTGGGGTGGGCAGCAGGGGTCTTTCTGGGCCTGTCCATGCTCAGCACAGCAGCCCATTCGCTATTGGGGTTGAAGCCCCCCCCCCTCTTCACAGCAGCTCTGGAGACGATGGGCCAACCGGGGCGGAGGAACGTCCGGCCAGACTGGGCATGCCCAATGGCTCTTCCAGGGGTGCATCTCCCAACGGTCAATGCTCTCACCAGTTTGAGCTTTTTATCGTATCAGAAGCGAACCAAGGGTACGGCTGTAACGTATTTGAAAAAACATAACGTTTAAATACTCGGCCTGATGCTCAATGTCCTTTGGGCAGAAGCTGGACACTGGGAGTGCCATAAGGAGGTCCTCCATTGTGCACGTGGCAGGGCTCAGGCCACACTGTAGTAAGCGGTTTGCTTTTCTCCAGACTCGCAGGTCGTGGGCTCTACTTTGTGGCTCTCCCCAGGTTTTTGGGGTTTTTTTTTTTTTGTCGTGTCAGGAGCGATTTGAGAAACTGCAAGTCACTTCTGGTGTGAGAGAATTGGCCGTCTGCAAGGATGTTGCCCAGGGGATGCCGGATGATTTGTTTTTATCATCCTTCTGGGAGGCTTCTCTCATGTCCCCTTTGCATGAGGAGCTGGAGCTGATAGAGGGAGCTCATCCGCCTCTCCCCGGATTCGAACCTGCGACCTGTCGGTCTTCAGTCCTGCCGGTACGGGGGGGGGGGGTTAACCCACTGCGCCACCCAGGGTTGTCCCCAGTTGAACCAGGACAACAAGGGAATGCTTCTGGTCTCAAGCGGAGGGATAGAACGGGTGTTTCTTACCCCATTAATGGAGATCCAGTGGTAGGAGGGGTGCAAGGCGGTGCATTGGGGAGCCAGCAAAGAGAGGAAAGGTCAGTCTCCCCTCAATGCCCCCCCCCTCCCACTTCCTCCCACGATCGCTACAGAGTTTACGCAGTCGGTGGATTTCCCTGGGCTACATTCCTGGCTTCTGGATTATTTTAGGCTCAGTTTAAAATTATAGTCGAAGGCTTTCATGGCCGGAATCACTGGGTTGTTGTAGGTTTTTCCGGGCTATATGGCCATGTTCTAGAGGCATTCTCTCCTGACGTTTCGCCTGCATCTATGGCAAGCATCCTCAGAGGTTGTGAGGTCTGTTGGAACTAGGAAAATGGGATTATATCTCTGTGGAATGACCAGGCTGGGACAAAGAACTCTTGTCTGCTAGAGCACCTGAGGAACCAACCTGGACACAGCATTTTATTGGAGAACACAGAAATGCTGGACCACTCTCGCAACCACCATGTCAGATGACACAGAGAAGCCATTGAAATCCACAAGAAGCATGTGGACAATTTCAAAAGAAAGGGGGAAACCATGAAAATGAACAAGATCTGGCTACCAGTATTAAAAAACTCTAAAATTAAAATACCAAAACAACAGAGAGGAAACAATCAGGCACATCAAATCACCTCTCAACAAAAGATTGCCCCAGGCACTACCAGGCCATCACATGCTAATCAAGGTGGTCAGTTGAAACATTCATACCTAGCTCCAGAAGACAAGTGATTAAACTACATCATTCCACAGATATATAAACTTTTCCTAGTTCCAACAGACCTCACTACTCTCTGAGGATGCTTGCCATAGATGAAGGCGAAACGTCAGGAGAGAATGCCTCTCTAGACCATGGCCATATAGCCAGAAAAAAACCTACAACAACCCAATGATAATAATAATAGCATTTTCTCTGAGGATGTTCTGAGGATGCTTGCCATAGATGCAGGCGAAACGTCAGGAGAGAATGCCTCTCTAGACCATGGCCATATAGCCCGAAAAAAGCCTACAACAACTCAGTTTAAATTGCCAGTGTTTTCTTTTCTCTCTCTCTTTCTTTCCTCCTTTTATTTTACTTTCCGGCAAAGTGGTGTTTGGAAGCCTTTCCCTGCATTCCCGTGGGGCTCAATGGCTTCTCTCTGTTCCGGTGAAGGAGGCGGCATGAGCCAGCTGACACCACTCTTTCAGTCCTTGGTCTTGAGGGCTGGAAACATGGAGAGTCCGGGGGAAAGTCAAGGGAGAAGGCCGGTTTCCACCCAGGGTGGGCTGGAGCTCCCTTGGAACGCAATCATTGCATGAGGCTTCCAAGGCACCCCACAGTCCTCATCTTTCCCCGTGCATTCACTTCCATGCATTAGGGTTCTTCCTCGGCTTCCTCGAATAGCCTTCCCCCGGCAATCTGTTAAGCGTCCATCTGCCAGGATACAAACCACGCCTGGGCCAACTTGGGCCTTCCCTCCCTCCAGGTGTTTTGGACTGCAACTCCCACCATTCCTCCTCACGGCTTCAGGCCCCTTCTTTTTCCCCTTCAGCCGCTTAGCGGCTGAAGGGGAAAAAGAAGGGGCCTGAAGCCGTGAGGAGGAATGGTGGGAGTTGCAGTCCAAAACACCTGGAGTGAGAGAGGGAGGGATGGCCCCAGTTGGCCCCTGCTGCTCTATGGGGAAGCCATAGTCCTTTCCCAACGTGCCAGTCATTCCCTTTGACAAACACAGCGCAGCAAACCCTTCCAAGCCGGTTGGTGATGCTCCGGAATGAACCGTGGAGGTGGACCAACTGCTCCGTCTTCTCCACTTTCTGAAACAGATGCAAGCGAGGACCACTCCGTCCCTTTCCGTTCCTTCTCCGGCCTTTCCTCGTTCCTCTTCCTTCCTCCATCGCAGCCTCTGTGGATTAGGAGGAAATGTGCTCCTTTCGGCACGGGAAGCAACACGGAGGGATTCTCCTTGGAGCAACCCACCTTTCCACTGGTGAGTAAGTCTGAATAAGGAGGCTGGTTTCCAAAGGGAGACAAGATTCCTCACGGCACCCCACAATGTCAATGTCACAGTTCAGTGGGGCTCTGGAGAGAGGAAGTCACGACGGAGACGCTCCCCAGAGAGCTCTGGCCTCACTTCCAGGCTCTGGTTTCAGGAAGGAAGCCACACCACAGCCACGAGGACAACGTGCCTTGGGTAGGAAATCCCAGCCTGATACAGCAATGAATCCAGAACAATGTGAGGAAAACCCCTTGGCAGCTATGTGGGACCGGCCAGGAGACCCAGGCCCATCCATGTGCTGGAGACCCCTCCTCCTCCTCCTCCTGGCATTCTCTCCGGATGTTTTATCCTCTCTGAGTCCCCTCGGGGAGATAGGGCGGAAGATAAATAAAGGATATTGATTATTATTATTATTATTATTATTATTATTACTACGAGGGTTATTTTTTAAGTAAGGTCCGTTTTGTTGTAGACACTCGTAGTTCGTGCGCATACCGCAAGGAGCGCGTGCGTGGTGTACCGGCATGCCTCGGGAACAACTGTGCTCGGTTTCCGCTCTGTAGCTAACCTGTACGGTTCTGTTCTGTGCTTTAAAAATGTTTAAGACTATCAACTCACCCTCCGCATGTGAGGTTCGCTCAGTGATACGGTTTTTGTCAGCAAGGAACCTGCCTGCTGCAGAAATTCATCGACAGATTTGTGAAGTGTACGGTGATACTGTTATGAGTGAAAGCAAAGTGCGTAAGTGGGTAAGACAATTCAAAGATGGCCGTGACAATGTCCATGATGAGGACCGCTCCGGTCGCCCTTCTTTGATTACAGACGATTTGGTGGCTTTTGGTGGCGGCAAGTTTTTATGAAGAGGGTATTTTAAAATTGGTTCAGAGGTATGATAAATGTTTGAACAAACTTGGCAACTATGTCGAAAAATAGAGTGAAGTATGTACTTTCTGAAAATAAATTTACTTCTTTGAAATAAACTTTCGTTGTGTACTTATGTTCCAACGGACCTTACCTAAAAAATACCCCTTGTATTATTATTATTTTAGTGACACAAAAGCACAGTATGCCACAGCAAACAAGATCTCCATGCTGGATTTCGTATCACAAAACCACAAGTTGAACTCTTCCCAAGCGTCTAGGACGGTGTGATGTATTTTCGAATGATACGTGCGGATCCAAGTCAGGTGGCCTTTTGCAATTGACAGATCATGATGTTGTCGATATTTATTGTTTCCAAATGCTGGCTGAGATCTTTTGGCACAGCACCCAGTGGGCCAGTGACCACTGGGACCACCTGGACTGGTTGATGCCATCAGAGCCTTTGCCGTTCCATTTTGAGGTCTTGATAGTGGCTGAGTTCCTCCTGTTGTTTTTCCTCAATGCAACACTCACCTGGAATGGCGACAACAATAATCCAGACTTTTGTCTTTTCCACAATCGTGATGTCTGGTGTATGGGTTCCCAAACTTTGTCAGTCTGGATCTGAAAGTCCCAGAGTATTTTTGCGTGTTCATTTTCCATGACCTTTGCAGGTTTATGATGGCTATCAAGATCGCTCCTAAGTGCAGACTCCAAGGAAGGAAGACAAGGCGCAAAATGAACACCCAAGCCCTTCAGGAGCCCTCCAGACGAGCCCATCTCCAAACAGCACTCAAGGACCATCTACCCACAGTACACCCCGAAAATGTGAGGAACATTGGAACAAACTGAAGACCTCCATCATCCAAGCCTGCGAAGAAACTATTGGATACCAAGCCAAGAAACATCAAGACTGGTTTGATGAAAATGACATCGAGATCCAACAGCTAATTGACAAGAAAAGGAAAGCCTTCCAAGCATGGCAGAGAGACATCAACTGTGCTGCTAAGAAAAAGACCTATGCCAGTGCAAAAGCTGAGGTCCAAAGAAGGACAAGAGAACTCAAGAACATCTGGTGGACAAAGAAGGCTGAAAGAAATCCAACACCTGGCAGATACCCATAATGCTCAGGGATTTTTCAAAGCCACAAAGGTCATCTATGGACCAAGAAACCATGGCATACAGCCTCTACGCTCATCAGATGGAACCAAACTCCTGAAGGACCAAAACTCAATTGCACTACGTTGGAAAGAACACTACCAAAGCCTCCTGAACCGCAGCTCCAATGTGGCCGAAGAGGTCCTCACACAAATCCCACAACAACAAACCAGGGATGAGCTTGCAGCACTGCCTAGTTTGGAAGAAGTCAGCAATGCCATCAGCCAACAAAAGAATAACAAAGCCAGTGGACCTGATGGGATCCCTGCTGAAATCTTTAAAGAGGGAGGACCTGAGCTGACACAACAACTCCACCAGCTCATAGAAAAAGTGTGGGTGACCGAGAAAATCCCAGCAGATTTCAAGGACGCCACCATCATCACCCTCTTCAAAAAAGGGGAAAGAACAGACTGCGGAAACTATCGAGGTATCTCCCTTCTAACCTCCGCTGGGAAAATCCTCGCAAGAATCCTTGCAAACTGCCTTCTCCCCTCTCAGAAGACACCTCCCAGAATCCCAGAACGGCTTCCGCCCCTCCAGAGGAACCGTGGACATGATCTTCACTGCACGACAGCTCCAAGAAAAATGCAGAGAACAAAACCAACCTCTGTACATGGCATTCATCGACCTTGCAAAGGCATTCGACGCAGCGCTCTCTGGACCATCCTCCACAAAATCGGGTGCCCAAGCAAATTTGTGAACATCCTGCGGCTCCTCCATGATGACATGATGGCAACAGTCTTGGACAGCAGTGGCTCCCAAAGTGACCCATTTAAAGTGGAATCCGGTGTCAAACAGGGATGTGTTATTGCCCCAACTCTATTCTCCATCTTCATCGCTATGATACTTCACCTTGTTGATGGGAAGCTTCCCACCGGAGTGGAAATCATCTATCGGACAGACGGCAAGCTATTCAACCTCAGCAGACTGAAAGCCAAAACCAAGGTTACAACAACATCTGTTATAGAACTCCAGTATGCTGATGACAACGTCGTCTGTGCGCATTCAGAAGAAGATCTACAAGCCACTCTAAACACCTTCGCAGAAGCATACGAGAAGCTCGGCCTGTCACTGAACATTGAGAAAACCAAGGTGCTGTTCCAGCAGTCACCAGCCAACCCCTCTCCAATGCCAGTAATACAGCTTAATGGTGTAACATTAGAAAATGTGGACCATTTCGCTACCTTGGCAGCCACCTCTCCACCAAAGTCAACATCGATGCCGAAATACAACACCGCCTGAGCTCTGCAAGTGCAGCATTTTCCCGAATGAAGCAGAGAGTGTTTGAGGACCGGGACATCCGTAGGGATACCAAGGTGCTTGTCTATAAAGCTATTGTCCTCCCAACCCTGCTATATGCCTGCAAGACGTGGACTGTCTACAGACGTCACATGCAACTCCTGGAACGATTCCATCAGCACTGTCTCCAGAAAATCCTGCAAATCTCTTGGGAAGACAAGCGGACAAATGTCAGCATGCTGGAAGAAGCAAAGACCACCAGCATTGAAGCGATGGTCCTCCACCATCAACTCCGCTGGACCGGCCATGTTGTCCGGATGCCTGACCACCGTCTCCCAAAGCAGTTGCTCTACTCCGAACTCAAGAACGGAAAACGGAATGTTGGAGGACAGAAAAAGAGATTTAAAGATGAGCTCAAAGCCAACCTTAAAAACTCTGGCATAGACACTGAGAACTGGGAAGCCCTGGCCCTTGAGCGCTCCAGCTGGAGGTCAGCTGTGACCAGCAGTGCTGCAGAATTTGAAGAGGCACGAATGGAGGGTGAAAGAGAGAAACGTGCCAGGAGGAAGGCGCGTCAAGCCAACCCCGACCGGGACCGCCTCCCACCTGGAAACCAATGCCCTCACTGCGGAAGAAGATGCAGAGCAAGAATAGGGCTCCACAGCCACATACGGACCCACAAGGAAATCCATAATGGAAGACCATCTTACTCGTCCAACGAGGGATCGCCTAAGTATGATCCCTTTACCAGTTCTTTACTCCTGGCAGGTGGTCCTTGTGACATAAGTTCCAATGAACCTTTTGGGCCACAGAGTTGTGCCTCTGTTTGTAGTCTGTCTGTGCAGTTTTCTCGCAGCAGCTGAGGAGATGGTCTATGGTTTCATAGAATCATAGAATCCTAGAATCAAAGAGTTGGAAGAGACCTCATGGGTCATCCAGTCCATCCCCATTCAGCCAAGAAGCAGGAATATTGCATTCAAATCACCCCTGACAGATGGCCCATCCAGCCTCTGTTTAAAAGCTTCTGAACGGCTCTCACAGTCAGGAAGTTCTTCCTTATGTTCAGATGGAATCTCCTCTCTTGTAGTTTGAAGCCATCGGCTTCCTTGCACAGTCTGCATTTGGGGTCATCTGCTGATTTTTCGATCCTGGCCTTGATGGCCTTGGTTCTGATGGCTTGCACCTGGGCTGCAAGGATCAGGCCTTCTTCGGTCTCCTTCTTCAGGGTCCCATTCATGATTAGCCATCGCCAGGTCTTCTCCTTGTCAACTTTTCCTTCAATCTTCTCAAGGAACTGCCCATGTAAGGCTTTGTTGTGCCAGCTGTTGGCTCTGGTTTGGAGTGTTGTTGTTGTTATTATTATTATTATTATTATTATTATTATTATTATTATTATCAAGAATCCTAGAGTCCTAGAAATCCTAGAGTTTCCTTCCATCCATCCAGTCCAACCCCATTCTGCCAAGAAGCAGGAATATTGCATTCAAAGCACCCCTGACAGATGGCCATCCAGCCTCTGTTTAAAAGCCTCCAAAGAAGGAGCCTCCACCACACTCCCTCCGGAGCAGAGAGTTCCACTGCTGAACGGCTCTCACAGTCAGGAAGTTCTTCCTCATGTTCAGATGGAATCTCCTCTCTTGTAGTTTGAATTATTACTATTACTATTTGCACTGGACCTTTGTGCTCATTAATCAAATCTGTGCGTAATCCAGCCTGCATAATCCAAATCTGCGAATGTGGAGGGCTGGCTGTATATCTCCACAATAAGCTGTGTGTTGTGGGTGGGAGGTGAGGGAGCTTTCGCTTTATTTAAAGCCCTCCACATGGAGGGAGAAACGCCAACCTCCATGCCGCTGAATGGCTCCGTGCGCGACAGGAGCCGCTTGCTATTTAGCGGCTTTCTCCCCGACTGAGAGACAGCCGCGACGGCCTCCAAAATCTCATTTCTTTTCAGGGCACATCAATTACGGAGAGACGGTTTCAGCCCTCCAAGCAGGCGCCAATCCAGCATCTCAAGGCAAGGCATCCTTCAAAGCGTCTCAGCTCATTAGAGACACAAACAGTTGGTGGTGGTGGTGGGTCCCCCACCCTGGCAGTGCTTGACCTCTTGCACTGATGACCCCCCCCCCCGGTCATCAGTGCAAGAGGTCAAGCACCAGCAGGCCTTGCTTCGGGGGCAGAAGTCGCATGCCTCGGCCAACAACAATCCAGGCCAGAGAGGGAGATGATGGGCCTTTGTGTGGAGAGAGACTGAAGATCCCCTGGGTTTGCCACTGGCCGTTGCAAGGAGCACGAGCATGCATGCGCGCAAACCCCTGACCTCCAAGGCTCAGGGCACATCACCCTTCAAATCAAATATTCGCCAGACTGAAGCCACTCCAAACCGTTGAGTTCCACCATCATCATGCGTGGCAACAAAAGCAATCCTTCCCGGTTGTTGAAACACAAAGCATCCGGTGAAAATGGGTTGAGCACATGGTCAATATGTGAGAGGAACTCATGTCAAATTCTGGGCACCACAATTCAAGAGAGATATTGACAAGCTGGAATGTGTCCAGAGGAGGGCGACTCAAATGATCAAGGGTCTGGAGAACAAGCCCTAGGAGGAGCGGCTTAAGGAGCTGGGCATGTTTAGCCTGAAGAAGAGAAGGCTGAGAGGAGATATGATAGCCATGTATAAATATGTGAGAGGAAGCCACAGGGAGGAGGAGGGAGCAAGCTTGTTTTCTGCTTCCCTGGAGACTAGGACGCAAGGGAGCAATGGCTTCAAACTACAAGAGAGGAGATTCCATCTGAACATGAGGAAGAACTTCCTGACTGTGAGAGCCGTTCAGCAGTGGAACTCTCTGCCCCAGGAGTGTGGTGGAGGCTCCTTCTTTGGAGGCTTTTAAACAGAGGCTGAATGGCCATCTGTCAGGGGTGCTTTTCCTGCTTGGCAGAATGGGGTTGGACTGGAGGATGGCCCATCAGGTTTCTTCCAGCTCTAGGATTCTAGGATTCTATAAGAACTTCCTAACTGTGAGGGTTGTTCAGCAGTGGAACTCTCTGCCCCGGAGGGAGTGTGGTGGAGGCTCCTTCTTTGGAGGCTTTTAAACAGAGGCTGGATGGCCATCTGTTGGGGGTGCTTTGAATGCGATTGTCCTGCTTCTTGGCAGAATGGAATTGGACTGGATGATGGCCCATCAGGTCTCTTCCAACTCTAGGATTCTAACTGCTGGGGTCCCAGGGGCAGCCGGATCCCCTCTTTTTTTGGAGGAGCCCCCCCCCCCTTCTTCCTTAGGCGAGGTGCAGGGCCAAGCAGGGCCAACGCTCCATGCAAGCAAATAAGGGGGGAGCATTTTGAAGTGAACCCCTGCCCTCCAAGGCCCAGCAGCAGGCGCTAATGGAGAGGCAACGGTGGCATCCTTGCCAATGCAACCATTCCCAGGTGCTGGCAGGGCAACCTTGAGGTTCACACAGATCTGCCTTTGGGCTGAAAGGGCCTGGGTTCCCAGAGAGAAGCAAGAGAGGCACTGTCCTGGGAGAATGGAGACGAAAGAGCCAAGTTCCACCCAAGCATGGGAGTAGAGTACGGGGCTTCCATGAGATGGCCTGGGAGGGGGCTTCACCACTTGATGGAAGAGGAGAGGGCTTCCTGCCTGGTCACAACGGGGTCAGACTGCATGGCCCTTGGGGTCCCTTCCAACTCCATGACTCTATGGTTCTATGGGGTGTGGGGTGTGGGGGGGAGGCCCTCGGCAGTGCGTGGCTGCGCCCTCAGCCAAGAGCGAAATCTCAGAGCTGAGCAACCAGGAGAGGTTGCTATGGCAGCTCCGGCCGGCACTCCGCTCCCCGGGAATCCTTATGCAAACCTTGCATGGCCCTTGCAAAGGCGGATATGCACCGCTCTGCCGTGTGTGTGTGTGTGTGTGTGTTGGGGGGTGGGGTTGAGGAGTCCTTGGCTGGACCTTTCCCCTCCCTTGTTTACTAAAGCCAACACACCAACAGGATAGTGGTTGGGTTGTTGTAGGTTTTTTCGGGCTATATGGCCATGTTCTAGAGGCATTCTCTCCTGACGTTTCGCCTGCACCTGTGGCAAGCATCCTCAGAGGTAGTGAGAATAGTGGTTTCAGCTAGAGGCAAAATAAGCACCGTGAGGTGGAGAAATCAAGATCCAAGTGGCCCCAGCAGGTTCTGGAAGGTGGAGAACTGGAGGAGAACTCCAGCCTGAGAAGAGAGAAGAGTAGAACGAGCAAGATTTCAGCCTCAAACAAAAAAAGATCCCGCATTCATCGCTCCAGACCCAACCTGCAAGACAGCCACGAGGTCAGAAAACGACCCACTCTGGTAGTGGAAGAGGAAGAAAGAGGGGAGATGATGCTGGGGAGGGGGTCCCAATCGCATAGCCTTTGGAGGACTTCTCAGAGGCTTTCATGGCTGGAATCACTAGGTTGTCGTAGGTTTTTTCGGGTTGTGTGGTCTGTTTGAACTAGGAAAATTGGGTATATCTCTGTGGTATATAAGACCTCACAACCTCTGAGGATACTTGCCATAGATGCAGGCGAAACGTCAGGAGATAATGCCTCTAGAACATGGCCATATAGCCAGAGGTGGGCCTAGATAATTTTCAATGGTAAGCAAACAGTATTTTGGCGCCCCCCCCCTCCCCAACCAATCACGGATATATATTTTCTGTTCGTCATGGGACTTCTGTGTGCCATATTTGGTTCAATTCCATCCTTGGTGGAGTTCAGAATGCTCTTTGACTGTAGGTGAACTACACATCCCAGTAACTATAACTCGCATTGATCAAGGTCTATTTCCCCTCAAAAGCGCTTCAAGAGCGCCCCCCCTGGGCAAAATCAACTGTACTGCAAACTCTTACTTTGCGTAATGGTTGAGCCTGAAGAAACCTACAACAACCCACTTTGGAGGACTCTTTGGGACTCAAGTGACCAACTCTGGTAGTGGAAGAGGAAGGAAGACGGGGATGCCTGGGAGGGGTTCCCAACCGCATAGCCTTTGGAGGGCCCTTTGCCACTCAAGGAGAACGAGGTTCAGCACCATGGACAGAGTGTCCTCCAGGGAGAAGGAGGCCGCAACGGGAGAAGACGCAGTGGCGGTCCTGGTGGTCCAGGGAGGAGGGTCTCTGAGAGGAGTGGGATTGGCAGAGAGAGGCCAACGCTTGCGTTGAGGGATCTGGATCCTGGCAGGTGGCTGCAGCCCTGACTGACCGGTCCTGGCGGCCACAGCCCCTGGCTTCCACTTGCGGCACCGCTTGCCTTGCGGAAGGCAACAAACAAGAATCCTAGAATCCTAGAGTTGGAAGAGACCTCCTGGGCCATCATCCAGTCCAACCCCATTCTGCCAAGAAGCAGGAATATTGCATTCAAATCACCCCTGACAGATGGCCATCCAGCCTCTGTTTCAAAGTTTCCAAAGAAGGAGCCTCCACCACACTCTGGAGCAGAGAGTTCCACTGCTGAACAGCTCTCACATAGAATCCTAGAGTTGGAAGAGACCTCCTGGGCAATCATCCAGTCCAACCCCATTCTGCCAATAAGCAGGAATATTGCATTCAAAGCACCCCTGACAGATGGCCATCCAGCCTCTGTTCAAAAGCCTCCAAAGAAGGAGCCTCCACCACACTCCGGGGGAGTTCCACTGCTGAACATAGAATCCTAGAATCCTAGAGTTGGAAGAGACCTCCTGGGCCATCATCCAGTCCAACCTCATTCTGCCAAGAAGCAGGAATATTGCATTCAAATCACCCCTGACAGATGGCCATCCAGCCTCTGCTTCAAAGCCTCCAAAGAAGAAGCCTCCATCACACTCTGCGGCAGGGAGTTCCACTGCTGAACAGCTCTCACAGTCATAGAATCCTAGAGTTGGAAGAGACCTCCTGGGCCATCATCCAGTCCAACCCCATTCTGCCTAGAAGCAGGAATATTGCATTCAAGCCTCTCTTTAAAAGCTTCCAAAGAAAGAGCCTCCACCACACTCCAGGGCAGAGAGTTCCACTGCTGAACGACTCCCACAGTCAGGAAGTTCTTCCTCATGTTCAGGTGGAATCTCCTTTCTTGTAGTTCCGAATCCTAGTCTCCAGGGATGCAAAAACAACCTTGCTCGCTCCTCCCTATGAGTTCATCTCACATATTTATACATGGCTATCATATCTCCTCTCAGCCTTCTCTTCTTCAGGCTAAACATGCCCAGCTCCTTAAGCCGCTCCTCATAGGGCTTGTTCTCCAGAGAATCCACCTTGGGGGACAGAAACGGACCCTCCGCAGAGACGTGTCCAAAAAATTACTGGCTCGCTCCACGGGAATCCCACCATCTTTATAAAGTCGACTTTGGACCAAAACTGTGGCACCCATCACTCCAGACATGCAGTGGAATGCAAAGCATGGAAGCGTTACTTCGATGGAGCCCAAATCCCAGAATCCTCCTGCTTCTGACCACGAAAGAGTACCAAAAATGGAATTGCCCCAAGCCTTGTAGAAACACTTCACAACAAATGGGAATGTGCAGCCCTTTCCCTTTAGATTGGGCATGGGACAACTTTGGTCACTTCCAAGAGGACAAAGGCATGGGCCAACTTGGGTTTTGGACTCCAACTCCCACCATTCCTCACAGCCTCAGGCCCCTTCCTTTTCCCCCTCAGCCGCTTAAGCGGCTGAGGGGGAAAAGGAAAGGGCCTGAGGCTGTGAGGAATGGTGGGAGTTGGAGTCCAAAACACCCAGAGGGAGGGCCAAATGTAGATGGTTCCATAAACCATGGAGAAGATCTTCAAATCCCAACAGATTTTCCTGCTCTTCAAAACAGAGGCTGCAAGCAGCAGCAAAGCCGACTTGACCATTTCGGGGAGATGCCCACCCCCCCCTCTCTTTTTCTCCCCGCTGCCTGGTCATTGGGACTTATTCTTATCCACCAACCAAGGAGTTGCTTGCAAAGCCTGAAGGCGCTCCTCGGCCCTGCCAGCCCCACGGAATATGGAAACGAGGCCAGCATCTTCTCCCAGGTGAGTCTCCAAGAGGAGAAGCTTCTCCAAGAGATGGACCCAGAACAGGGGAAAGGACGCTGGCTGGCGGGTCAAGGGCCACCGAGGCAGGATGCAAACCCGGATCCCGGGAGTCAAAGAAGCATCTTAATCTGTTCTGACAAACACAGAGCCAAAACAGACACAGAGGCACACAATGGAATGGCTTCCTTCTTTTTCGTGCTTGCAAGTCACTTCTGGTATGAGAGAATTGGCCGTCTGCAAGCACATTGTGCAGGGGACACCCCAATGTTTTCCCATCCTGTGGGGGGCTTCTCTCATGTCCCCACATGGGAAGCTGGAGCTGACAAACGGGAGCTCACGCCGCTCCCCAGATTCATAGAATCCTAGAATCAAAGAGTTGGAAGAGACCTCCTGGGCCATCCAGTCCAACCCCATTCTGCCAAGAAGCAGGAAAATTGCATTCAAAGCACCCCTGACGGATGGCCATCCAGCCTCTGTTTAAAAGCTTCCAAAGAAGGAGCCTCCACCACACTCCAGGGCAGAGAGTTCCACTGCTGAACAGCTCTCACAGTCATAGAATCATAGAGTTGGAAGAGACCTAATGGGCCATCATCCAGTCCAACCCCATTCTTACAAGAAGCAGGAATATTGCATTCAAATCACCCCTGACAGATGGCCATCCAGCCTTGCTTCAAAGCCTCCAAAGAAGAAGCCTCCACCACACTCGGCAGGAGTTCCACTGCTGAACGGCTCTCACGGTCATAGAATCCTAGAGTTGGAAGAGACCTCCTGGGCCATCATCCAGTCCAACCCCATTCTGCCAAGAAGCAGGAATATGGCATTCAAATCACCCCTGACAGATGGCCATCCAGCCTCTGTTTAAAAGCTTCCAAAGAAGGAGCCTCCACCACACTGGGCAGAGAGTTCCACTGCTGAACAGCTCTCACAGTCAGGAAGTTCTTCCTCATGTTCAGGTGGAATCTCCTCTTGTAGTTTGAAGCCATTGTTCCCTTGCGTCCTAGTCTCCAAGGAAGCAGAAAGGAAGCTTGCTCCCTCCTCCTCCCTGTGGCTTCCCCTCACATATTTATACATGGCTCTCATCATATCTCCTCTCAGCCTTCTCTTCTTCAGGCTAAACATCGACCTTTGGAATGGAATGGCTCCACATGCTCCTTTTAAGTTGTGGAAGACCCACTGGACGGTTCTCCCTCGCAGACCCAGATCTTGGTGCAGCGCCCACTTCCCCTTGTGCTTGGACCAGCGATGGCTTTGCAAAGGAAACTCTTTGGCATCCATGCAAAAGTTTCAACCGGGGGCTTGGCCAGGGATCGTGGCCCGTGACCCGGAACGGTCTTCTCCCCAAACACCAAGGAAGCAGAGGGAGGCTGCCACTTGGATCACGACCGGGCTCGAGAGGGAGACGTGTTGGGAAAGGGGAAGGGGCCGGCCAAGAACCCCTCCTGAGGCAAAGGCCTGGCCTTCGCTGACCTAGGGACCCTACAGGGGCCGGCCACAGGCATCCATTTACACATGTGTGTCCGCGCGCATGTACATACATGCCTGCAGGCCTCTCAAAGGAGCAGTCTCTGTGCAGAGACAAACTCCAGGGTCTGGCAAAGGGGATGCTCCTGCACAGAGTGCGCTCGCGGAGGGGCCAGCCTGGGGGGCCAGAGGGCAACGCAAGCGCCACTGCCCGGACCTTCCTGGGAACCTCCCACCTGTTCCTCCCGATGGGCTCCTTCCTTCCTTCCAGGCAAAAAGGGGCCGTGGAGAGCGAGGCCAAGGGAGGGGCCCTGGGGCCCTTGCCTGGCTCTGGCCCCATGGAGTCCCCCCAACCAGCCCTCCTCAGGGGTCCCTGAAGATCCCAAGGGAGGAGGAGGAGGGGGAGGAAGCGGGTGGATCCCAAGAGAGCCCCCCAAATTGAATGTGTCACAACACACCCACAGCCTCGCAAAGGACACCGCCAGGCAGAGCTTCCTCTCTGGAATTATTATTATTATTATTATTATTATTATTATTATTATTATTATTATTATCTTTGTATTGTCGAAGGCTTTCATGGCCGGAATCACTCAGTTCTTGTGGGTTTTTTCGGGCTATATGGCCATGTTCTAGAGGCATTTCTCCTGACGTTTCGCTGCATCTATGGCAAGCTTCCTCAGACCTCTGAGGAAGCTTGCCATAGATGCAGGCGAAACGTCAGGAGAAATGCCTCTAGAACATGGCCATATAGCCCGAAAAAACCCACAAGAACTGAGGATTATACGTATACCCCGCTAACATCTCCCGAAGGAGGTGCCTGTCTCCTAAGATTTCATTCTTCGCTTCTGTTGGTCTCCATTGGTCAAATCTGGACCAGACCATCCAGCCAGTGCCCAAAACCGCCGGGTGTGGAAGTGGCAGGCGGGCTGCGAGGGTCCAACTCAGCAGAGCCGCCTCCCCCTCCCTCCCGAGACCCTTCTGGGCGCCCAACTTTGGCTGGAATGACAGGCAGGCTGCCCACCTGCCCGTCCTCAGAGACCACCCCAGCGAGAAGGAGAAGCAGAAGAAGCCCTTTCCAGTCTCCAGCTGAGCAGACGGGAGCCGGCAGAGATGCTCCACACGCAGAAGGCGCATGGGTTTGGGGCACTGGGGGACGCCACCGAGGACAGCACAACACACTCTTGGCCACTCTCTCTCTCTCTCTCACACACACACACACACCAGTTTCCCACTCCCCCCCCCCCCAAAAAGTCCAAGTTCAGCTCCCCTTCCTCCTCTCCGCCTCAGAACTTACCTTGAAGCCTCACACGCAAAATCCCCGAATGAAAGAAGACACTGGGGGGGAAATCATGGGAGGCGATCAGGAGAAGACGGGCGCTCCCCTGCCCCGAACGAGGGCAGCCGAGTTGGGTCCGGAACTGACCCACAGAGTGGTTGGAGGGGTCCTCTCTGGCTCACGGCGTCCGGGGGAGACACCTGAAGCATCCGGTCCCTCCGCAAAGTGTGGAGCGTGCCTGGAAATGCGCGGCTGTCTGTCTCCGTGATCCTTGGTGGAGAAGCCGAGGGACCCACTCCGGAGCCCCTCTTCACGAGGCATCATCCTTCACGGGAACGCGCAAACGCACCTATCCTCTGGGGTCCAGGCTTCCCCTCTGTGGCCGCAGAGAATGAACTTCCTCCATCCAGCCTTGCTGCCCTCCAAGAGAAGGAGGGTGTCGAGAAACAGCAGAAGCAGCAGCAGCAGCGGTGTGCCGTACTTGGATTCCTCCTCCTCCTCCTCCTCCTCCTCCTCCTCCTCCTCTTTGGCTGCCTGAAGCCTGACACGCAGCAGCCGCCCCCTCCCTCGCTCCCTCCCCCTTCTCCTCACACCCCCAGCACATCTCCCCCATGAACCAGATTCTCCCTTTCTTTCTCCATCCGTGGCAAGCAAAAATCCCCAACAGCAGCGGCAGAAGATGAGAGAGAGAGAGAGAGAGAGAGAGAGAGAGAGAGAGGACCAGTGTGACAAAACAGGCAAGCCACTCAGAGGGAGAGGGAGAGGCGCACACATGCTCTCCCTCCCACAAGCGCATGGGATCCGGGAAGGGAGATAGATGCCGGGGTGCAACTGCCACTATTTCATTTCGGCACAGAAACAGAGACACACAGAGAAAGGCTGGGCTGGGCTAATTGCAAATGCAGAACTGGGCCAAGTGAGAGGGGGGGGTCTCTATTCCTTCCGCCCATCGCAAAGAGAAGTCTCCCCAGAACAAGAACTTCAGCTCAGGCATTGAACCCCTCAGGCGGGATGACCAGTGAGACTCTGGAAAACCACACAGCCCACCTGCTGACCCAGGAAGGCAGAGGACAGGTACCAGGGCTACACTCTTGAGTCCGTTGTGCCCCCACAAACCCACACCCCCAGCTCAGGCATTGAACCCCTCAGGCGGGATGACCAGTGAGACTCTGGAAAACCACACAGCCCACCTGCTGACCCAGGAAGGCAGAGGACAGGTACCAGGGCCAAACCCTTGAGTCCGTTGTGCCCCCACAAACCCACACCCCCAGCTCAGGCATTGAACCCCTCAGGCGGGATGACCAGTGAGACTCTGGAAAACCACACAGCCCACCTGCTGACCCAGGAAGGCAGAGGACAGGTACCAGGGCTACACTCTTGAGTCCGTTGTGCCCCCACAAACCCACACCCCCAGCTCAGGCATTGAACCCCTCAGGTGGGATGACCAGTGAGACCCCAGAAAACCACACTGCCCACCTGCTGACCCAGGAAGGCGGAGGACAGGTACCAGGGCTACACTCTTGAGTCCGTTGTGCCCCCACAAACCCACACCCCCAGCTCAGGCATTGAACCCCTCAGGTGGGATGACCAGTGAGACCCCAGAAAACCACACTGCCCACCTGCTGACCCAGGAAGGCGGAGGACAGGTACCAGGGCCAAACCCTTGAGTCCGTTGTGCCCCCACAAACCCACACCCCCAGCTCAGGCATTGAACCCCTCAGGCGGGATGACCAGTGAGACCCCAGAAAACCACACTGCCCACCTGCTGACCCAGGAAGGCGGAGGACAGGTACCAGGGCTACACTCTTGAGTCCGTTGTGCCCCCACAAACCCACACCCCCAGCTCAGGCATTGAACCCCTCAGGCGGGATGACCAGTGAGACTCTGGAAAACCACACAGCCCACCTGCTGACCCAGGAAGGCAGAGGACAGGTACCAGGGCCAAACCCTTGAGTCCGTTGTGCCCCCACAAACCCACACCCCCAGCTCAGGCATTGAACCCCTCAGGCGGGATGACCAGTGAGACTCTGGAAAACCACACAGCCCACCTGCTGACCCAGGAAGGCAGAGGACAGGTACCAGGGCTACACTCTTGAGTCCGTTGTGCCCCCACAAACCCACACCCCCAGCTCAGGCATTGAACCCCTCAGGTGGGATGACCAGTGAGACCCCAGAAAACCACACTGCCCACCTGCTGACCCAGGAAGGCGGAGGACAGGTACCAGGGCCAAACCCTTGAGTCCGTTGTGCCCCCACAAACCCACACCCCCAGCTCAGGCATTGAACCCCTCAGGTGGGATGACCAGTGAGACCCCAGAAAACCACACTGCCCACCTGCTGACCCAGGAAGGCGGAGGACAGGTACCAGGGCCACACTCTTGAGTCCGTTGTGCCCCCACAAACCCACACCCCCAGCTCAGGCATTGAACCCCTCAGGCGGGATGACCAGTGAGACTCTGGAAAACCACACAGCCCACCTGCTGACCCAGGAAGGCAGAGGACAGGTACCAGGGCTACACTCTTGAGTCCGTTGTGCCCCCACAAACCCACACCCCCAGCTCAGGCATTGAACCCCTCAGGTGGGATGACCAGTGAGACCCCAGAAAACCACACTGCCCACCTGCTGACCCAGGAAGGCGGAGGACAGGTACCAGGGCCAAACCCTTGAGTCCGTTGTGCCCCCACAAACCCACACCCCCAGCTCAGGCATTGAACCCCTCAGGTGGGATGACCAGTGAGACCCCAGAAAACCACACTGCCCACCTGCTGACCCAGGAAGGCGGAGGACAGGTACCAGGGCCAAACCCTTGAGTCCGTTGTGCCCCCACAAACCCACACCCCCAGCTCAGGCATTGAACCCCTCAGGCGGGATGACCAGTGAGACCCCAGAAAACCACACTGCCCACCTGCTGACCCAGGAAGGCGGAGGACAGGTACCAGGGCTACACTCTTGAGTCCGTTGTGCCCCCACAAACCCACACCCCCAGCTCAGGCATTGAACCCCTCAGGCGGGATGACCAATGAAACCCCAGAAAACCACACAGCCCACCTGCTGACCCAGGAAGGCGGAGGACAGGTACCAGGGCCAAACCCTTGAGTCCGTTGTGCCCCCACAAACCCACACCCCCAGCTCAGGCATTGAACCCCTCAGGTGGGATGACCAGTGAGACCCCAGAAAACCACACTGCCCACCTGCTGACCCAGGAAGGCGGAGGACAGGTACCAGGGCCAAACCCTTGAGTCCGTTGTGCCCCCACAAACCCACACCCCCAGCTCAGGCATTGAACCCCTCAGGTGGGATGACCAGTGAGACCCCAGAAAACCACACTGCCCACCTGCTGACCCAGGAAGGCGGAGGACAGGTACCAGGGCCAAACCCTTGAGTCCGTTGTGCCCCCACAAACCCACACCCCCAGCTCAGGCATTGAACCCCTCAGGTGGGATGACCAGTGAGACCCCAGAAAACCACACTGCCCACCTGCTGACCCAGGAAGGCGGAGGACAGGTACCAGGGCCAAACCCTTGAGTCCGTTGTGCCCCCACAAACCCACACCCCCAGCTCAGGCATTGAACCCCTCAGGCGGGATGACCAGTGAGACCCCAGAAAACCACACTGCCCACCTGCTGACCCAGGAAGGCGGAGGACAGGTACCAGGGCTACACTCTTGAGTCCGTTGTGCCCCCACAAACCCACACCCCCAGCTCAGGCATTGAACCCCTCAGGCGGGATGACCAATGAAACCCCAGAAAACCACACAGCCCACCTGCTGACCCAGGAAGGCGGAGGACAGGTACTAGGGCTACACTCTTGAGTTTGTTGTGCCTTCACAAACTCACCCCCCCCCCCCCATGATCTTTTCATGCTCAGGTTCCGGCTCTGTTGCTGTTTCTGCTGGAACACATTCCCAGGAAATGGCACAGGATCAAGGGGAAGGGGTCAAGGGGCACACCTATTTAATTTGATGCAACTTGATTAATGCTTCACCTGCAGCATTAGAAGGAAGTCTGCCTTAGTCTTAGCCTTAAGAGAGCGCACCCAGGAGAAGGCTCACATAAAGGGAACAAGGAACACACGCACCAAATGGGACAATGCGCAGGCCGTTGCCCTCTCTGGACGCGCCAAGGCCTCTCTGTGTGGGACTCAAGCAGGAAAGGGCCCGGGAGCCTCAGAGACGGCGGCCTTAGAGGGAGGGAGGAAGCAGGCAGGGCATCTCGGTGTCTTTTTCTTTTGATGCACCAAATTGGCGTTCCCAAACTGTTTTGACAAGCGCATGACCAAATGGCGCCATGTGCAGGGTGAGACAAGACGGAGGGAGAACGGGCATCAGAACATTGTTGTACCTGCATAAACTACAAGAACCCCACGTGAAACATCAGTCAGGGTGACGCCTTCCTTTCAGGACGGTCACCTGCAGCTTATCTGCAAACGCATCTGTTTCTTTCTGTCTCCTCTGCCTCCCAGTTCCCGACTGGTAAACCGGGACTGGGAGCTCCACGAGGCTTGCCTTCTTCAAAAGGGGCCTCACCGCGCCTGAGCCGCCCCCTCCTCCAAAGGGCCAAGGGAAGCCCCCTGCCCATCACCCCCAGACGCCCTGCAAGTGCCACGGGGTTCCCCGTCTGGACCGAGACCGGCGCCCAGAACCACGTCCTTGGCCCCCCAGGAGTTCTCCTTGTGAGTAGGCCGAGGCCCATCCGAGGCATCTTTCCGGAGGGGTGTCGTGTGGTTTCAGAGCCATTGCTGAAGAAGAGGTGCCAGTGTCGTCGAGGGCAGCGGAGGCCCCCGCTTTCAAGTTGGTCTGACCAGCAGCGGAGAGTTCCGCAGTTCCTGGAAGCCACAATTGGGACAAACTGATGAAATGTGTCCCAACAGACAGCTCAACAGGGACTGCGCTCAGCCTCTATGCCTTTCTATCACGTTCCCACAAGCCCTAACATTGTAACTATTCCCTTAATAAAGATACTTGAAATTGCAACTTTTAAACTTTCTAGCTTGATACTTTGTGTCACTTCTTGCCTGAACTAACCAAATACATGAATTCAACCTTTTCCAGGCCGTGGGGGACTGCGAGCCTGCCCGGAATGCCTTCCTGGCGTTCCGGGGATGCCGAATCCGCGCCGCTTGAAACCGCAGATACGGAGTTTTTCCTTTCAGATCTCCGTATCCACAAAATGGCGGATCGGCTCCATTTTAATGTCTTATTTTTCTGTACTAAATTCTAAACCTGTCTGCCATCTCGCTTTTCTTATTTTGGACCCCTACGCTCGGGAAATAACCTCTCAAGTTTTGAGCACAAGCCAAATTTGGCCCTCTCTTCCTCCATGCATTTTGGACTCCAACACCCAGCATTCCTCCTCACAGCCTCGGGCCCCTTCCTTTTCCCACTCAGCCGCTTAAGCGCAAAAGGAAAGGGAAAAGGGAAAGGAAGAGGGCTGAGGCTGTGAGGAGGAATGCTGGGAGTTGGAGTCCCAAACACCTAGAGGGAGGGAGGGAGGGCCCAAGTGGGTCCATGCCTGAGCTAGACGTTGTCTGTTGTGGAGGGCAACGTTCTCAGAGCCGGGCAAGATGTGTAGACATAACTCCTGGTTGTTGGCCCTGGTTTTGCACTCGTGGCATTTCTAGCAGGGCGCAAATCAAGGGAAGCGTTCAACCAAACCTTCCCAGGCTGAGCAGAGGTGCCCGCGACTCTCAGAACGGAGTTTGCCAGGCTCACTGAAACACGCCAGCATTCAGGGGAATGCTCAATTTCTCCTTGATGTCCTACCTGGCCACAGAACAGGCCACGCATTCACTCTGATTAAGGAGGACCTGAAGGAAGCCCGTGTCCCAGAAAGCGTCCGCGCAGAGGCGCCCCTGCAGCTTTCTTCCTTCCTTACGTGGAAATGAGGGCAATCCACGGCGGGAGCGGAGTCTGCACGGGAATGGCTCCCCTTTTCCTTCCATCATATCCGCATGGGTTCAAGGGTCACGGGGCATGAGGGAGAGGGAGACGTGGCAGGGTCATGCGCACAGCTGGAACATGTGGTGATGCCCCGCCCGGAATGTGGGCTCTCCTCTCCCATTGGCTCCCAGGACACGGCTGGGCTGCAACTCCAGGCCGCCACAGGGCATTCTGGGAGACACAGCCTTGCAATGTCTAGAGAACCAAGGCTGGGAATCCCCGAGGCAGGAGCGCACCAACCATCATCACCACCATATACAAACAAAGTGGGCCCTCCGTATCCTCAGAGGGGAAGCGGGGGAATCTGGTTCCAAGATCCCCACGGATACCTAAATCAGGCCCCATTATGGACAATGGCATAGTCAAATGGCCTTATACAAAATGATGGACCACTTAAACATGTGCCCTGAGAGAGAGACGAAGGATCTGTGGAGTGGTGGGTGGCTGCAGTAGGGGACGCCGACATGGCCCTGCAGAGGCGCTCATTGTGTGGCGAAATCAGGGTTTGCTTCGGGGAACCACCCAGAAGTGGTTCATTGTATCTGTGGGTTCAGAAGCCGTGGATATGGAGGGCCAGTGGCAGTAGTGAACCGCACCCTTGCCGACATCGGCACCAGGCAAAGAGCCCAAAGCCTGTGAGCACCATCTCCCCTGGTCGGCAACAGAGCAT
The DNA here is from genome assembly GCF_025583915.1 of Anolis sagrei ordinatus. NCBI lineage: Eukaryota > Metazoa > Chordata > Lepidosauria > Squamata > Anolidae > Anolis > Anolis sagrei. The sequence goes on along the minus strand of NW_026845477.1, from coordinate 143,899 downwards.
CACAGCCGCACGCATGGGCCAGGAAAGGGGCCATTGGGACGCAATGCACGGCCACACCTTTTGGGCATCCCCGTGGCTGAGTCCCTCTCTGGCGCATTTGGGCGTTTCATTTTTAATTCGTAGCTAAGCCGCATCCGCCAGGAATTATTCAAACCGATAAAGCACAAGTTCAGCAATGTAGGCCAAGCGGCTTTGAAGTCGAGGAGGGGGACACGGGGACGCTCTGCCTCAAAAATCCTCGTTATCTCGGCAGCAGCGCTCCGTTCCCACTTCCTGAAGAGGAAAGCGAGGAAGAACTCCAGGTAGAACTGCGCACTAAGCGCTTCTTCCCCCCTCGCTCTCTCTCTCTCTTTCGTGGGCGGGAGAACCGTAGGGGGGGGCAGCAGAGACCCCCCCCCCAGGAGAGGCAGCCCTCCCCCACAATTCGGACTCTCTCAACTTCACTGGTGACTAGATTTTGTTTATTTTCATAGAATCATAGAATCATAGAGTTGGAAGAGACCTCGTGGGCCATCCAGTCCAACCTCCTGCCAAGAAGCAGGAAAATCATATTCGAAGCAACCCTGACAGATAGCCATCCAGCCTCTGTTTAAAAGCTCCAAAGAAGGAGCCTCCACCACACTCTCCGGGGCAGAGAGTTCCACTGCTGAACAGCTCTCTCTCACAGTCAGGAAGTTCTTCCTCATGTTCAGATGGAATCTCCTCTCTTGTAGTTTGAAGCCATGGGAATGCTTCTGGTCTTAAGCGGAGCAGAAAACAAGCTTGCTCCCTCCTCCTCCCTGTGGCTTCCTCCTCTTGGGAGCAGAAATGGGAGCGTGCTCCTTCTTTGCCTCCTCCCACAGCAGCCTCTTTGCCCCGAGTCCAGCGCAAACCGGTGCAAGGGTCCCTCCAATCCATGCTTCCTCCAGGCTTCTCTAGACTCCATACAGCAGGGACCACTGTGTTCTGAAGTTCTTTGATGTGCTCCATTATCCAACATATGACAACACCTGGCGCACACACAGAGATGTGGCCCGGCTGCATGTGACAGGCAAGCGAGGGCTTGACCTCCCCCCAAGCCCCCCCCCCCACGAATCCCACAAACACTTCTAACCCACACAAGACCCGTGACCGCTGGAGAGGGAGGGGCTCCCTCCTGTCCCTGGCAATGGGTCTCCCTTCCTTCCTTCCTTCCTGGCCATCCATTGCCCTTTGGGAGCATCCTTCTGGGATGGCGGGATTGTCCAGAGCGCAGAGAAAGAAAGCCCGTCCTCAGAGCCAGGACGCTGAGCCCCCCTTCGCTGAAGGAGCTCCCCCCCCCCGCTCCGGCCCCCCGCTCCGCTGCTCCTTTTAATTATGCGTAGTTGAAATTGGGCGAGCGCAAAGCGCCCACAGGTTCTCCGAGGGCAAGGGCAGATTAGGAGGATTGTCACTTGACAAGTGGAACTCTCATTGGGCAAATGGAAGCCCCAAACCAGGGCCGAGAGAGCGAGCGAGCACGAAGCAGCCCTCCCGCTGCTGGGAAGGGGACGCGGGGAGGGAGGGAGGGTGCGTGTGTGCATATGCGTGTGTGTGTGTGGGGGGGAGCAACAATGAACCACAGGGCAATGCTCCTGTTTCGGGCCTAGAAGAATGGCGTTGCAGTTGCAACTCCTCAGCGCCCAACTCTGCTGCAGAAAGGAGGGCCCCCGAAAGCCCGCTCCTCCCTCAGCCTCCAAGGCTGCCCTCCTTCCTTCCTTCCTTCCTTCCTTCCTTCCTTCCTTCCTTCCTTCCTTCCCTCCTTCCAGGGCAACGGGCGGAACCGAAGGGGCCTCACCCCACTCTGTATCAGCAAATGCTCTTTGGCCAAACCAGCCTCTGAGCATTTCAGCACCAGCGCATAATGGCATAGACGCTGAGAACTGGGAAGCCCTGGCCCTTGAGCGCTCCTGCTGGAGGTCAGCTGTGACCAGCAGTGCTGCAGAATTCGAGGAGGCACGAGTGGAGGGTGAAAGAGAGAAACGTGCCAGGAGGAAGGCGCGTCAAACCAACCCCGACCGGGACCGCCTTCCACCTGGAAACCAATGCCTTCACTGTGGGAGAAGATGCGGGTCAAGAATAGGGCTCCACAGCCACCTACGGACCCACAAGGAAACCCATCATGGAAGACCATCTTACTCGTCCAACGAGGGATCGCCTAAGTAATAATGGAGGTGACCAGACCAGGCTGGCAGAGTGTTCCCAGGTTTTCCTGTGCCCAAAAGTGCCAGACCAGACCTCTCCAGCGGCTCCCACGTGGCCGCCCCCAGGCCGCACCTCGCAGGGAGACCCTCCTCTCCTGACTCAGTCTTCCTTCCTTCCCGCGATTCCGCCTTTTGCAAAGAAGGATCGGAGCCAGCGCCATCCCATATTGCCTTGACACCCATTAACATACTGACTAAATATACACACGCTAAATATATTCAAGCTGTTTGCCGTGCATTAAAAGAGAAGCAATTTGGGGAGAAAAACAAGACTGCATGAGCGAGAGAGAGAGAGAGAGAGAGAGAGAAGGAGAAAAATGAGTCGTGCAGCCCAGAATAATTGGCAACCGCTAATGAGACACAGAGCCCTCAGAAGAACGCCGGCCGATCTTCCGCGGGACGGCAGGAAAGCCAACAAGGAAGGACCCCGTCCTCATAAAGCCAGGTTGCAAACAGGTGACCCCACGGTCCTCCAGGTGACCCCACGGAGCGCGACAGAGGAACGGCCTCCACTTCCTTTGCAGCTGAGGATGCCCGGCTCCAGATCCAGGGTACCCGGTTGCTCCCTGAATGGCCGGAGGGCAGGTCTGGCAGCCACAGAGGGAGGTCAAGACCCCACCCCTTGCAAACAGGTGACCCCACGGTCCTCCAGGTGACCCCACGGAGGAAACCAGGCCCATCCCTGGCGTTCTTGTGCATCACATTGCCTATCGCTATCACGAGGCAGAATCACACACGAGGACTACAGGCAGGTGGGACAGGGCTGCGCCCGTTGCACAATGGAAGGAAACGCACTTCAGGAGCCCTTTGTGAGGGACAGTGGGCCCGGGGTCAAATGAGGGGCAGCCTCACCCAGTTCCTCCAAGCACACAAGGGCCACATGGGTGCCTCTGGGGCAAGGGAGAGGCCAATGTGCTGCTCCCACTCCCCCTGAGATGAGTGGCCCTGGATGCCACCGGCCAGGCCCCTCACCTGGTTGTCATGTTGGAAGGGAAAAAACACCCACACTTGTTCCCAGACCGGTGGGGGGGGGCAGAGGAAACCCCGTGGGGCTTGTTTTCACTTGTTTCCTAGAGAGACTATCATAGAATCAAAGAGTTGGAAGAGACCTCCTGGGCCCTCATCCAGTCCAACCCCATTCTGCCAAGAAGCAGGAATATTGCATTCAAAGCACCCCCGACAGATGGCCATCCAGCCTCTGCTTAAAAGACTCCAAAGAAGGAGCCTCCACCACACTCCCTCCGGGGAAGGCAGAGAGTTCCACTGCTGAACGGCTCTCACACCTACTATGTCACACCTACTACGCTCTACTGGGGAGGGGCTTCTCTCTGCCCCCCAAGGCCCCACTCAAGTGCGTTTGGTGAGAGCAAAGGAGGAGGAGGGGGCCTTGTTGGGGGCAGCGAGGTTCCACTTTTTACGATGATCACAGTGAGGGGATGTGAGGCGCCTTGAATCCCCCCGGGAGAGCGATGATGATGGGGGTATCACTAAAGTAAACCATAATAATGATAACTCAAGGGACTTCTGCTTCCTGCCTGCACGGAGAGGTCACTTCCGCCTTCTCCCCCAAAGCCTTGCGTGTGTGTGCTTTCTTGAGGGCCCCTTGGCTTGAGGGGGGAGCACCAGGGGGCTCCTCTCTGCCTCCTCTGAATCCACACCAGGCCACTCTCCTTTGTGCAACTTCTCTCATACCCGGGATGCATCACCTGAAACAACAGAAGCTTTTTCCCCTCTTCAGAACCCTTTCCAGAGCGCCTGTGTGTCCTTCCCCTCCTGTTTCCGACCCTAAGCCCACCCGCAGCACTGGCTAGGCTGCACAACACGAGAGGGGCCAGGCATTGCTGGGGCAGGTTAAGCACATTACGAGGGACCTGGCATTGCAAAACTGACCTCAGCCTTCCTCTCGGGAGCAGGGCTGGGCAACTGGACGTATGGCCTCTCATTATTTCACTTCCGCTGACCCATTTCTGCTGTTCTGGAGGGAAGGGGGAGACCCAGAAGCCAAAGCGATGACGCAATAGGTTGACTAGGTTTTTTGTAAGAAAATCCAGCCATTTCCTCCCTTCCAACTTCAAAAACTATATTCTGCACCTTGGGTCTGAAGGATCTGGGGGGGGGGGGGCTTGCGTGGCACATTGTCCCCGCCCACCTGGGTGCATTACAAAGTGCGCTAGTTCTAGAGGCATTCTCTCCTGACGTTTCGCCTGCATCCTCAGCCTCAGGCCCTTTCCTTTTCCCCTCAACCGCTTTAGCTCTGAGGATGCTTGCCATAGATGCATGCGAAACGTCAGGAGAGAATGCCTCTAGACCATGGCCATACAGCCCGAAAAAACCTACAACAACCCACCAGCTACAAAGCCATTTGTGGCTTCAAGGCAAGCGCCTATCACAGAAAACAGGCACACAGACACGGTGATGCCAACTCCCTTCCTGCAAAAGGGAAGCGTGGTCAGCTTTGAGGCCAAAGCGGTTCCCTTTCAGGCTTATTTGGCCGCCTGGACCCAAAGGAGACAAAGGCTTTTTGGAACAGGAACCAAGCAGCTCCGCAATGAAGTCAGAAATCCAGCCTAGAATCTCAAAGCCAAGCAGAAAAAAATCAACCAAGCAGTTCAAGGGAATTAAGAAAACGAGTTCTCGTTGGCCAAAGAAGCTTCCAAAGAAGGAGCTTCCACCACACTCCCTCCGGGGCAGAGAGTTCCACTGCTGAACGGCTCTCACAGTCAGGAAGTTCTTCCTTGTGTTCAGATGGAATCTCCTCTCTTGTAGTTTGAAGCCATTGTTCCATTGCGTCCTAGTCTCCAAGGAAGCAGAAAGGAAGCTTGCTCCCTCCTCCTCCCTGTGGCTTCCTCTCACATATTTATACATGTCCCTCATCATATCTCCTCTCAGCCTTCTCTTCTTCAGGCTAAACATGCCCAGCTCCTTAAGCCGCTCCTCATAGGGCTTGTTCTCCAGACCCTTGATCCTTTGAGTAACCCTCCTCTGGACTCATTCCAGCTTGTCAACAACTCTCTTCAATTGTGGTGCCCAGAATTGGACACAATGTGATTCCAGGTAAAGTAGTCTAACCAAGGCAGAATAGAGCATGGGGAGCATGACTAGGCTCCTCTTGATGCAGGCCAACATCCCATTGTCCTTTTCTCCTGCTACATCACATTGTTGGCTCATGTTTACCTTCCTCTCCACGAGGACTCCAAGATCTTTTCCACACGTCCTCCTCTCGAGCCAGGCCTCATTGTCCCCCATTCTGTCTCTTTGCATTTCGTTTTTCTGCCTAAGTGGAGTCTCTTGCATTTGTCCCCGTTGAACTTCATTTTGTTAGTTTTGGCCCATCATCTCTCTAATCTGTGGAGATCCCTTTGAGTCCTGCTCCTATCCTCTGGAGTCTTGGCTCTCCCTCCCAGTTTGGTCCTGTCTGCAAACTTGATGATCCTGCCTTCTAACCCTTCATCTCAGTCATGAATGAAGATCCTGATCAGGACCGGGCCCAGGACAGAACCCTGCTTGTGGCACTCCACTCATCACTTCTTTCCAAGATGAAGAGGAAGCCTTGGGGAGAATCACCCTCTGCGCTGAAGCTGTGTTTTGGGAGCCAGGAAACCCCTCCCGGCCTGAGAGCAGGTGGGCAAGTGGCCCCAATGCCCCCAAAGAGGGGCCTTTCCAGCAGCCCCTCCACTCCGCTCCGCTCGGGCTGCTAGCATCGCCTTAACTGGCGGGCGGAGGAGGGATAATCCCCTCCTGACTCTTCCTTCCTTCCTTCCTTCCAGGTGGATTCGCTTTCAACTCCCCAGAAAGCCTTGCCAGTGTAATGTTCTTTAATCTGGGTTGAAGAGCTGGAAGCCTTATTAAGGACAATGTGCGCACTCCGCAGGTACCACTGCCATGCTTCCGCGTTTGGAAGAGGTGGGCGCGGATGCACGGATGCACAAAAGGGGAGACGGTGCGAGGGGGCTCCGAAGGGGAAGGCGACCGTGCGCCCCACGGAATGGGCTGAGGGAAATGCAGTGGGGGTGGATTGGGGGCTGGATTTGCTCATGACATTTCATGGAAAGATGCTGCAGCCGTATGGATGACGTGGCCATAGGTCAGGAATGGGCCAGCTTGGGCCCTCTCTCCAGGTGGTTTGGACTTGGACTCCAATAACATGGGTATGCAGATGATCCCTTGGTGGACTGAAGTGTCCACTTCCAAGAGGACAAAGGGCCAACTTCAGCACTCCTTCCAAGTGTTTTGGACTCCAACTCCCACCATTCCTAACAGCCTCAGGCCCTTTCCTTTTCCCCCTCAGCCGCTTAAGCAGGAAAAACGAAATGCAAAGAGATGCAGGAAGGGGAACATGAGCCAGGAATGTGATGTGGCGGCAAAAAAGGCCAATGGGATGTTGGCCTGCATCAAGAGGAGCCTAGTGTCTAGGTCCAGGGAAGTCATGCTCCCCATGCTCTATTCCGCTTTGGTTAGACCACTTTACCTGGAATATTGTGTCCAATTCTGGGCACCACCGTTCAAGAGAGGTATTGACTCTAAGCTGGAATGTGTCCAGAGGAAGAGGGCGACCAAGCCCTATGAGGAGCGGCTTAAGGAGCTGGGCATGTTTAACCTGAAGAAGAGAAGGCTGAGAGAAGACATGATGAGGGCCATGAATAAGTATGTGAGGGGAAGCCACAGGGAGGAAGGAAATTATTCAACCCTTCCTTTCTGCTTCCCTGGAGATTAGGGCAAGGAACAATGGCTTCAAACTACAAGAGATGAGAGTCCACCTGAACACGAGGAAGAACTTCCTGACTGTGAGAGCCGTTCAGCAGTGGAACTCTCTGCCCCGGAGGGAGTGTGGTGGAGGATCCTTCTTTAGAAACTTTTAAACAGAGGCTGGATGGCCATCTGTCAGGGGTGATTTGAATGCAATATTCCTGCTTCTTGGCAGAATGGGGTTGGACTGGATGGCCCATGAGGTCTCTTTCAACTCTTTGATTCTGTGATTCTATGATTCTATGAAACCTGTTCATACGTATTCGCATAGCAGTCCTTTTGGAAGAAAAGAATAGAGAGAAACTCATATTTAAACATTGTTTTGTAAGCAGCAAGCAATTGATCCTCTGTAACCACTACGCTTATACCATAGGAATGATACAAATAAACTAAGTAACTGTTTCACCTTCAAACAAACTCTCGCTCTCCGTGTATCACTTCCAGCTTGAGGAGTCTTAAAAGGAAGAAGAAGAAAACAATCCTTTGAGGATGCTTGCCATAGATGGAGAAATGCCTCTAGAACATGGCCATACAGCCCGAAAAAATCTACAACAACCCAAACAATCCTTTGCTCAGACTATCAGCCTGTCCCCTTCCTGACCATTTTGCATTCCTGATTAGATAAGCAAATAAGAGGTCCCTTCAGCCAGGCCATGAGACCAGAGAGTGCCTTCACATATTGATTGGTGGCAGCAATGCGATAGAAAAAGAAAAGGTCCACGCTGCCACGTGAAAGAACAGAGTGCGTCACACCCTCCTCTGAAACAACGGCTCGCAGGCACATACACAGCGCAGGAGTACGACACAAAAGCAACGGGCGGCCTCTGCTCACTGACGGGGCCACAGAGGGATTTCAGCAGGAGGCGGGCGCTCATTCCCCGCTTCCCATTCACACAGAAGGAAAAGTGCTCCGGGCGTCACATTGGCAGCCGCTTTGTGGCGCAACCTGACAGCCCTTCCATCACAAAGCAAAGAGGAAGAGGCCCACAAAGAGAGAGAATCCCTAGAAAGCGCACTTGCGGCACCGGAAGACGATTGCCTGCCACCCCTCTTCGCTCCTTTTAGAACACAGAAGCCGCCACCAGTGCCTCTCGTGGCACCTTCGGCGGCACTTTTCCAAATAATCTCGTAAATTATTCAACCCTGCCTTGTTCAGAAGGCGCACGAGACAAAACTCGCAGGGATTTTCCTTTCAAAGGTCTTCCGTGACACCGTTCTGTAGGTTCCTGGCACTTGCCTCGGCCTGTCGGGGCCTTTGAACTCCGCTCAACAGACAACCAAGCGGCTTCTTCAGAATTAAAAATGCTGCCCTTGATGTTCTGTGGGGGGAATGCAACGCACTATCCGCCCGGCATGCACAGCTTTATTTATTCCTGCCGAGTACGCCCAGCATGAGCCAAAGACGCACGACCAGTGGCGAGGGTCCTGCTCGACCTGAAAGAGATTCAAGCCCACACTGCCCAAGTCTCTAGTCCTGAATGAGGAACAAGTTCGCTAGCTTAGAACAGGTTGAGGGTGTCCCTTCCCTCCCGTCTCCTGTATGGCAAGAGGAATGTAACTCTTGGCGCTCCCCTCTCTCTTTCCTGCTTTGGTACAATGGAGGCTTTTCTATGGCAAGCCTCTGCTTCTGACTCCTTCTTTGGCCCCTGGGTGTGCACTGTGTGCCTTGAGATCTCTCTCTGCTTGTGTGTGTGTGTGTGACACAGGCACGCAGCGCTTGGAGTTTTCCCTCTCTGAAACCCTAGAAGAGATAGAGGTATAGAGAAGCTAGGACCACTTCTCTAGATACGGTTTTTGTAAATAGATCTTTTGTGATTATAAAGACAGAATTCTGCGTGTTTGCCTCCGAAGCTCCGAATTCTCCGCAGCCACGAGGCCCTTCACGCTTTGCTTGCTGTGAGCGGATTGCTCAACTTTTGGTATCCTGTTTGCATTTTGGGGAGTTTTCTCTTAACTTGCAGCATTGTCTCAGCCCTGAAACCTGCACGCAAAACATCAGGAGGCAATGCTGCTAGAACATGGCCATGCAGACCGGAAACCACACAACACCCCGGTGATTCCGGCTGCGAAAGCTTTCGGCGATACACTGAGAGAACATTTCCCAACAGCCACAATGGGCGCCGCTCGGACTTCGAACCACTACGAGTTCCACTGTCATTACTTGCAATGGTTGTAGCACCGCCACCTCCTGATTGGCAGCCTCGAGGAGGAGGGCCAAACCCTCAGTCCCAGCACCCTCCAGGCCCAATCCCTGGAGCCAACTTGGGCCCTTCCTCCAGGTGCTTTGTACTCCAACTCCCACCATTCCTAACAGCCCCAGGCCCTTTCCTTTTCCCCCTCAGCCGCTTAAGTGTTATATCTGTTGGGATATGAAGCTAGGCATCTTTTAGATCTATCATTCTATCATCTAGCTTAAGCGGCTGAGGGGGAAAAGGAAGGGGCCTGAGGCTGTTAGGAATGGTGGGAGTTGGAGTACAAAACACCTGGAGGAAGGGAGGGAGGGAGGGCCCAAGCTTGCCGCTGCCTGCGCCAAACGCAAACGGCGCACTGCTCTCAAGGCCCTGCCGTCCATCAGGCGGCAAAATGCACATTCCCTTCTCGTTCCCCTGCACGGAAGCATCATCACCTCTCTCGCGTGACAAAAGAAGGACCCCGGCGACAGCGTTCGCGAGGGCAGGAAAGTGGGAGCGCCCCGTGGCAGCCTTACCTCCTGCAGCTGCAGCCTCACTTTGTTGATGGCGCGGACCCAGCGGGCTCTGGCGGGCGGAAACAGCGGAGCCTCGCCTTCATCGGGGAAACTGAAAGGAAGCGGAGACTCTTGTGAGCGTCAGCAGGAACCTATGGAGGCCGTGAAGTCCTAGAAGGAGTGCGGTGAGAAACGGGCAATGGCACAAGGAAACCTAGGAGAGCCAGGGCTGAGGAGCAGTGGCCAGGCCTGCCCCTCCTTCCCCTCCCTATGGCACTGACCCCCCCCTTCAAGGCCCACCTGGCCAAGGGAAGCCCACAGGAATGTGCACTGCGTACCTGACAGGCGTCTTTGGAGCAATCTCTCTGGGCCCTCCTGGCGCTGCGGCTGGGGGTGCCAGGGCGGGCCCCCTGCTTGTCTCCTCCTTCTCCGGCACCTTCTCCCTCTCAATGGGCGCTCCCTCCGGGGCCTCGTGCGGCTTGGCGCTCGGCCTGTGCTCGTCGTCGTCCTCCAGGAGGGGGGAGGCGGGGGGCCCTTCGGGGGGCTCTTCCTCCGGCTCGGACCCGGGGGCGCTCCCCTGGAGAAGGTCCAAGTCGCTCAGCTGGGAGCTGCCCCGACTAATGTTGCAGGAAGAGCCGAACCGGCTGCTCCCGGCCGGACTGTGGGAAGAAAAGTGTGCGTCAGGCAGGAAGGAACGAGTGGCACGCGGGAGCCAGGCGCTCCGAAGAGGAGGCACCACCACCAGTCACACGCTCAAGCGGACCCACGGTGGGAGAGGGGGAAACCTTTGGGAACACAAGGCCGCTCTTGAAGGGCGCTGAGTGTTCTCTGGTCGTATCCCACACACAGGATAAGGCTGGGCCCAGGCCCCAGAAATGGACCACCGGGCCACCAAGCACCCCCTCCCCACATTCCCACATCAAGACTGACAGCAGAGGTTTCCATCTCTCCCAATGGGCCGTGGCACACTGGACCACACACGTCCTGTGGAGTTCCTTCCTAAGGTGTAAAGTGTGGGAGGTTTCAGCATGTCTGCAAGAAGTCAAGCCACATGACAATTTGCATGTGAGGGGTTTGTGTGGGACAGCGGGTCAGTCAAAGGTGTCCGTAAGAGGGTCTCTCTAGCTCCATAGGCCAGGAGAATAACATATAACGGGAATGCGATTGTCCTGCTTCTTGGCCGAATGGGGTTGGACTGGACGGCCCACGAGGTCTCCTCCAACTTAATCTTTCTACGATTCTATATATTCTGCCACTGCCGGGAAACTGGGTGGAAATTCCAACCGTGTAACCAAAGGAGAAATGGCCGCCTGATCTCCCACGTGGTCACTCCCACACTGCTCTCCTCCCAACACCAACAGCTGTGGGCGGTCACCTGGACAGGTTCACAACTGGCAGGCAATGCCCAAATCCTTCCCTTCCTTTTGGCTTCCCATCTCTCAGCCTCAGCATATCTGCCTACGTGGGCTTTCTGCACATAATTTCAGCCCCTCCCCACAAAGAGCCGGCTTCTCGGCCTTCAGAATTACTTGCGGGTTTGTTTACTGGTTCATGTGTTTCGCACCTCAATTTCCTCCCAGCGAGCACGGGACTTCTCCCGCATAACTTCTCGTGTTGTTCTTTAGCACACCTTTACCCACTTCCTACAGAATTTGCATGTGCAGGTTGCATTCGACCGTACAGCTCTATGTGCGCTCTCTCATACGCTCACAAACACTCAGGCAATCAAAAGCAAGAGAAAATACTCCGCACTGTTGCTCGTGCGCATTGGCACAACAGAAAAGGGGAATAAAGGGGAAACAAACCACAGCTTTTCAAAGGAAACCAGAAGCAGGGAAAGGCGCAGGAAGAGCTTGAAGCGTAAAGCATCTACGCAACTACGTCACAACTCTCTCTAACAAACACACCGAGGGCCGCTGACGCCACAGGCGCAGGTTGGATCAGCCTGAACTACGCCACCACGTTGCTACGGCTAGGAGGTGGGCATTATAAATGGCCAACGGATTGGCACCATTTATTATGCTGCGGCGGTTACTACTGGCCTTCTCTTCTTGGGCGGCTCCGGGGTCCCCTCTGCACCCGGCGGTGGCAATTCCGGGGCGAGGGCCCCCGTTTCCGGACCAGGAAGGCCTTCCTTCTGCTCCGCTTGATCCTGGACACGTTCCACGCTTTCTCCTGGTTCTCCCAAGGAAGGCTCTGGGGTCTCGGTGGGGACGGCGTCCAGCTCTTCATTCGGTTCTTTGGCCATTTCCGTCTCTGCCTCTTGGCTGGGTTTAACGGAAGCCAGATGCGCTGGACCTTCTTCTGGAGCATCCTTAGTCACGTGGTCAGGCTCCACGGGAAGCTGTCCAGCTGTGGGAGGAACATCTAGACCCGGCACCATCCCGATTGTATCCAGCACTTGCTCCGCCTCTTTGGGGGCTGCATGTGGCTCCTGGGACTCCGGCTTGGGCACGGCAGGTGAGGAGGGGACGTCTTGCTTGGAGGCCGCCGGCTTGAGCAGTGCCTCGGCATCCCTCTTGACGCCGGCCTCCTTGGCCTCCTTCTGCCAGGGAAGGGAGAAGTCCAGCTTCTTCCCAAAGACGGAGGACCCCTGGGCGCTTTCGGGGGCGGGGGCCTTCTCCTCGCCCGCTCCTCCCCCAAAGAGAGAGGAGGAGAACTTGTTGAAGCTGGACACGAGGCTCTGTGGCTCAGCTGTGTTTTTGCCTGCAGAAGGCGGCTGAGAGGAGAAGAAGGAGCCAAAGGTCTTGGTACTCTCAGCTGAAGACATGAAGCCGAATTTCGGCAAAGTGGGCATGCTTGGGATTTCAAAGACGGGCCTGGAGCTGGCACTGGTGCCGTCTGTGGAAACGCTAGCAGGCTTAGTCTGCTCTACGCTACTTTTTACGGGAAGAGATTCAGAGGGACGTTCTTTGGTTGCAACACCCAGGTCCTTGTGGAGCAAATCGTGGCCTTCGCTTCCAGAAGTTTTTGACTCCCTTTCCAAGGATCCCAATGTCTCTGGTTGGAGAACATCAGCAAGTACCTCCTCACTGCTTATGGCTTCTTCTCCAGTTGGTGGACCAACTGATGAGGCATCCTCGGTCCCACCTCTGTCCTGCTTGCCAACTTCAGGTTCCAGCTTCTGGGTTTCCTCCATCTCCACCTGGGCAACGCTAGCCTCTTGTTCCGGGACAGAGGACTCTTCTGCAGATGGAAGAGATCCTCCTCCCAAAGTCTCCAGACCTCCCTCCGTTGACTCCGGCATCGCAGCCGTTTCTGTGTCAGCTGAACTACACAACTCAACAGGCCTTGTTTGATCTGAAGCCACCACATCGGCACCCAGTTGTTCCACTTCAGGGCCCTGATCCTTTCCAGGGACTTGTGTTTCTGAGGCATCTGGTGGGGGCTCTTGGACTTTCTCGGATGCGTCACTTGCTTTAGCGTCCATTTTAGCAGAACCGTCTATTGCCGTGTTATCCTCGGGCAAGACCAAGGCTCCTGCTTCTTTGGGGACATCTGTGGCTTCTCCTCTGGGCATTTCATCGTGTTGTTTCGGGACATTCGGTGCCTTTATCTCTGACGGTTCTGCTTTAGGTGCCTGGTCGGGTTTGGGGGCTCCTTTGCCAGGACCAGGGCTTGCGGCCCCCCTGGCTCTGGGACCGCCATCCTGAGGTTTCGAGGCCTTTGCCGGGGTCTCCTCTGCTGCGGCCCCTTTGAAGATGCCAAAGAAGTCGCCGGTCAGGGATGGAGAAGGGCCGCTGGGGAGGGAGGAAAAGCCAAAGAAGGACGCGCTCTTCTTTTGTGGCCCCGGCACTGCAGGGGCCGGGGCTGGGGCCTGGGAGAAGAAGCCAGACAAGGTTTTGGTGGGCTGCATTTTGGTCATGAAACTGGAGAACATTTCAACGGAGCTATCCAGGACGGATTTCTCACTCTCGGGCTCTTTGGGCTTCTCCTGCGCGTGAGGAGGCACTGCTGGCATTTGGGGGAAAGGTTTCTGGCCCTGGGCCTCTTGGGCCCCATCCTTCAAAGAGGGGCTGCTCCCCACTGGCTTGGCATCAGCGAGGCTCACGCCGGGCTCCTGGGGCTTCCCTTCCGCCCCCATCTGTTGTGTTGTGTCTTCAGGAGCATCAGCAGCAGCAGTGGGGGCCGTGACATCCACTGACGTCCTGTCAGCATCCGAACTGGGCTCTGGGATCCCAGAAATGTCATCCCGCACGCAGGGCGCAACGGCCCTCTCACCGATGTCGCTCTCCCCTCCGCCCTCCTCCAGCCCTCCTGCGGGTTTGGGGGTCTCCAGAGGGAAGCGCGTGCTGTCCTCCTCCGGCATACCAACTTGATGGCTAGGATCAGGATACGATGGGCCGTCCTCACTCTTTCTCTCATCCTCCAGAGGCTGACTGGCCACGGACAGCATTTCCACCTCACTTCTTGCTTTCGCTTCGCCTTCGGTGGCAGGAGCACTTGGTGCCTCTGCTTTCCTCTCCAAGCCAAGAACCTCCTGCTGTCCAGGGACTTCCCCAAATTTCTCCAAGTCCTGTTCCCCTGCCAACCCAGAGACAGAACCACCTTCAGCCACATGTGTGGCTACAGAGGCCTCCACGTCATTCGGCTTACTCTTCGAGCCGACAGCTTCCTGCTTACCGAGGACGGCGTCGATAATGCCAGCCGCTGCCGCCCCTTGCTTCTCCAGGTTCTGCCGGCTGGCCGTGCCAATACCTGAGTCCACGGAAACACACTGCTTCATGGAGGGCTTTGCGTTGGCTTGCTGCATAGGTGGCTTTGCAAGGTTGCTTGCCGGCTGGGGCTGAGGCCTGGCAAGGCCCCCCTTTTCGGGGGCAGGGGGTGGCGGCTTTTCATCCAAGAAGGAGGTCAGGTTGAAGAAGCTGAAGCTGGAGCTGCTCTGGGGCACGTTCTTTCTTTCAGTGGCACCCCCTGAGAGAAAGGAGGGCATCTTGAACAGGCCTTCGGTTTCTGGGGGCTTGGCCTGGGGGGCCACCGGAGGCTGGGCGGTGGGTTTCTCTGGGCCCGAGAAGAAGGAGAAGAGGCTCCTGGGGCCCGGAGGCTGCTGCTGCTGCTGCTGCGGCTGGGTTGCTGGCTGCGGTGGCTTGGGCATCGAGAAGCCAAACGGCAAGCTAAACCCGGACTCCTTGGGCGGCGGCTGTGGCTGCGGCTGCTGAGGGGGCTGCCTTGGCTGGGCCTGGCTGGGCCCGGTTCCTGCTCGGAGGTCCCGCTGCTGCTGCTGCTGCCCTGGTGATGATACAGGTCCGTGCCGTGTCACTGGTGGCTGGCTGGGTTGGCCCACTCCAGGACCCACATGAATGGGTGGCTTCTGGTTCCCAGCCATGGGGAGCACCTGGTCCGCCGCCATGACAGGCCTCTGCTCTACGGTTCCCGCAGGAATGACCTTGGGTTCTGGCACTTCCTTCCCAACCTGCCTGTGAGGCTCTTCGTGATGGCTAACGGGCTTCTTGGCCACTTCCACGCCAGCTTGCCCTGGAGGGACCGGTGCAGCGGTGGTAGCGGCATTGCTCCTCGGTGGGCCCACCCCACGCGGATCCACCTTCTCCTTTGTCGCCAACGAGCTCTGGCTCCCGCTCTTTGCTGGGACCGTGGTGCTTGGAGGGGAAGGGGCTGCATCTGCTCTGAAGAGATCTCCTATGGAGCCAAAGAACGACGAGATGCCCGCTGGCTCCGTCTTCTCCAGCGGCTTCTTCTCAGGCTCTTTTCTGACCTGACTTGGGGGCGGTGTGGGTGAGGGCGGTGGCGCCTTGCTGACTTGCGTTTGGAAGAAGTCGAAGAACCCAGGAGCCTGGCTTTTATTGGGGGGAGCAGCAGTGGGCGCATCTTCTCCCAGGCTGAAGATCTTCAGAGCGCTCTTGAAGAAGGTGCCCTCGCCCTCCGTGGACGCCTGCCCCGCGGCCGGCTGAGTCTTCTGGGGCTCCTTCGCGGCCACTTTCGGTGCCTGCGGACTTGTGGGGGGAGCCGGCTTCGGGCCCTCCTCCGAGCGACGGGGCTTGCTGTCTGTGGGGCCCATGCCAAACTGGGAGGGAGACCTGGCCAAGGGGGCCCTCTTCTGCTGGGCGCTCCCAGGTGGCTCTGGCACGGCATGTTTGACCGAGTCTTGTTTGGCAGGCCTGGCTGGGCTTTTGACCTCTGCCTCACGCTCAGCAGAAGCCGGCGGACGGCGCTGCGTGTCCTCCCCTGTTTTCCTGGGTGGCATCACGGAAAGGGCCTCGTTTTTGTGGTCCAATGACACCGAGGGAGCAACGGCTTTCTTCTCAGATGATTCTTCCAGTGACTCGGGCCCATCGGAGCCTTTCCCAATCAGGCCTCCCAAAGTGGAAAATAAAGAGGCGACCTTGTTCACCGGTGGCTTCTTCTCTTCTTCGGTGGTCTTCACTTCTGCTGCACTCCGAGGAGCCACTGGAGGCTCGGGCTTAGCAGACGACTGGAAGATATGAAAGCCGAAGCGCCTGGACTGCGCGCTTTCGGAAACAGTGGCCACGGCCGGGGTTTGGCTCGGCTCTTCTTTCCGCCTCGTGCTGGAAGCCGCCCGTGAGTGCACTCGCAGGTCGAGGGTCAGCGGAGGCTCCTCCCCGTAGCGGTCTGGCTCCCTCTCGGGCCTGAAGTCCACCCGGAGTTTCTGGAGTTTGTACCCCGAGAAGTCCAGGGGCTGCTCCCTCTGGGAATAGATGGACTCCTCAAACATCTGGGAGAAGGTCTCCAGGTTCATGTGCATGAGCTGATCGCTCCTCTGCAAGGCCACAGACAGGTCAAGGGGCTTGTTCACGTAATCGTTATCCAACGGCTCCTCTTCGGCAAACCAGAACAACTCGTCCTCGTTGTCGAGAGGCACTTTGAAGCCACAAACAGCCACCGTGTCATCTTCCAAGACCATGTTTTGCAGAGCATTCCTGGGATAGTCATAGTCCCAGTAGTCCGGTTGTGTGTAGCTGTCCGGAGTGCATACGTAGACATACTGCCCGGTAGCATCGGTGAGAAGAGAATAAACATACTGGCCGTCGCTATACATGTAGTATCCGCAAACGCCATTTTCGGCGGGCCACCAGACCCCATGCTCAAGCAGCATCAGCCAGTCCTGGTATTCCTGGCTGTAAGAGGAGTACACAAAACTCCCGTCCGTGCTCAAGGACTCGTGGTCAATCAGTGTCCACATATTGCCATCGCAAGCGGATGAGTAGCTTAAGTCCATGGGCGTATCTTCCAAAACGTAACTGTTGTCAAACGGAGGAAGAAGATTCCCGTTCAGAGAGTGAGGGTCCCACCCCTCGCTCTCTTCCAGACCGGCGTCTTGGAAGCTGAACTGGTCAAATGATTCGTGGGACATTACACTAAAATCTAGGCTCTGCACATCAAAATTGGCGTTTGACCTCCAGTCCACCCTGTTTGCGTTTCTGTCTTTTTTGCACAAATTCACAACGGTGTCATTAGAGCCTGACCAGTCCAGGAATTCAGCCACTGGGATGCAGTTCTGGTTCAAGACGTAATAGACCGGCAGGGAGAGCTGGTGGGCCACGGCGGAGAAGTCTCCCGGGTCGTACTCCCAGTCGTAACTGGAACAGCTCCTGGTTTCCTCAAAGGCAAGGTACTGTCCCGAGGGGCCGTTCAGTTTGGAATTAAGGGGTTCGTTGGAGCTTTCATGGAGAGCATTCTGATAAATGCTGGACTCAGTATCTCGCCTGTAAAGGGTGGGCTTCCTGGACAAATCCTGAATGTTTTCCTGAGAATTGAGAGCATTTTGGGAGACAGACCGCCGACAGATAGGCGCGTGCTCCTTGTCCACTGCATTGGGCAGGTGACCGTTGGTCCTGGAGGCCTCAGCCGCCCACTCCTCGACTTTTTCTTTTGGTCTGTGCAACAAATTGTGGATGAAGCCGGGCGCTTCCTGCCTTCCGCTGCCACGCTCTTTGGAGCCCCCGGGAGCCACGCGGGAGTCGAGAGTGCTCTCTCCAGGACTCGCCTCCTCCTCGCTCCTTTCGAAGATTTTCATGATGCCGCCCAAAGGACTTGCTTTCGTCTTCTCGGGCTTGCTTTCAGACACATTTTCATTCGACGCAAATTTAAATAATCCAGAAAGTAGGCCAGGTTGCTGACCGCTCTTTTGGTTGTCTGCCTCGTGTTTCACAGACAGGTCTTCCTTGTGGGTCACGTGGTCAGATGGGGAAAGGTGGAAAAGTCCTGAGAGCAGACCTTGCTGTGCTGGCTTCTTTGGAGGGTCATCCGTCGTCCTGCTTTCTGGGATTCTGCTGGACGGAGGGGGTTTCCCAGCGGTGGCATTCAACTCAGGTCCTCCTGGCATGGCGGACACCACCGACTCCTTGTGTTGGGAATCCCTCAGGCCTTGAGAACTCACGGGACTGTAATGATGTTCCCTCGGGATGATATTTGATCCATCTGAGGCCGCCCAGTTTTTGTGTCCACCTCCTGGCGCATGACGGCCATGATCTTCAGCAGCATCTCTCCTCCTCCTCATTGGCCCTTCTTTGTCCGTTGGCCCATCTGGAGCCGGGAGGGACTTTGAAGGGTCCGCTGGGTCAGGTCCCGAGCGGCTGCTTTTGAGGTCCTTCTCCACACTCCCGTGCCGTTCGTCAGGTTGGTCTTTTGGGGCCAGAAGGTTTTCAACAGAAGCCGCTCTCAGGATGGAAGAGAAGAGCCCAGGTTTCTCTCTGTTATCTCTATTATCTCTATTATCCGTCTGCTTCTCTGAAAAGCCAAGGCTGCTCAGAAACGGGACCTTGCCGGTGAAAGGGAAACTGGGCTCGCTATTTGCAGCACCCGCCCTCCGCACATCGTCTTCCGACTGGTGACCTTTCCCCGGACCCAGCGGGGTCTCCTTCGGCACAGGCTCAGAAGCAGAAGGGAGCAGCAACTGGCTGAAAGACTTTTTCAGGGGGCTGAAGAAGCCCTCAGAGGAGTCGCCTGGCCCTGAAAGCCCCGAAGGCGGAGCGCTGGCCTCCCTCGCGCCCCCACCTGGCTTGGCCTCCGGCACCTTCCCTACGGGGGGCTGATTCCTAGAAGGGCCCGGTGGTTCTCTCATGGTTTTCTCTGGCTGGCTTGAAGTGGGGGGCACCTCCGAAGAAGAAGAAGGCAGCAACTGGCTGAAAGACTTTTTCAGGGGGCTGAAGAAGCCCTCAGAGGGGTCGCCTGGCCCCAAAGTCCCCGAAGGCTGAGCTCTCGCCTCCCTTGTGCCGCTGCCGGAAGGACCCAGTTGTTCTTTGGTGAGTCTACCTGGCTGGTTTGAGGTGGGAGGTGCCTCAGAAGAAGGAAGCAGCAACTGGCTGAATGACTTTTTGAGGGGGCTGAAGAAGCCCTCAGATGGCTCGCCTGGCCCCGAAGACCCCGAAGGCCCCAAAGGCTGAGCCCTCGCCTCCCTTGTGCCGCTGCCAGGAGGGCCCAGTTGTTCTTTGGCTGCTCTGCCGGGCTGGTTTGAGGTGGGAGTTGCCTCAGAGGAAGGAAGCAGCAACTGGCTGAATGACTTTTTGAGGGGGCTGAAGAAGCTCTCGGGTGGGTCCCCCGACGGCTGCGCAATGGGGGCCTTGGGGTCTGCGCTTGGCTTGCTCTGCGGCACCTTCCCTGCCGGGTGTTGGTTTCCTACCGCACCCAGCTGCTCCCTAGTTGTGTCTGTCTGCTTTGAAGCGAGAGGAGCCTCTGAAGACGTTGGTGGGTCTGGGGTCTGCTTGGGAACAGCCAGGTTCTCAAAACTGGCTCTCAGGCTGAAGGAACTGACGGAGCTGGAGAATTTGCCAAAGATGGAGGACACGGGGCCACTGCTACTTGGGGCGGGGCCCGTTTCGGTCTTGGCCGCTTCGGCAGAGGCATTTGTAGGCCTTCTCTGGCCGTCTCCACAAGGCTGCTCGCTCACCTTGACTTCAGGGGCAACCGCGTGTGACGCCTCCACCTTCGGGGGCTCCTCCGGTTTCACGGTTTCCTTGTTTGGTGGTTCTTTTTCGGAGAAGATTTTCAAAGGGTTGAGCATGCCGAAGACAGAGTTCACGACGGAGCCGGCTGCATTCTGAGGGGGAGGCTGGGCCTGGGCCTCACTCGCGGGGGGGTGCTGGGTGCCGGGGACGAGGGGCGCCTGGTCGCCCGCCTTGGCCTTCTCGGCTGGGAGGCCCCCACGGCCCTTCCCAGCCCCCTCCTCGCTAATGTTCTGAGTCAGGGAGGGAGATGCTGCGGAGAGCGTGGTCTCCACTTTGCCGCTTGCTCTCACTTCTGGTTTACTTGAGAACAAGCTTGCGATGCCTCCCTCGGAGGGTGCGTCGTGTTTCTCCGGAGTGGAGGACACCAGCTTTTCCACGGAGGCCGTGAGGTGCTTTGTCCCCGAGCCCACTTTCTCCGTGAAGGAGCTGAACAAGGAGTTCACCGTGCTCTTCACCCCGCTCAAGTCCGGGAGCGCCTCGGAGATGCCTTTGGTGCCCTGGCCGTCCTCCGCAGACGGGGCGGCTCTGCTCGGCTCCGCGCCAGCGCTCTCCTCGTCCGCCTTCTTCTCCGGACCAGCGGCCTTGGCGGCAGCGGCAGGCTCCTCCGCATTCTTGCTCTTGGGGAGGGTCCCGATCTTGCTGATCTCCTCCTCCTTCTCATGGAGGTACTCGGAGACGGTCTCCACCAGGCACTGCAGCTCGTCCATGGCGTCCACGTACTCCTCGGTGGGCTCCTCCACGGGGGAGAGGGCCAGGTCCTGCTTGAGGAAGCCCGGCTTCCCGGCTCGGCCCCGGTGCGGGCGCTTCTCCCCTTGCAGCAGGGCCGTGGCGCTCCCGGTGTGGTCCCCCAGCCGGCGGAGGTTGGACTCGCACAGCGCTTGTGAAAGGATCGCGATCTCCTCCAGTTCCTCCTCCTCCTCGTCCGAAGCGGGGGAGTACTGGGGCTCGTCCGAGGCGCTGCTGTCAAACTCCTCGAGCGCGCCCAGCGGCAGAAAGCAGTTTGCCGGCGGCTCCGGAGGCGCCCACTCTTGATCCCCAAAGTCTCGGCCAGCTTGCTTGCTCTTGGGAAGCTTCCCACTCTTGACCAGAAGGCCGTTTTTGTACGGGCGCAAAAGGGGGTACCCCGGCAACTGCTCCTCGCTTTCGACGAGGGCGCTCCCGTATTTCCCGGGTTCCTCATAACCCAGGCACATACCACGATCTGTTCTCGTCTTGATGCTCCCCGGAGAAACCGCCGTGGGAGACAGCCTCAGGATGTGGCTATTTTGTGGGGTGCCCGTCAACTGGCGCTCCTCAAAATTGTTGTACCTGAGCTTCTTTTTCCTCCTCCTGTCTATCGTGTCGTACTCCTCGGGATAGCACGGCACCCCGGGGCGCCCCGACTCCGTGATGCCCACTTTCTGTGGAAACCTGGGCCTGTCGTGGCGGGCAGGGGTCTCTCTCCTTGGAAAGGGGGGGCTTTGGGCTCCGTGCCAAGTCCTCGTCCTGTGGCTCTTTTCCAAAAAGTCCTCTATGAGCTGCTTGCCCAACTCCTCGTAGCGCTCGCCAGGCTCTTCGTGGCCGAATTCGCTCTCAAACGGAATGATCCTGATTTTTCCGTGGCTAACTAAAGGCTCTTGGCTGATGCGTCAGGAAGAAGGAAGAAAAACAGGGCGGAAGGACAAAGAGAAAACGGAAAGGAAAGAGCAGGAGGGACGAAGAGGAAGAAGAAGAGGAAGAGGAAGAAGAAGAAAAGGGCTTTTAACACAAAACATGCAAAGGAAAGATCCGTAAAGATCACGTCATAGAAGGAGAGGCATGCACAGAAATACAGACGTGTGGAAAATGTCACGGCATATGAGGATCGCACCTCAGTCGTTTAGTAATGCTAACAGTTCAGAAGAAATGTCATCCTGGCAGTGGTTTAAGGTCGTGGCGCATTCGGGATGACGAAGCCTGGCGGGGAAGAGAAGGAGCCGAGAGGGAGACACCCCCCCCCGATCCGCAGAGCAGAACAGCCCCCCAGGAGTGGGAAGAAGAGAAGGCGTGCCACCCCCAGGACCCCCCCCTCCCTGCAGCCCAAAAAGGCCCCTGGGGGCTCCAGAATGGGGTGGGGGGCACTGCCAGGAAAGAGGCAAGGCCCCCCACCCCATTCTGGAGCCCCCAGGGGTCTTTATGGGGAGGGAGAGAGGGGGTCCTCTTCTTCCCACTCCCTGGGGGGGGGGGGCACACTCCTCACGGCCGCCTTCCTGGGGCCACCTCCTGCCCAGAGGTATTTTGCAAGCGACACAACTGACATGATTTCTCACTCCCCATCTAATAATATATTTTTTTTGTCGTGTCAGGAGCGACTTGAGAAACTGCAAGTTGCTGCTGGTGTGAGAGAATTGGCCGTCTGCAAGGACGTTGCCCAGGGGACTTTGCCCGGATGATTTGATGTTTTTATCATCCTTGTGGGAGGCTTCTCTCGTGTCCCCTTTGCATGAGGAGCTGGAGCTGATAGAGGGAGCTCATCCTCCTTTTCCCGGACTCGAACCTGCGACTTGTCGGTCTTCAGTCCTGCCGACACAGGGGTTTTATTTAATTTATTTAATTATTATTAATTAATAATAATGAAACTTTATGTATACCCCGCTCCATCTCCCCCTGGGGGACTCGGGGCAGCTTACACGAGGCCACGCCCATCAGTACAGTAAACACAATATAACACAAAAGCATAACAAAAGCAGAACATAAGATACATAAAATGCAAAACCAATATAATAAGCGAACAGCAAAAGCAAATCAAACGTTAAAACACAGAAGGTTCGGCTGGGCAGGGCAAAACTCAATGATAAACATTTTGAAACGCTGGGAGATAGGACAATATAAATTACTAGCCGTTCCCTGCCAGGCGTTGCTGTGGCCCAGTCTGTTGATCTGGAAAATAAAGTCATGAGAAAGTGCTGGTTTCTAATCTATGTCATGTCTTTCTGCTTGTGGGTAAACAGAATATCTTGCTATTTCTTTGTCAGTGTGGATGTGGAAAGTATCTGGTTTGCCCACTCTTGAACATGCAACATATCATTGCCCTTTCAAATCTAGGATACTATGTCTTCCTCTGTGTGAATCATATCTATCTATCTCTATCTATGGCTGGGTGGCTCTCTGTCAGGAGGACTTTGTTTACGTTTTCTTGCCCCAATGAAGGGAGTTTCTGATGGCCATGGGGACTCTGTGTGGGAAGTTTGCCCCGATTTTGTCATTCGTGGGGTTCAGAATGCTCTTTGATTGTAGGTGAACTGTGAATCCCAGTGACTACAACTCCCAAATGTCAAGGTCTATTTCCCCCAAACTCCATCTGTGTTCATATTTGGGCGCATTGAGTGCTTGTGCCAAGTTTGGTCCAGATCCATCATTGTTTGAGTCCACAGTGCTCTCTGGATGTAGGTGAACTACAACTCCCAAACTCAAGGTCAGTGCCCACCAAACTCAGTATATTATGTTGGTCATGGGAGTTCTGTGTGCCAAGTTTGGTTCAATTCCATTGTTGTTGGAGTTCAGAATGCTTTTTGATTGTAGGTGAACTATAAATCCCAGCAACTACAACTCCCAAATAACAAAATCATAAATTTTTGAGTGATGGTCACTCCTTGTGTTGTGAGACGTTTTGTTGCCAAATTTGGTGTGATTTCGTTCATCGGTTCTTTTGTTTTTAAGGTACTCAGTATGCACAGAGCATTTATATAGATATAGATTGGGAGGAGGATCCGGGGGCGAGGAAGGATTTAATTGCACGAAACATAAAACAAAGTGCTTCTGAGGTCATTTTATGCAAAGTTTGGTCAGGAAGTATCTTATGTTCCATCACTGAAGGCACATTGGAATAACCAGGTTTTCAGGCTCCTCCTGAAGACTGCCTGTGTGGGGGCTTGCCTAATGTCTCTGGGGAGTGAATTCCAGAGCCGGGGGGCCACCACAGAGAAGGCCCTGTCCCTCATCCCCACAAGTCGCACTTGCGACGCAGGCGGGAGCGAGAGAAGGGCCTCTCCAGAAGATCAAAGAGGTCGTGTGAGTTCGTTAACAGAGGCACCCCCCCCTCCTTGCTTTAGAGGGATTGATTATTTATTGGTGGCATTTGTATGCCGCCCTTCCCAACTCGGAAGGGGACTCATCAATCCCTCCAAAGCAGGTTTGGGAAGCTGACGTGGAAGCCGCCAGAAACAAAAGCTGCCCCAGAAGGGAGCCAGCAGAAGGGTCGGGTGGCAGCGAGTGCAAGAGTGCATGCAAAACGCCACATGGCCACAGGTCAGGGAGGAGGGGCCCTCCCACCAGCCACAGGTATATCTTATATATGGAAGCAGCTGGACTTCCCACTCGGCTGGGAAGCACGCTCCCGGTCAGTCTGCCTGTCAGTCAGTCCACTCATGGTGGAGCCCGGCCCACTAGACCTTCTTCACAAAAGCAAGGAGGGGGTGGGTGGCAGGTGTGGCAGGGCTGGAGCCACAGGAACCGTAGGTACCTCTGGAAGGGAAGCAAGAAGGCACCACAACTGGAGGGCCCAGGACTCAGGTCAGGACGGGGCCAACATGGGCCCTCCCTCCCTCCCTCCCTCCCTCTTTTTACAGGGTATGGATTTGTGTATTAAGTTTTGACAGGGATCATCTCCTGTGTGGGTGTGTGTTGAGGAAGAACACCTGGACACTGAAGCCATTAAGTGTGAGCCACTCCCTGATGAGTGTAGATCAGGTACAGAAGTCTTTCTTGATGTATTCAGCGAGTGAGTGAGAGGGTGTGAAGAAAGGGAGGGAGGAGGTCTCATCAGATGACCAGAGACCGGATGGGACTACACGACAGGAATGGCTGACTATTTACCAAGAAAGAAGCAGACAATGCATGTATTTAATGCACTGGCTTTGTAAGTTATTTTTTCTGCAATGGACAATGTATATTTCCAAGGCTGGTGTGTTTTCTTTGTAAAGCTGCATATTTGACTACTCAAGAGCAAAAGTTATTTTTTCCCTTCTACTCTGTGTGATTCGACTTAAGGGCTGGAGCTGGGAAGACTGCTGGGTAGCTTCCGTACAGACTAATAAACCGCAACACCTCTCTCTGGGCGTTTGGGACTGCAACTCCCACCATTCCTCCCCACAGCCTCAGGCCCCTTCCCTTTCTCCCTTGGGTGCTTAAGCAGAAAGGGAAAGGGAAAGGAAAGGGCCGGAGGCCGAGAGGAGGAATGGTGGGAGTTGCAGTCCAAAACGCCCAGAGAGAGGGAGGGACAGAGGGAGGGCCCAAGCTGGCCCACGCCTGGTTCAGATGGACAAGCTCAATGTCTCACGTGGGAGGTTGGGCAGCGGGGACGGGCAAGGCCATGTGGCCCACATTCTGGTGGCTGCTGTGGCGTCCAGTGGCTTTTGAGGACACTTTGGTTTGAGCACTGTGGGACCAACCTCTGTGTATGTCTGTATATGTTTGTATGCCAATGATTTATGAGGCCATAAAGAAGACTCCAGCAAAGCATTCCAGCGGGGAAGCATGCGGGGAATGCGGAAGTGCTTCATCAGCGTCGCAGATGGACAATGAAAGCGACAGCTCCCCTGGCGGACAGAAAAATGTTCAATAGCCTCTGTCTATGTCTGTATACGTTGTATGTCAAAATTGGCATATATGTGTACACTGTAATCCGCCCTGAGTCCCCTGCCGGGTGAGGAGAAGGGCGGAAGAGAAAAGCTGTAGATAAATAAACTGACCCTAGAGTCTCCTGTCAAGAAACAGAGTCAGAAACCGAGCCAGGTAAACGGTGAACAGGGTCAGTGCAAAGGCCCGCCCAGGGAATGGGGGCTGCCATGGCAGGGCCATGCAATTTGGGATGGGGTGTGTGGGGCTGAGGCACCGCCTGCCTGCCTGCCTGCACTTAAGAGGCTGCTGTCACGTTGGGGTGGGCAAGGAAATCCCAGAGCCCCCGGGGAGAGAGGGGGGGAGCGAGAGAGCGAGAGAGCGCTATCTGGGCCAGACAGATGAGGAGGATAATACTTAATCCAAAGCAGGGAGTCGCGGGGAAGGAAGGCGCTGCCGATTTGCAACGCCAGCAGCCACGTGTGGGTTTTGATGTCGCCAGAAATGCATAAACCCCGCGGGAAAGGGGGGGGGTGCTATACTTTGTAGTCCTGTTTTTCTAGGAATGTTGAATGTGCTCAAGCTCCCCCGTGGGCACGCGTGTGGTCCGTGGCAAATCAGGAAGCAAAGAGGGCCAGCCCCGACCTCTGGGAGGCCTGCAATGCCCCAGAATGGGCTCCAAGCAGGTGACTATGGATTCCTAACTGATTTGGTCCCTTTGAAAACCAAGTGGGAAAGGAACGCAAGGACGGCTGCAGGTAAGACAGGGAAAAACAGGCCGAAGCAAGGAAGAGCAGCCCTAAACGATTCCGGCCCAGTTTACCTGTCCGAACGTATTCTCCCCTATGAACCATCATGTTTGCTAAGACCGTCTGGAGGGGCCCTGCTCTCGATCCCACTGGCCTCACAGGCGCGTCTGGTGGGGACGAGAGACAGGGCCTTCTCGGTGGTGGCCCCTCGACTCTGGAACTCCCTTCCACTGGAGATCAGAACTGCCCCTTCGATCCTGACGTTCAGGAAACAGGCTTTGGGGATTGGCATTTGACGAATGAGCCATGATCCTGTGATATGGATGGAGGACGACGAATAATGATTTTTGATGACGACTGACCACTGTAATCATATGATTGTATTTTGCTATTTTAATGTTTTAGTGTGATTTAGAAATAGGATGTTTTAATGACTGTCTGTAATATTGATGTTGGAAACCGACCTGAGTCCCTCGAACGGAGGTGAGAAGAAGACTGGGATACAAAACTACCAAATAAATAAATAAATAAATTTCTGCACAGCCGTGGCCTTGAGATTGGGAGGCGCCGGAACACCAGAGCCTTGGACGTGGTTTTGAAAAAGAAAACAGGCGAAAGGATAGAGAGCGTGAGACAAAGATGCCAAATCTCGACAGGATTCACTTCTCCTTCCTCTTCACTGGTTCTGCAGGATTCTACATGTGCTGTGACTATTCAGATAACTTATCATATATTTACACTGTGTTAGGACTGGGGTGGGGATCTTTGCTGCATGTTTGTAAGGCGCTGGAGTTATTTCCATTCCAAGATGCACTTCTTTCTCTACGTAAATCACCGGGGTTGTGGCGCAGCTGGCTGAGTGTCAGCTGCATTAAGATCACTCTGACCAAAAGGTTGTGAGTTCGAAGCCAGCCCGGGTTGGAGTGGGTTTCCAACCAATTGTGTGTAGCCTGTTGTCGACCTTTGTAACCCCAAAGACAGTTGCATCTGTCAAGTAGGAAAATTAGGTACCACCTTAAAGTGTGGAGAGGCTAAATTAACTAATTTATGAGGCCATAAAGAAGACTCCAGCAAAGCATTGCAGCGGGGAAGCATGCGGGGAATGCGGAAGTGCTTCATCAGCGTCACACCTGAAAGACAGTTGCATCTGTCAAGTAGGAAAATTAGGTCCCACCTTAAAGTGTGGGGAGGCTAAATTAACTAATTTATGAGGCCATAAAGAAGACTCCAGCAAAGCATTCCAACGGGGAAGCATGTGGGGAATGCGGAAGTGCTTCATCAGCGTCGCAGATGGACGAGGAAAGCGACAGATCCCCCGGCAGAAAAAGTTAAATAGCCTCTGTGTATGTCTGTATATGTTTGTAAGTCAATGATTTATGATGCCATAAAGAAGACTCCAGCAAAGCATTCCAGCGGGGAAGCATGCGGGGAATGCGGAAGTGCTTCATCAGCGTCGCAGATGGACGAGGAAAGCGACAGCTCCCCCGGCGGCCAGAAAAAGTTCAATAGCCTCTGTCTATGTCTGTATATGTTTGTATGTCAAAAATTGGCATATATGTGTACACTGTAATCCGCCCTGAGTCCCCTGCGGGGTGAGGAGAAGGGCGGAATATAAAAACTGTCAATAAATAAATAATAAAAATAAATAAACACCTCCAAAAATGGGTCGGTGGTCCTGACATGAGGGTGCGCCTTACCACTGATGACATCTTACAATGGAAGAAATACGGCAGGTATTTTACGAGCATCTATGTATTTTGACTAAGCTGCCATGGACATATGAGGCTAGTATTGTTGTTGTTGTTGTTATTAGGGTGTTGCATGGTTTCTGGGATTTTTGGCTGAGTTCTAGCAGCATTTTCTCCTGATGTTTTCCAACAGCCTGAGGCTGTGGCAAGACATCAGGAGAAAATGCTGCTAGAACCCAGCCATACAGCCTGGAAACCGCACAACACCCAAGTCATTCCAGCCATGAAAGCAATACATCATCATCATCATCACCATCACACAAAAGCCACACAGCAATTTGGAGACACCGAGGGCCTCCCTCCCTGGGGAAGAGTGTGCCGATGTGCGCTCCCGAGGGGAGGGGAGGGGAGGGGAGGGGACCCACCTGACAGCGACGGCCCTTTCGAGGAGGTCGCAGGGGTCCCGGGGGGCGCCCTGCTGCTGCAGCCGGGACACCACGACGGGGAACTGGTGGACGGAGGCGTTGGGCTGGGCGGTGGTGTGGAAGCGCGGGGGGAGGCTGCCGCTGGCCTCCTCGCTGCGGTAGTCGCTGTCCCGGTCCTCCGCCGCGCTGTCGTGGTCGCGCTCCTCCAACGCTTCAAACGAGACACAAAACGAGTGAGCCTGGCCGGCACCCGCAACCCCGCCCTGCCCCGCCCTGCCCACCTACACAGCCCCCAAAGGCAGGTGAGCGCTTTCGTCCTTTTGGGAGGAGGAGGAGGAAAGGCAACGGTGGGGCCTCCACGCCTCCCGCGGAGATGATGCCACGCAAACACGAAGGCCAAAAGAGAGAGGCCGGAATGGGAGGGTTTCACGTTACGAGAAAGGGAGCGCAAGATGAGAAGGGGGCGGCAGACAGGCAGGTGGACAGGGCCCTTCGGCATCTTCTCTTCCTTCTCGTGACACTTTCCCAGCACTGAGCCCATCGTTTCCCCTGAAGCCCCAAAACGAGAAAGCATCTGGGTTGTTGTAGTGTTTTTTCGGGCTATATGGCCATGTTCTAGAGAGGCATTCTCTCCTGACGTTGCGCCTGCATCTATGGCAAGCGTCCTCAGAGATAGTGAGGTCTGTTGGAACTAGGAAAATGGGGTTTATATATCTGTGGAATGATTACCAGGGTGGGACAAAGGACTCTTGTCTGGTGGAGCCAGGTGTGAATGTTTCAACTGACCACCTTGATTAGCACATAATGGCCTGGCAGTGCCTGGAGCAATCTTTTGTTGAGAGGTATATAATAATGAGTTGTTATAGGTTTTTTCGGGCTATATGGCCATGCTCTAGAGGCATTCTCTCCTGACGTTTTGCCTGCATCTATACCAAGCATCCTCAGAGGGAGTGAGGTCTGTTGGAACTAGGAAAATGGGTTTATATATCTGTGGAATGACCAGGGTGGGACAAAGGACTCTTGTCTGCTGGAGCTAGGTGGGAATAATGTTTCAACTGACCACCTTGATTAGCATTTGATGGCCTGGCTTGTGGCTTGTTAGTACCTGGGGCAATCTTTTGTTGAGAGGTGATTAGATGTCCTTGTTTGTTTCCTCTCTGTTGTTTTGCTGTTGTAATTTTAGAGTTTTTTAATACTGGTAGCCAGATTTTGTTCATTTTCATGGTTTCCTCCTTTTTGTTGACATTGTCCACTGTCAGGCCATTATATCATCATCATCATCATCATCATCATCATCATCATATTTAATTACTTATTAATCGCCCTCCATCCGAGAATGCTCTAAGCGATTTACAGCTAAATTGTAAAAGATAAAATACATACATACAGATATTGATAAAATTAACAGGGATCAAATGCTCTAGTGAAAAGCCAGGTCTTAAGTGCGAGAGTAAAAGGCCCTCAGTCACGCGTGGCTCTCACGTAGGGCGGCCATTAAGGAATCCCACCATAAGGCAGGAGGGGCAGGAATAGAGAAAGCCCACCTGCGCCTGGTCCTTTCCAAACCCCCTTCTCTGGACCCGGTATAGAGAGTAAGTCGCCGCATTGTGCTGGTCGTTGCGACCTCCGATGATGATGGGAGAAGGAGAGGCGGTCCCTAAGGTACGATGGGGAGGGGGAAAAGGAAAGGGCCTGAGGCTGTTTGGAATGATGGGAGTTGCAGTCAATAAACACCTGGAGGGAGAGCCCAAGTCGGTCATGGAAGCCTTAGGCAACACACACCCCAGGAATGTCGGGATTAATTGAGTTATGTATGTGTTTTAAATGTGCTTTTATGCATTGCAAATATGGATGCCACTGTGTATGGAAAATGTTGTGCAGAAATGTTTAGGATTGAGGCTGTGATTAAGTGAACTTGAGGAAGTAAGATAAGCTTTGCCCCAGGCTCTCCCTGGCGAAGGGTGGCTTTCTTTCCAGAGACCCCCACCCATCCCCCACCCAGCGCTGCCAACACAAGCTGGGTCCCCAGTGGGCCCCCCTCCTGCAAAAGGAGCCGCGGCGCAGCGAGAGGCATCCCGCATGGAGACCACGCAGACTTCAATCAGGCTCCTCGGCCGTGATGATGCTGATCGTTCCAGACGGAAACGGATCCTCCAAGCTGAACGGAGCAGAACCGCTCTCCCCCCCCCCCCCCCCCCCCCCCCCCCCCCCCCCGGAGGGAAAGCAGCCGATTTTGCTGCAATCTGTGCCAAGGTGCCCACGGGGGAAGCGAGAAGCGGAGACACCATGATGTGAATGTGCTTTTGAGGTGGAGGGGCCAAGCGAGAAAAGCCCACCCCCCTGAGGATACTTCCTGGGGAAGAAGAAGAAGAAGAAGAAGAAGGGGCCTTTGTGGGGGTCCAAAGGGACAACCGGGGAGGGTTCTTTCCCCTTTGCCCTGATCTATGGCCAACCCAGAAGGATGGAGAAGACCCCCTCCCATTGGTTTCAATGAGGCATGCTTGGAGGTGGGTTGCAGGGAAGGTCCAAGGCTTTATACTTGTCATATGTTCCCTAGTTGATGGTGGTTGGTGATGGAAGTCTTGGCTCTAAAGGGCTGAGTAGTTAGTTAGTAACAGTTTACTGGTAAAAGCAATTAGGGGTGGAGGTGTGCAGGAGATGGGTTGCAGCTGGGTGTGGATTTAAGGAGCTAACCTTGGGACTGATCTTTGGGAGAAAAGTATCTGTTGCATTTTGGTGGTGGATGCTGCTGGTTTTCCCCCCAGGTCTGTTGGATTTTCGGTGTCCTGACCAGTCTCCTGTAATCTTGGAACCCTGGAACCTTGAACCTTTGGACTGGCTTTTGACTATGGTATAGACCTTGAAGGAGCTGGGGGTGGTGACAGCCGACAGGGAGCTCTGGCGTGGGCTGGTCCATGAGGTCACGAAGAGTCGGAGACGACTGAACAAATGAACAACAACATAGACTCTTGATCCCTGGACTTTGTTTATTGAACTCTCGGCATTTGACCATTGGACTGGACCCTTTTGACTACGAAGTTATTTTTGCTATCCGTTTTTGTTTATTCTGTAGCTGTGTGTTATCTTTGTGTTTTATATTTTGGTCTATTAAAACAGCCAGCAAGTAAGTGCTGTTTAATTAAACTGTTTGTTTAAACTGGGAGTTTTGATTCATCTCTACCTAAACAAGGTAGAGCCCTAGCAACGTGACAATACTGAGATCGTCATACAGATCTGAATGCAATACATGCCCATAGGTATTCTGTGTATTGGTGAGATGGCCAGCTTGGGCCCTCCCTCCCTCCCTCCCTCTGAGCGTTTTGGACTTCAACTCCCATAACGTGGGTATGTAGATGATCCCTTGATTGACTGAAGTGTCCAGTTCCAAGAGGACGAAGGGCCAAGTTCGGCCTCCCTCCAGGTATTTTGGACTCCAACTCCCACCATTCTTAACAGCCCCAGGCCCTTTCCTTCTTCCCAACAGGAAAAGGAAGGGGCCTGAGACTGATAGGAATGGTGGGAGTTGGAGTCCAAAATGCCCAGAGGGAGGGGTGACTTCTAAACCAATTCCTCCACCACTCAGCCAGGAGAAAGGCCCATGTGTTCCTCTTCCAGATGTTCTAGAACTGCAATTCCAGCATTCCTGCTGCACTTGCTTCATCCCTCTCCTGCGTAGTGCGCAGCCCAATGCACAATGTATGGGCCTGGCCAGGCTCGAGCCCCCGCCTCCCCCGCCCCATGCATTTCGTCCCCTGCCTCCAGGTGCACACATTCTTCTTCTGCTGCTGCTGAGAAGAATGAAGGAGGCCTGGAAAGATGGAGGAGGGTCCACCACGGAGGTCAGGAGGAGGAAAGAGGCATGCTCCACTTTGCAAGGTGACCTGGGAGAGATTCATGCATGCAGGCCGAGGAGGAGGAGGAGGAGGGAGGAAGGAAGGGGCAAGGGAGGCTCACATCGCAACCTGGCCCTCGGTCCGGCAGAGATCTACCCTCTAGGGTCTGGAGGAGAAAGAGGGAAGGAAGGAAAGAGAGAAAGGAAGAGAGAGAGAGAGAGAGAGGAAGCAGAAAGAGGAGGTGAGAGGAAGAAGCAGCAACGGAAGCAGAAACAGGCCCCTTCCAGGGCCACCACCGCTTGGAAAGCAAAACCCGTGTCATTTTCAGGAAGACACCAGTGTCTGGCTCCAGCCCCAGGCCACCTCATGCCCAAGGTGGGTCTTCAGGTCTTGTTCTTGGTGGCCAGATCATGCCATGGGCCCTTCTGGCCCTGGTCCTGCCTCATGGGGAAGAGCTTTGCCCTTGGGGTTTTTTCCCATGTCAGGAGGGACTTGAGAAACTGCAAGTCACTTCTGATGTGAGAGAATTGGCCGTCTGCAAGGACACTGCCCAGGGGACACTGCCTGGATGTTTTGATGTTTTACCATCCATTGTGCCACTGGGTAAATCCCTAAACTCTGGCGCGTGATGCAGAGCAGAAGGAAACAGATTCCCAGTAAACACTGGGAAGACCCTCCTGAACCCAAGAGCTGCTCAACAGCGGGAAAGGCTTCTTGGGAAAGCGGAGTGGACGCTCCTTCCTCAGAGGCTTTGAAAGGGAAACTGGAGGGACCCCTCCCTGTGATGCTGTGGCCGTGATCCCCTGCACCAGGTTCGAGTGGAGGGAAGGGGGGGCTGCCTGGCCCTTGGGCCCCACCTGATGCTCCCTGCGGTCATGGAGGACCCCCATGCGGGAGAAGGAGTGGAGGTGCGGGGAGGAGGGACAGGCTTTCGTTAGGCTTTATACCACAAAGTCACACTGGGCAACCCCATCACTAATCTCCATGGCAGGCCAGGCACATCCTCACTGACCCTCTGCCTGTTCTGATGTTCTGATGTTAGGTTCCCAAACTGACCACGTATTTCTTAACCAAACCCACAGAGCCTGGTGGGGCCATTGTCCAAGGGGCAACGTCAGAACGTGCCTGTTTCCATATACGAGGCTAAGGTTGAGGCTGAAACTGACACCAGAGAGCAGAGCAAGGAGGGGATCAAGTGAGAGGAGGAGCAGACTCTGTAAATCCAGAGACTGAGAATGCCATCCTTGACGGGACCAGACTGGACGAGGATTCTCCGTCCACACACAGGACAAAGCCACCCCACTGGAGGGCAGGGCAGAAGTGGGGGGCGAGGGGGAAGGCAGTCTCCTGCAGCAGGGAGTTGGAGATGGAGTTCTGCCCCAAAGGCTCTCACAGCAGCCTTGCCAGGGAGGAGTGGGCTTCTCGTGATGGAGAATGCCACCCACAGATCGGACTAGAGGAGCAAGCCGAAGCCTGGAAGGCCAGGCCTCTGGGGGCCCATGGGGAAGAGAAAGGGGGTGGCCCTTGCCAGGCCAGAGGATGGGCTGCTGCTGCTCCGGCCCCCGCTGCTCCGGCCCCCGCTGCTCCTTAATGGGCAGCCTCCAAAGCGGGGGGGGGGGGGGGTCCAAGGATGGAAGCGTGGGCGGGATGGGCGCCTCGTCATCCGCGAAGCCTGTCCGAAGCGATTACACACAGGTTGATGAACACGAGGAAAGACAAGGCTGTTGGTTCGTGGCTGAGCAGAAGGAGCCCCAGAGAGATAAACAAGGCCGGGGTCGAATCAGGTGTAGCACCTCCGTGGGAGAGATGCACCCAGCACCAGCGCTGGCTTTTGGGGGTCTGGCAGCAGAAGCCACAGGGCCCCTCCTGAGGGGTGAGGGCAGGAGGAGACCCCAATGGTGGTGCAAAGGAAGACCCCCCCCCATGTTAGTTCACACACAGAGAGAGAGAGGGAGAGGAAGGGAGGCAGAGGAGGGCAGAGTCCGGCCAGGTGCGTCCTTGGATGCATGAATACCCAGGCGCCCCCAGACCGGAGCATGGGGGAGCATGGGGGGCACTCCAACACCACACAACCAGGAGGAAGGAGGCCGCTCGGGCGGCAGTGGCGTTACATACTCTGCTCCTCTCCCCATCCGAAATAGCTCCAGGTGCCTGGACGTGAGAGACGGAGGAGGCAAAAAGCGGGGAGAGAAGGAGTGCAGAGAAGAAACGGGGTCAGCGAGAGCACCCTCAACACACACACTGCTTGTTTGCCACACCGCGATGATACCCTTCAGTTACCCACAACTTACCTCTTGGGAGGACATGGTCACATCTCAGAAGAGAGACACTCTGGCAACATGCAAAGGGACCTTGCAGCCCCTTAGAGACCGCTGAGAGAACAAAGGGAGCGCAGGCGCGTTCAAGGGCTCTCCTTCACCAGGTGGAAGGAGGCACCTTCCAACGCGGGAGCCACGGGCTCCACTCTCTCCGAGGAGCCGCAAGATCCCTTTGCGCACCGAGATCCCAACTCTGAAGGATGGTTAGGGTCCCCCCCCCCCGCTCCCATTAACAGCCACGCAACCCTTGAGCATCGTCCTTCCAACCCCATGAATTAATCACTACCAAGTTACAAACCTGGGCCCTCCTGCCAGGTGTTTTGGACTTCCACAGTTCCTCACAGCCTCAGGCCCCTTCCTTTGCCTTTTCCGCTTAAGTGGCTGAGGGGGAAAAGGAAATGGCCTGAGACTGTGAGGAACTGTGGAAATCCAAAACACCTGGCAGGAGGGCCCAAGTTTGCCCATGCTTGCCACGCAACCTTCACAGCCTTCACAAGATGACACGTTGCATGGCAGGCGTGTCATCTTGTTCCTTCGGAAGGGCTTCCTGAGACCGGGACACTCAAGGAGCAGAGAGGGTGGAGGGATCGGGAGAGTAAGCCCACACAAAGTCCTTTCCGTTTCCGCTTCACAAGCACCACAACAACAACATCAAAGCAACACGTTGTGGTTGGAGCACTAAGAACCATGAAATCTCCAGAGCCTCACTCACTCCAGAAAACCAGCTTGGTCATCCATTCGGAAGACTGATTCCGCTCTTGGGTCCAAGCTGTATTGCACTGAGATAAAATTTCTAACAGCAATATCTGTAAAATATTCACGTCTACTTCAGCTGTGGCTTTTTGTTGGGCGCGTGGGCTGATTAACCCAAGACCCTCCCCAGAAATGCACACACCAGGAGCCCAAAGGGATCAAAAGGACCAAGACACACAGACCAATGTCCTCTCTTCCTTGTAGCAAAATACTATGGTTGCACTATTTACAAGAACTAGGTTTCCATGACACAAATGAAGTTCTTTATACGTCCTTCATGGCTTCCATGATGGGCTTCTTTCTCAGCTTCACTCTCACATAGCCTCCTCTCACACCGAAATTACACAGGAGCTTCACACAGTAGTTTTACACACAAGGCCTTACAACCTGGGGCTTCTCTCACACAGAGGTTTACCTTACACTCCTCAGGATGACACTAGCTTTGGCTCACTGACTCCAACAGGCTTCGGTCTACTCACTCGTCTCAGGGCAACACGGGCTTTGGTCCACTGACTCCAACAGGCTTCGGTCTACTCACTCGCTCTTTCAGTGCTTGACTCACACTTTTGCAATCAAAAATACCCAGTTCATTTTTAATATTTCTAACACAAGCTGCTAGAACTTCACTGTCACAGAGACTCCTCTCACAACAAACTTATACCGGAGC
Source organism: Anolis sagrei ordinatus (assembly GCF_025583915.1). Taxonomy (NCBI): domain Eukaryota; kingdom Metazoa; phylum Chordata; class Lepidosauria; order Squamata; family Anolidae; genus Anolis; species Anolis sagrei. The sequence goes on along the minus strand of NW_026845477.1, from coordinate 108,336 downwards.
TTCACACAGTAGCCCTTTACACACAGCAGCCTTTATACTGGAGCTTTACACATGAGGCCTTCAACCCGGGACTTCTTTCACCGAAGCTTCTCACAGCAAACCATCTCACACTCAGCCTTCTTATAGACTAAGGCCTACCTCACACTGTGAGGCCTACCTCACACAGAGGCTTGTCTCACAGACTAAGGCCAGACAAGACAGAGGTACTCCTGGTCAGTCGCAAGGCCGAACAGGGCATAGGGTTACAGCCTGTGCTGGAAGGGGTCACGCTCCCCCTGAAGACGCAGGTTCGCAGTCTGGGGGTTCTCCTGGACTCATAGCTGAGCCTGGAACCCCAGGTCTCGGCGGTGGTCAGGGGAGCTTGTGCGCCAGCTGCGCCCGTACCTTGGGAAGTCTGATTTGGCCACGGTGGTCCACACTTTGGTTACATCCCGTTTAGACTACTGCAACGCTCTCTACGTGGGGCTGCCTCTGAAGACTGCCTGGAAGCTGCTGCAAGTCCAACGCTCGGCAGCCAGACTACTAACGGGTGCTGGGTACAGGGAGCACACCACTCCGCTGTTACGCCAGCTCCACTGGCTGCCAATTAGCTTCCGAGCACAATTCAAAGTGCTGGTGTTAACCTATAAAGCCCTAAACGACTCCGGCCCTGTTTACCTCTCCGAACGTATTCTCCCATACGAACGTATTCTCCCATTCTCCCAGGGCCTTCTCGGTGGTGGCCCCTCAGCTCTGGAACTCTCTCCCACTGGAGATCAGAAGCGCCCCTTCTATCCTGACATTTAGGAAACAGGTGAAGACGTGGTTATGGAGACAGGCATTTGACAAGTGAGCCAACACCCTGAGATATGGATGGAGGATGATGAACAACGATTTTAGTATGACGACTGACCATTATAGTTATTGATTGTAATTGCTGTTTTAATGTTTTATTGTAATATGAATTATGATGTTTTAATGACTGTATGTGATATCATGGTTGGAAACCGGTCTGAGTCCCTCAAGAGAGGTGAGAAGGCTGGGATACAAAACTTTTAAACAAACAAACAAACAAACAAACAAATAAATAAAGGCCTACCTCACACTGTGAGGCCTACCTCACACAGAGACCTTTCTCCCACTGAGGTCTACCTCGGACTGAGTGCTTCTAAGCTACAGGCACACCTTCTTGTATAGAACTGCAGCTTTTCCTGAGTCATTGAATCCATTTAAACCTTTCCGTGCTGGACGTTCATTTTTGTAATTAGAAATACCTAATTGATTTTTAATATTTCTGACCACTTTATAGTGTTTTGTGCATGTGCAGCCTGGGCACATTATTCCATTAAATGGTGCAAATCATCCAATCCACAAATAAGCAGATAAACACCACATGTGATGCAAGGAGGGACACTCAGGAAAGGGAAACCACTTGAGTAGCTCAAAACGTGCTCCTGTGTCCAGGGCCAGGCGCGCTGCATCCCAGAGGGTTGGAACCAGTGGCAGAGATTGCTCCACAGGAGCCTCTGGGTGCCCATGAGGAATTCTGAATGCGCGCACCATCAGAAGGCGGGGCTCAGCCTTGGCACGGTTCACCTGCCCAAACCCGTGTAAACAGGGAGTGCTAAACCTGGACTCCTGCCCGAACCCTCTGCCTGAATCCAGTGCTGCTGCTTCTGCTGCTTTAACCGCCTCCTTCCTCTTCCTCCTTTCCTTCCTCCTCCAAGGCAACCCTTCTTCTCCTCCACCCAGCCATGCCTTCCTCTTCCAACTCTTCACCATTCTTCCTTTCTGAAGCCTTTCTCATTTTTTGGCTTTTCTCCAACTCTTGAGGTTGGCTTGCCCAGGATTCAGCCGTGACCAGGACTGTGGGGATGACACAATTCATGCCTGCATTCGTCAATGGCACCATTCCTGGAGATGTCAAATTTGGCCAGACCGGCACACGCCTGAGTTCTGCCCTTTGGGGACACTGACCCCTGCTCTCTCTGTGTGGAGCAGGCCTGGGAGCGTGTCTGGAAGGGTCAGCAGCCCCACGGCCAAGCAGGAATCATTTGCCCCCAAACTACAATTGCTGACCTGGGCCCTGGCTGGCTTCTGGTGGAAGGTCTGGTGATGATGGGCAAAGCCACGGGGAAGGGCAGCGCCTTCCTTACAGCCCCCCCTCTCCCTGGGCCCCCCCTCTCCGGCCGCCAAGGAGCCCGGGTCTGGCCCAGGGAGAGGAAGAAGGAGCCCAAGGCAGGCAGGGACCTCTTTCTTGGAGGCAGGAAGGCCTTTGGCCGCTCACCCCGCCTGAGCCACGGGGCCACCGTCCGTGCTTTGGAGTGCTTTCACCGTGGGTCCATTGGGCTCAAGGCATTCTCCTTTGGAGTGTGGCATCATGGTGGGGAGGCAGGGCGCAGAGGCCATTGAAACCCATGACTACATTGGGAGAGGTTTGCAGCAGAATGTGCAAAATCACCACCGCAAAGTGGCCCAACCGGGAAACTGGCTTCACCGGGAAACGGGTTGTGACCAAAGCAAATAGGCCGTTTTGACAGACCCAGCAACAGCCCTTCCTTGCGCCCAGGTGCCACTTCAGGAGGAATGACCCTTGTTTGTTTGGCCCCTGCTGGGAAGAGGCCCCAGGCAGAGCCATCCCTGTCCACGCGGTGTGGAAACGCGGTGGCTCCTTGCCAGGTGAGTCAAGCTGCCCACTGAGCGGGCCCCCTCCCCAACCCTGACACAGAGGAAGGCTCAGCAGCGGTGCCAAGACCAGAAGGACCGAGGTTGGCACCTCTGAGAGAGAGAGTGGGAGGGAGGGAGGGAGGGAGGGAGGGAGCAAGGGCAGGCGGCCAAGACCGGGCACCTCTGAATCTCTGGTGTAGCTGTGCTGCAAGGAGATCTGTCGGGAAAGGACTGCGTTGCCCCCGACCCTTTCCCTCAAGGTGGATGGTGCCCCCCCCCCCAGAGCCCCAGCCAAGCGCTGGCAGGCACGAATTAGACGGAAGGAGGAGCAAGAGGCGCCCGGCAGAATTGCACCACAGGCCTCCCTTGGCGGGTCCCGCTTTCCGTGGCTGGGTGAGGAGGCATCTGCTTGGCTCTCCGCAAGGGACGGGCTTCCACTGGCCACTCTGCCTGCCGGTCCACCCCCAACTGCATCCACACTGGGCTCCATGGCTTCGCCCAGACATGGGCCAACTTGGGCCCTCCCTCCCTCCCTCCTTCCTTCCTTCCTTCCTTCCTTCCTTCCTTCCCTCCCTCCAGGTGTTTTGGACTGCAACTCCCACAATATCTCCACACAGCCTTCCTTTCTCCCCTCGGCCACTTAAGCAGAAAAGGAAAGGAAGGGGCCCGAGGCTGTGAGGAGCCATTGTGGGAATTGCAATCCAAAACACCCGGAGGGAGGGAGGGAGGGAAGGAGGGAAGGAGGGCCCAAGTTGGCCCAGGCCTGGCTCAGCCTCACGGGCACTGGGGGAGATTTGGCATCATGCCCTTTAACCCTTGAAGTACCTCCAGGGCTCAACGTGGGGCTCTATTGCGCTCCTCTATCAGGAGAGCAAGTGGGTCTCCTCGGCAGGAAGGCTGCAGCCAAAGGCTCGAAACTGACTTATCCCCATCTGACACCATCCCTGCCCGAGCCCCCTCTGCGCCCTCTTTCCCCATCTGCTCCTTTGTTTTGGTTTTGCTCCCCTTGAATGCTGTGCTTCATCATTTGTGTTTCCTTCTCGGCCGCCTTGGGAAAAGCCAGGGTCCAAATCCCGAGAATAATCCTCCTGCTCCTCCGCAGGCGGCTCCTCCTTGGCAGGGCTGCCTTGGTTCTGCCGACATGAGTCACTGGACCGGCGGCTCTGGACGGCTGCTGCTATTCCGGGAGAGGATTTCCCAGCAGGAGCGGCATTCTCTCTCTCTCTCTCTCTCTCTCTCTCTCTCTTTTGCATGAAAGGCTTTGCTGGGAGATGAGTCACCACCAGGAGTGGACCACTGCGGGACCGCCGGAAATGTCAGCGTGGGCTCAGGCGCCGGAGAGGAGCCCCTGAGAGGGCGCAGCAGCAGCAGCAGCAGCCGTGGGCCCGCGACGGGTTTTGTGCCGGCCTGCCTCCCGTCCAGGAACTCGGGGCAAAGGGCAAAGGTGGCATTCCCGTGGCATTCTCAGCCGGCCACGAACCACAGCCTGGCCTCTGCTCTTCGGAAAAAGGGCTGCTTGGCCTGCCTGCCTCCCTCCCTCTCTCCCTCCTTAAGCCTTGGGACTATGACTGACTAAATGACCGACTGAAGCAAACGGTGCCGGAAGAGCTTCTCCCGTTCCCTGAGAGAGAAAGAACCAGAGACGGGACGGGAAAGCACCCAAAGGGCAGCAGGGCAACAGGCAAGGCCGCCTTCAAGGCAGCAGGCCCCTCGTCCACATCCGATGGCCTGGGTAGAGCCGCTCGCTTGACTGCTTCTGTCTTTTCCCATCTGAACAGCTATTGCAGGAGGGAGGGGGACGGAAGGAGGGAGGGAGGGGGTTTCGGAAGCCAAGTCTCAGGCCCCCACCCCACCTGCTTCCTAGGGCAAAAGCCTCTGCTTTCTACTCCTGAGGAATACCCAAGGATGGCAGGGGGTTGCCCAAAGTCTTTGGTCAAATGGGAAGGACTTACGGGGCTGCAGAGGAGGGGGGGGCTTTGCTAACCTGCTAAATATCCATTCTCTCCTCCTTCTGTCCAATTCTGGGCACCACAATTGAAGAGAGATATTGACTCTAAGCTGGAATGTGTCCAGAGGAAGAGGGTGACTCAAATGATCAAGGGTCTGGAGAACAAGCCCTATGAGGAGCGGCTTAAGGAGCTGGGCATGTTTAGCCTGAAGAAGAGAAGGCTGAGAGGAGATATGATGAGGGCCATGTATAAATATGTGAGAGGAAGCCACAGGGAGGAGGAGGAGGGAGCAAGCTTCCTTTCTGCTTCCCTGGAGACCAGGACGCAATGGAAGAATGGCTTCAAACTACAAGAGAGGAGATTCCACCTGAACACGAGGAAGAACTTCCTGACTGTGAGAGCCGTTCAGCAGTGGAACTCTCTGCCCCGGAGGGAGAGGGGTGGAGGCTCCTTCTTTGGAGGCTTTTCAGCAGAGTCTGGATGGCCATCTGTCAGGGGTGCTTTGAATGCAACATTCCTGCTTCTTGGCAGGATGGGGTTGGACTGGATGATGGCCCAGGAGGTCTCCTCCAACTCTAGGATTCTTTGATTCTATAAGAAGGCCCTGGCCTCCCTCACATTCTCCAAACCCTCTGATTTGGCAGGAACAGTCCAATTCCTCCCCTGTCACCACACTTTTCCAGCTGCTTTCAAAACGCCCTGGCTTGTTTCTCTCCTCTTCCCACTTTCCCCCTAATTTCAGTTGCTGCAAAAGAGGGAAAAGGCCGCTTGCGTTCACTTTGCGGGCAAGAAGAGAGCGGGGACCCTGCCCTTTCCTGGAGGCTCAGGCAAAAGCCAACCGCGGCCACCTCTTCCATTCAGCAGTGGAACTCTCTGCCTTCCCCAGAGGGAGTGTGATGGAGGCTGCTTCTTTGGAAGCTTTGAAACAGAGGCTGGATGGCCATCTGTCAGGGGTGATTTGAATGCAATATTCCTGCTTCTTGGCAGAATGGGGCTGGGCTGGATGATGGCCCAGGAGGTCTCTTCCCACTCTTCTAGGATTCTAAGATTCCCACTTCTCCTTCATTAATAACCTTGGTCGCCTTGTCCACGTTCTCACGCCAACAGAGAAAACGTGTCCTGGCTTCCGTCTCTGGAACGCCGGAGGGAGTGCTGCTGTTTCTGTTCCTGAACTGGAGCCTTGCAAGGAGGCTTCCTCTGGCAACAGCCACGTCCAACCTTCCGTGGATTTAGACAAGCATCCGTGACTTTTGGTCTCCATAAATAATTGCTGACTTGCAAAACTATAGAAACCCAGAAAAGATTTCCATACCTGAAATGCACCTGTCTGCTATTTATCTCTATTGTGTGTCTTTTCCTGACTGAGAGAGGGGGAAACCATTTGCAAGAGGACTCCAGTCCCACACTGTCCTGATTTGCCCATTATTATTATTATTATTATTATTATTATTATTATTATTATTAAGATCAGCCTTAATACAATGCTGAAAGAAAAAGAAAAATGCTTTCCTTCAGCAAACACAAAAGAACAGCAAATGCAGTTGAAAAAATGCCAAAGAAAGCAAGAAAGTCTTAATGCAGACACAAAACTAAAGTCTCTTACAAAGTCCCCAAAGAAATAGCAGTCTTGCATCAGACAACGGGCAATGAACACTAAATCCTTAGAAGTAGACTCGAAGCCAGTTCAATTGGAGCGAAAACATCAGCATCAGTCATTGTTACCAGCGAAAGCTAAGCACTCCTGCTCCTGATTTATAGCCTTGAATTCCCCACGCAGGAGGTGCTAGGGAGACTCCCAATTACCTCAGCGTTTCTGGCAGCTATTCTAGCTGAACGTCCTCTGTGCTCTGTTTCCTTTTGCCTTTCCAGGACTGTGATTCCCATTCCCCTTCTGATTCCTGATCATTTTCCTGCTCCCCTTCCTCTTCTGAAGATGAGGAATCCCTAACACACACGTCCCGAAAGTGCAGGCCAAGGAGAACTGGTGCCAATTGCTGCTCCTCGCTTCTGCCATTCACCCAACAGCACTGCAGCCGGCGGCACCACAACCCTCAGGCTGACGTGGCGGGGTGTCAACCTACCATCTGCTCTACTTTCCCTCTGCTGCTGCTGCTGAGGATCAGGTGGAGCTTTGCGCTCAGTGGAACAGGTGCAAGCCGGGCCCAGGTGCCTTGTGGGTTTGCTGTGCGGCATCCTCCGTAACGAAGCTTCCCGCAGGCCACCTGCAAGACCCTCTCTGCCTCTCCACAGAATGGCTCTGAACTAGGCACGGGTGAACTTGCACTTTCCCTCCAGGTGTTTTGGACTCCAACTCCCACCATTCCTCACAACCTCAGGCCCCTTCCTTTTCCCCCTCAGCGGCTTAAGCCTGAGGTTGTGAGGAATGGTGGGAGTTGGAGTCCAAAACACCTGGAGGGGTGAATACAAGGCCATTTCCAAGAGCAGCGGAGATGCCACCTTTGCCATGACAACCGGGTTGGTTGCCGCGCTTCTCGCAGCTTGCATCGGAGGCACCATCTGTCTCCTCCGTTATTGATCCAGGCAGGGAGAGTCTGTCTGGCAAATGCAGTTGACAAAGGAAGGACGAGACGGTTCTCTGCTGGTTCCACGTATTGATTCTTCTCCAACAGCTTTTTGGGCGCTGTGAAGGTGCACGGTGGATGCAGAGGCCGATTTCTGTGCCTTGACCCCTCCTTTGCCAAGGTTCGAGGGCGGTCTCTTTCCCTCCCAGGCAGGAACGCCTCTTGCTCGTGTCCCACCACCACACCTGAGCTCCAGGTGCCCGGTTCCTGAAGGCTCCTCCCACACACACATTGGGCACAGAAAGAGGGGAAGGACCCAGGTGTGAAATGGCAGAAGGACAGAAGTCTACCCAGAACAGCAGAAAAGGACTAAAGAGAGTGGAGACGGTGGGCCTCCAGTGGGTTCTGGAGCTTGCTCTCTGGCTGCTCCATCATTCTTGGTTGAATCCTATGGCCAGAGGTTGTCCTTCTCCTACATCACGCCCTGTGGGTTTTGCACTCTCCTGACAACATTCCTCTGCTCCCTTAAGATACATTTGGGACCAAGGAATGGACAGCTGGACAAAAGGCAGGCCCCTCTCTCGAAGAACCAAGGCAGGCCAGAGAATCCTAGAATCCTAGAGTTGGAAGAGACCTGGTGGGCCACCATCCAGTCCAACCCCATTCTGCCAAGAAGCAGGAATATGGCATTCAGCCTCTGTTTAAAAGCTTCCAAAGACGGAGCCTCCACCACACTCCCTCCGGGGCAGAGAGTTCCACTGCTGAACGGCTCTCACAGTCAGGAAGTTCTTCCTCATGTTCAGATGGAATCTCCTCTCTTGTAGTTTGAAGCCATTGTTCCATTGCGTCCTAGTCTCCAGGGAAGCAGAAAACAAGCTTGCTCCTCCTCCTCCCTGTGGCTTCCTCTCACATATTTATACATGGCTCTCATCATATCTCCTCTCAGCCTTCTCTTCTTCAGGCTAAACATGCCCAGCTCCTTAAGCCGCTCCTCATAGGGCTTGTTCTCCAGACCCTTGATCATTTTAGTCGCCCTCTTTCTCTGGACACATTCCAGCTTAGAGTCAATATCTCTCTTGAATTGTGGTGCCCAGAATTGGACACAATATTCCAGGTAAAGTGGTCTAACCAAGGCGGAATAGAGCATGGGGAGCATGACTTCCCTAGATCTAGACACTATGCTCTTCTTGATGCAGGCCAACATCCCATTGGCTTTTTTTGCCGCCACATCACATTCCTGGCTCATGTTTAACTTCCTCCCCACGAGGACTCCCAAGATCTTTTTCACACGTACTGCTCTCGAGCCAGGCACCTCCCATTCTGTCTCTTTGCATTTCGTTTTTCCTGCCAAAGTGGAGTCTCTTGCATTTGTCCCAGTTGAACTTCATTGTGTTAGTTTTGGCCCTTCATCTCTCTAATCTGTCAAGATCCCTTTGAATCCTGCTCCTGTCCTCTGGAGTCTTGGCTATCCTTCCCAAAGTATTGGCTATTCGTGGCCTCAAAAGAGCACGGAAACAGGAGCGGGCAAGAGAACCCATGCAACGCCTTCCCAATCCCTCAATGCGGCAGATGCTTGTCCTGGTTCAGCAGCAGCAGCAGCAGCAGAATGGCCGAGGTGTTGTCATTCCTCCATCATCATCCATGCGCCCCACTCTCCACCTTCAGACACTTATTTATAGGGGAGAGTGTGGCTTCCTCACGACTTGAGATGTTCCAGTTGCCGCAGCGGGAGGGTGGGAGGGAGGGAGGGTGGGCCGTCAGCGGTGGCGGCAGCCCCTGACAAGCCTTCCTTGCCGCCTTCTTGCCTTGCCTTGAGGCGGGGGCAGAGGCGTGTGACAGGAAGGGTGGCTCCAGCGCCCTTCCCTCACCTCCGTGCACCACGTGCCCTTCCTTCAAGTCTAGCCAAACATGAGGAACCCACAGCCGAGCGCTGCTGCCATTTCTCCAGTTCTCTTTCCAAGAGGGTCAGCCTTCTCTCCTCAGGACAAAAGGATGTATTTTGTCCAGCCGTGCAAAGCGACACGTTCTCTCCCCCCCCCCTTCCTGCTCTGCACACGCTTGCCCACCCTCAGGTGCAGGAGAATTGGCTCCAGACCCAGCGCTTCGCAGCAGCAGCAGCATCGTCTACACAGTCCTTTCCTCAAACCCTGGAGAGGTTCCAGGTCCCGGCACGAGAGAGGTGACGAGACGTGGCTCTCCATCCCCTCTTGGCTCCCAACCCACAGCACGTCCACAGCGGCTCGGCCTTGTCAAGGGAGGCTAAGCGGCCAGAGCAGAAAGGCCGAGCATCTTACAAGGCCGAGCAGCTGCCCGTGCCATTCTGCGTTGCCTCCGAGTGACCGACGGGAGGAGACAGGCCACTGCGAGCGGGCAGAGTGACTCACCCGGACCATAATGGGAGTGGACACTGCTGGCCGTGAGCAAGGATGCGCAGGCATTGGAATTATTATTATCATTATTATTATTGATTTATGTCTATCCCACTTTTCTCCCAGATTGGGACTCAAAGCGGTGGAGTGGCCCCTTCCTGGCACTAAAGATCGCAGCTGGGGTCCATCCCGGTCAAGCGTCCGGCGGGAAGGCACGCTCACTCACTCACTCACTCACTCACTCGCCACCTGTTGTGATAGAGTCTGCTGGCAGTGACAGTAACACTAGTTGTATTAGGAGAGGAAGGAAAACTACTCGTGAGCAAGACTATGATGAAGAGCAAGAAAGGAAAAGAATCCGGGAGATCCTTAGTGAGCCAACAGATGGGGATTCTTTTGAGGGATTTGATGCAAATGAAACGGATGATGGGACATCAGATTCTGGGTCTGATGGGATGGATTGGACAAGGGTTGGGGAGACTGAAGACATTTGTGTTTACTCATCGGATCAGGACCGGACCTTGCAGCTGTTTGTCTCTCTTTGGATCAGACCGGACTGGACGACCTTCTCTGGCGTTACTCTCTCTCCTCCACATCTACGTACGGCTGAGCGCCTGGCGCTGGCCTTGCCTACACTCTGTCTGCATCCCTGCGTACCAGTTCCTGCTGTGCTTGAGGCCTGGGTTTCTTTTGCAACCCTTGAAAGGCTGCATTTCAGCATTTTTTGAGTTTAATTCAAGTTACATCTCTGGTTAATCCAGATTATATTCTGTTGGGGTTTTGTGAGTTCTTTTGCCTGTTTGGGCTTTCTCACACTGTCAACTAAGTGTTTTTTGCCCTGTGATTTTGTTTTGGGAGAATTCTGCTTTTCTTCGAACAATAAACTATGCTCCTTTAATTGGCTGGCGCCTGACCTTGACACCACCGCTGCCCCAAATGGAAAGGGATGGTCACTCAGCTTCACGAGCGCCTCCCACAGAGAGAGGAAGGTGCTGCGGAATATCCCCCCGGATGAGGATTATCAGAAAGGAGGACCCCCGTCTCCCATCGGGGCACCCTTGGGTTCTGAGACCTCCGAGGAAGTCCGACTGTCCAGCCACCCCACGGCCAGGCCCAACGGAAAGGCGAGGAAGGGCCTTCTCTGGGGTCAGAGCGGAGACAGCCAAAGACACAAGGACGCACAACTCCTTCTACCACTACAGGCATGGGAACATTTCAGCCCTCCCTCCCAGTGTTTTGGACTCCAACTCCCACCATTCCTCCTCACAGCCTCAGGCCCCTTCCTCTCCCTTTTCCCTTTCCTTTCCCGCTTAAGGGGCTGAGGGGGGGCAGGAAGAGGCCGGAGGCTGTGGGAGTTGAAGTCCAAAAGATCTGGAGGGGGCCCAAGCCTGCCCAAGCCTGCTGCTGGAATAGCCAGTGGGATGTTGGCCTCAGGCATCAAGAGGAGCCTAGTGCCTAGATCCAGGGAAGAAGTCCTGCTCCCCATGCTCTATTCCGCCTTGGTTAGACCACTTTACCTGGAATCACATTGTGTCCCATTCTGGGCACCACAATTCAAGAGAGATATTGACTCCAAGCTGGAATGTATCCAGAGAAAGAGGGCGACTAAAATGATCAAGGTTTTGGAGAACAAGCCCTATGAGGAGCGGCTTAAGGAACTGCTGGGCATGTTTAGCCTGAAGAAGAGAAGGCTGAGAGGAGACATGATGAGGGTCATGTATAAATATGTGGGAGGAAGCCACAGGGAGGAGGAGGAGGGAGCAAGCTTGTTTTCTGCTTCCTTGGAGACTCGGACGCAAGGGAACAATGGCTTCAAACCACAAGAGAGGAGATTCCATCTGAACACGAGGAGGAACTTCCTGACTGTGAGAGCCGTTCAGCAGTGGAACTCTCTGCCCCGGAGGGAGTGTGGTGGAGGCTCCTTCTTTGGAGGCTTTGAAACAGAGGCTGGATGGCCATCTGTCAGGAGTGCTTTGAAGGCAATGTTCCTGCTTCTTGGCAGAATGAGGTTGGACTGGATGATGGCCCAGGAGGTCTCTTCCCACTCTAGGATTCTAGGATTCTATGGAATGAAGCTTCTATGGAAAGCCCTGGCCACCAAAGGAGGCCAAAATGGGTAAGTTGTGCGGTTTCCGGGTTGTAGGGTCAATGTGTTCTAGCAGCATTTTCTCCTGACGTTTTGCCTGGAGAACATCACGCGCAAATGCTGCTAGAACATATTGGCCACAAAGCCCTGAAACCGCAATACATGCCAGTGATTCCGGCTGTGACAACCTTTGACCGTGCGATGCCAGATCTTTACGGTGCCGGTGATATAACGGCCTGCTCCCCCGCTCACCCCGTTTTGCTGTCCTTACACAGCACCGTTTCCAATCCAACACGAGACGGGGTTTCCCTTTGCGTTCTGGCAGCTGGCCGCTCCTCACTTGGGAAAATACGACTAATCTTCCCAGCCAGCTGTTACCTAAGACCCATAATGCTATATGTCCCCAGCCTGGTGTGTTTACCACGGAGAGGCTGCAAAAACCAGCCCTGAAGGAAGGCCTTGTGCCGCGCGGGCCGCTCTGAGGAACCCCCAGGAGAGCGCACGGGGCTCAGAGAGGAAGCCGCTCGGGCGTTCGCCAGCTGAACGCTGGGACTGGCCTGGGGATGGACACTGGCGCTCCCGGCCTGAGGGAAGGGCTCGGCCAGCCCCCTCTTCCCCCCTCTCTCTCCCTCCTTGCAGAGCCTGTGGGAAATGGCCGGGGGGGGGGGGGGGGGGGGGGGGGGGGGGGGGGAGGCGAGGGCAGGAAGCAGAGGTCGCAGAGCAGGGCTGCCCAGGGAAGAAACCCGGAAGAACTCCCTCCCTGGGGAGCCAAGTCTTGGGACTGTTGACCAAGAACCCTCAAGCACCCGCCCTTTCCACAAGGACCTTCAGTCTAACAGCTGAAAAACCCAACTGCCTCACATGATTACTAGTGGACATTAACCTGAGAAACCCCCCGGAGAGCGCATGGGGCTCCAAGAGGAAGCCGCTGTTTGAAGGGATGTTTGAAGGGAGAGCAGGTGCTTTTGGGCTCTGAAAGGAACCCTCTTGAAACTCTGCTGTTTTTTGGGCACTGGCATATCCAGTTCAAAGAGATATCTGGGTATACATCAGTCTAACAACTGAGAACCCTAATTGCCTTGCACGAATACTGGCGGATATTATTTACCACTAAGGAGAAGGTTGCCTTCACTCTTCTCAGGGAGATCATCGTTTACAAAAGGCTCCGCTCTCCAACAAGGTCTGGCCTTTCCAAAGGGTTGTGATTATTCCCAATGGCGTGAATGCTAATTCATCTCCAAAAGAGTTGTGCTTCCAAAAGGCTGTGGAGACTCCTGGTTTTCCCAATGCAATCCACATCTGCTGCTCCCCCAAAAGTGCCCTCCCCCTTATGATCAGCCCCCGTTAGGAGAGGGAAGCCCCCTTCAGCTTGGCTGGCCATGATACGGAAGGGTCAGCCCCATTTCTATGGTCGTTGAGCCCCCTTGGAGGGAGGGAGCCCTCCCCCTCCCCCCTCCCCCCTCCCCCCTCCCCCCCCTCGCCCCATGGCAGACCTCTGCCTCAGGTATATTGCAGGCTTAGCTCACTGGACGAACGCATCCAACCGCATCCGTGTCTCTTCCGCTCAGTTTCATGGGGCTGAAAGCGCAACCGAATCTCCTCTGACTGAGCATCTCACTTTGCAAAACCAAGCCCGGAGTCACGGAAGGCGGGGGGGGGGGGGGGGGAGATGCTGCCATGGATCCCGCTGGCCTCATTCGATCGAGAAGGTTCCCAAAATCCTAATACCTAGAGCTCGAGTTTCTGAAACGCCGTTCGGAAGATGGAAGATGATTAAGCCCCCAGGTGATTCATGGGCGTGCCTGGCAAGAAAGTAATTAACAATGCCCCCCCCCCCCCATTAGCCTCCAATCAGCCCAGTGGAGAAGCAAGGCGGGAGGGACCGGAGGAAACTGCATCCCGGAGAGGAGGAGAGGAGAGGAAGCCCCAAATGGTTCAGGCCCAGGCTATTTGCAGAAGCGCCTCTCCGTATACAAACCGGCTCAAGTGTGGTGATCTGCAGGAGGCCCTGCTCTCGGTCCAACCCCTGCCTCAATCACGGCTGGTGGGAACGAGAGAGGGGCCTTCTCCGTGGCCGCTCCCTGCCTCTGGAACGCCCTCCCAAAGGAACGAAAAGCCACCTCCTCTCCCCTCGTCTTCAAAAAGTTGCTAAAAAGCCATCTTGGCCCTCTAGCACATGGAGAGGAGGAAGAACAACACATCTCGACCCACATCCTCGCCTAGATGCGCTAAATCTTGTTCAGATCCTGGAATTGACTTCAGCCTGAATCCTAGAATCCTAGAAGAGTTAGAAGAGCCATCCTCCAGTCCAACCCCATTCTGCCAAGAAGCAGGAATATTGCATTCAAATCACCCCTGACAGATGGCCATCCAGCCTCTGTTTCAAAGCTTCCAAAGAAGGAAGGAGCCTCCACCACACTCCCTCCGGGGCAGAGAGTTCCACTGCTGAACAGCTCTCACAGTCAGGAAGTTCTTCCTCATGTTAAGATGGAATCTCCTCTCTTGTAGTTTGAAGCCATTGCTCCATTGCGTCCGAGTCTCCAGGGAAGCAGAAAGGAAGCTCCCTCCCTCCTCCTCTCTGTGGCTTCCTCTCATGTATTTATACATGGCTATCATATCCCCTCTCAGCCTTCTCTTCTTCAGGCTAAACATGCCCAGCTCCTTAAGCCGCTCCTCATAGGGCTTGTTCTCCAGACCCTCGATCATTTGAGTCGCCCTCCTCCGGACACATTCCAGCTTGTCAATATCTCTCTTCTGTTGTGGTGCCCAGAATTGGACACAATATTCCAGGCAAAGTGGTCTAACCAAGGCGGAATAGAGCATGGGGAGCATGACTTCCCTGGACCTAGACACTAGGCTCCTCTTGATGCCTGAGGCCAAGATCCCATTGGCTTTTTTTGCCGCCACATCACGTTCCTGGCTCATGTTCATCTTCCTCCCCACGAGGACTCCAAGATCTTTTCCACACGTCCTGCTCTCGAGCCAGCCTCTCAGCCTGAGAGTTGCTGCAAATCCCCTCACCTCTCTACTATAAGCTTTCAGTTATTAGTTTCTATAAGTTGTTTACCCCGTGATAAATTTCCCCAAAGAGCAGCAGAGCAGGAACTCCAAAACAGCAGCAGCCTACATACAAAAGAGCAGTAGCCCCAAAATGGCAAAGAACATGAAGTCAAGGGAGTCAAGGTATCACAGGCCTAAATCCAAGACAGGAACTTCTTCCAAGGCAAACCCTTCCAGGAACGTAAGCAAACACAGAACTTGAGAGCGGAGAAAGGAGCCGGAACCTTCTGGCAACGTGGTCTCCTCTGAGAGACACCAAGGAAATACCACTTAATAGAAGCCCAAGAGCGACGAGGAAGCCACGAGACCATGCCTCACACGCCTGGGTTTCAAGGACTTATCACGGACTCTCTCTAATCACCTAATTAATCTATCTTTCACTCTCTCTGTCCAGAGACCTAATCTGGTATCACGGGAAAACTCCCCACAGGCTGAAGGCCGTTTTCCAAGAGAAATTGATCTTTCCCTGTTGCTAAGGAACGGACATCAGAATCCAAAGCATCCTCTGTATCATCTTCACCTGCCTGAAACTCTCTCTGATCGAAGGCCTGCAWTTCTCCCCAATCACACACAGACTCCTCAGTTTGAAGCCCACCCTCGTCCTCTGAGAAATCCCCAGCCCCGTGCTGAGCCCCCCACTCTGCCCCGAACGCATCACAAGAAACCCAGCAAAAGGCCTGCGAATCCCTGGGCTGTAGAATGACCAGGAAAGGCCCTCCCCCCTCTTTGTCCATGGAGGCCACACTCTGGACAGCAAGGACGGTGATACGTCTGGCCAATCTTGCGGGACCACAAGGACCCTCCACAGGAAACACTTCAGCAAAGGGCAGCCCTGCCTTGGTGGCTCACGCGCCTTTTTACACCACGGCATTTGCATTCAGAGATCACATTTTCCAGCCCCGCAAACTTGTGTCAGTCAGTTCCACAGGTACCGCATCCATGGACTCCATCACCCACGGTTTGGAAACGGCAAAAGAAAATTCCCCTCAAGCCAGGCTTGCTTTCGCCATTTTATATAAGGGACACCATTTCTCTCTGCTACTGGATACAATGGGGGTGGAGCACCCCCCACGGATGCTGGTCTCTGTGGGGCCCTTAAACCCAGGCCCAGTGGATAGTGAAGACCTCGTGCTTTGGACTCCATCAGAACCAGTGCCTGAAGGTGATTCCTGGGGAGCAGGAACCATTTGCCAGGGACACGGCCTTCCCAGCGCTCCCGGGGGCTTTGCTCCCTTGACCCCCCCCCCCCCCTTTCCCTCCCCAGAAAGAAAGGGAATAACCACCAAGCAGAGCAAGAAGCAGGAGGTCAGAAAAGGGGGAATTCCCACTTACAGCACTGGGAGGCAGCGGAGGGCAGCGGCGGGATCCCCACGACGTCTTCCCTGAAGGAAACCTGAGGAGAAGGAGGACAGGACGTCTGTTGAGGGTGCTTTGACTGTGACTGGGTGGCCCTGGAGACTAGAACTCCGTGGAGCCGTGGGTTCAAAGGACCAGAAAGGAAGGGGAGTCCACATGAACATTAGGAAGAACTTCCTGACCGGAAGAAGAACTGTTCAGCTGTGGAACTCTCTGCCCCGGAGTGTGGAGCTTTGGGGCTTTTAAGCAGAGGCTGGATGGCCATCTGTTGGGGGTACTTGGATGGTGTTTTTCCTGCATGGAAAGGGGTTGGACTGGATTGCCCATGTGGTCTCTTCCAACTGCATTAAATTTGAAACACAACCAGATGAGTCCACAGCAGACACTCTTCTGGCTGTTGTGTTGGATCACACACCGGGCACTTCCCAAGTGTCTAGGACTGTGTGATCTGTCGGTAAATAATGCCTGCAGATCCCAGTAAGGTGGCAGGTGGTAATTTTGTCAGCGCCAATTGTGTAATATTATTATTATTATTATTATTATTATTATTATTATTACTTTACCGACACCAAACACAGTATGTCACAGCAAATGAGATTATTATTATTATTATTATTATTATTATTATTATTATTAACAGCGGAGCAGTTGCAGCAATTCCTAGACGACACAGCCGGACGAGATCCCTTCCAGTCCGGCTTCCGTGCGGGGCACGGGACAGAGACTGTGCTGGTCTCCACCACGGATCATCACCTTCGATGCCAGCTTGACCAGGGCGGGTCAGCGCTGCTCGTGCTATTGGACCTCACAGCAGCATTTGACACAGTCGACCACAATCTCTTGACCCACCGCCTTGCTGTTGCTGGAATCAGGAGGACAGCTTTGAATGGGCTCCCCTCCTTTCTTCACAACCGTGGACAGCGAGTGGAGAGGGGAGGCCTGGTCTCTGAGAGGTCCCCCCCCCCTCTCTCTTGTGGGGTTCCTCCTCAGGGGGCCATTCTCTCTCCTCTCTTGTTTAACATCTATATGCGACCACTTGCTCAGCTGGTTCGAGGTTTTGGGCTTGAGTGTTATCAGTACGCCGATGACACTCAGCTGGTGCTGAAGATGGAAGGCCGACCGGACTCTGTACCCGATTGTTTCCATCAGTGCCTCGAGGCCGTGACTGGATGGCTGCGTGCCAGCAGGTTGAGGGTGAATCCAGCAAAGACGGAGATCCTATGGCTGGGTCGACCGGGCAGTGGGGACATCCATCTGCCCACCCTGGATGGCGAGGCGTTACGCCCGTCATCATTGGTCAAGAGCCTGGGAGTCCTTTTGGACCCTCTTTCTGCTGAGGATGGAGGCCCAGGTCTCTCTCCGCCGTGAGCAGAACCGCCTTCTTTCTTCCACCTGCGGCAGGCTAGACGGCTGGCCCCCTCCCTGTCCAGGGACGACCTAGCTACGGTGATCCAGGCCACGGTCATCTCAAGACTGGACTACTGTAACGCCCTCTACATTGGCCTCCCTCTGTCGGTGATTCGGAAGCTCAAGTTGGTACAAAACGCAGCTGCTCGGCTTCTTGCGGGAATTCCGATGAGATGCCACATAACACCAATCATACTACAGCTGCATTGGTTACCCATTGAGCACCGGATCACTTTCAAAGGGATGGGACTCACCTTGAAGGCCTTGCATGGTCTGGGGCCAATGTATCTGAGGGATCGTCTCACCCCCTACCAACCCCAGAGATCCCTCCGTTCTGAGGACCAAGATCTATTGGAAGTCCCCAGTGTCAAGACCTTGCGTCTAACGGCAACCAGACGCAGAGCCTTCACAGCAGTGGCACCATCACTCTGGAATACTCTGCCACCTGAAGTCCGTGCCTTGCGGGACTTACCAGCTTTCCGCAGGGCATGTAAGACATACCTGTTTCGACAGGCTTTTAATGTTTGATAGTGTTGTTTTTAAATTGTTTTAAATTGCTTTTAAATTTTGTTAGATTTTAGCCATTCTTGTAAGCCGCTCCGAGCCCCAGGGAAGGGAGTGGCCCCATAGAAGTTTAAATAATAAATAAATAAATAAATAAATAAATTATTATTATTATTATTATGGCTAGACGGCCATCTGTTGGGGGTGCTTTGATGGTGCTTTTTCTGCATGCAAGGGTGTTGCGCTAGATGCCCCACGTGGTCTCTTCCAACTCTATTATTCTAGGTAAGGAAAACAGAGAGGACGCTGAACCAAAAAAGGGGGGGGGGGGCTGGCCTTTTAGCCTTTTGCACGCCTCTCTTGTAACATTTTGCATTCTGCCTTGGCCGACCTGTAAGTGCAATGAGTAAACCCAGAGAGTAATTCCACCCTCGGCCCTGGCAGGATTTCCCAGTGGAGAAGGAAGCTGGCATGGACTGTGTGATGTGTCGGCAAATAATGCCTGCAGATCCCAGTAAAGGTGGCCTTTTGCAACTGGCAGGTGGTGATTTGGTCAGCGCCGATTGTGTTTAAGTGCAGGCAGTGTATTATTATTATTATTATTATTGTTGTTGTTGTTGTTGTTGTTATTGTTATTACTTTACTGACACCAAACACAATATGTCACAGCAAATGAGATTATTATTATTATTATTATTATTATTATTATTATTATTATTATTATTGCTAGATGGCCATCTGTTGGGGGTGCTTTGGTGGTGCTTTTTCTGCATACAAAGGTGTTGCACTAGATGCCCCACGTGGTCTCTTCCAACTCTATTTTGCACGCCTCTCTTGTAACATTTTGCATTCTGCCTTGGGCAACCTGTAAGTGCAATGAGTAAACCCAGAGAGTAATTCCACCCTCGGCCATGGCAGGATTTCCCCCCAAAACTGCAACATTTCCCACTGGAGAAGGAAACTGGCATCCCGGGGGGGGGGGGGGGGCTTTGGGCCCGGGGGGGAGGGGAGGCCCCAGGGCACAAACCCCCCCCCCCATCCTGTGGCTTGCACCCACTGGTGGAGCCCAGGACACGCGCCCCGGCCACTCACCTCCTCGTCTTCGTCCAGGGAGTTGATCTGCTTGAGCTTCTGGGTCCAGTAGCGGGCTTCTTCCTCCGGAATGTCTGCAGAAGGGCAACAGAGTCATGGGAGGGACACGGGCACGGGCTCAGGACACGCATCAAAACATAGTTGTGGAGCAACGCTCCCGAGCAAAGGACCACAACACACATTTCCGAAATGCAGGCGGAGGGGCAGCTTTGGCCGGCAGGGAGAGGCCTGGCGGGCCGGGAATTCCTCCTTGGCTCTTCCTGCTCCACTCCTGGTCTCTTCTTCCCACTTACTTTTGCCACGTTTTTATTCTTCCCATTCGGCCTGGAGTTCACCGTGGAACCTGACCATTTTTCCCCACGTCAATTTGGTTTTCAGGTAGACCTAGTCATGCTGCCCAGAGGAGTCACGTGGACAGGTGACAAAAACACAAATAAACCAACACAAACCAAGAACATGCACGTGTGCACACACAACACACACCGCCCCGCTGTCCAAACAAAGAATAAAGGAACTGTCGAAGGCTTTCATGGCCGGAATCACTGGGTTGTTGTAGGTTTTTTCGGGCTATATGGCCATGTTCTAGAGGCATGCTCTCCTGACGTTTCGCCTGCATCCTCAGCCTCAGGCCCTTTCCTTTTGCCCCTCAGCCGCTTAAGCTGTGAATGTGTTGTTGTAGGTTTTTCGGGCTGTGTGGCCACATTCTAGAGGCATTCTCTCCTGACGTTTTGCCTGCATCTATGGCAAGCATCCTCGGAGGTAGTGCGGACTGTTGGAAGTAGAGAAATGGGTTTATATATCTGAGGAATGACCTGGGTGGGACAAAGGACTCTTGTCTGCTGGAGCTAGGTGTGAATGTGTTGTTGTAGGTTTTTCGGGCTATATGGCCATGGTCTAGAGGCATTCTCTCCTGACGTTTCGCCTGCATCTATGGCAAGCATCCTCAGAGGTAGTGAGGTCTGATGGAACTAGGAAAAAGGGTTTATATATCTGTGGAATAATGTCCAGGATGGGACAAAGGACTCTTGTCTGCTGGAGCTAGGTGTGAATGTGTTGTTGTAGGTTTTTTGGGCTGTGTGGCCATGGTCTAGAGGCATTCTCTCCTGACATTTCACCTGCATCTATGGCAAGCATCCTCAGAGGTTGTGAGGTCTGTTGGAACTAGGAAATTTGGGTTTATATATCTGTGGAATTACCAGAGTGGGACAAAGGACTCTTGTCTGCTGGAGCTGGGTGTGAATGTTTCAACTGATCACCTTGATTAGTATATAATGGCCTGGCAGTGCTGAGGATGCAGGCGAAACGTCAGGAGAGAATGCTTCTAGAAGATGGCGCAGTTCTTCTCCCCCACAAAACATTTCCTGAAGTTCGCATCTGCGAGGCCCAGAGAAGGTGGGCTGTTTTGCAAATTCCACCGCAAACATGCAAGGACCCCCACGCCAAGCCCCCCCTTCCCACCCGGCCCCAGAAGCACAGCCAGGAGGGAGACTTCAGGTCACTCCCTGGGCAGACACACGGCACCCGAGGCCCACGCACGCATGCACGGCACACAAGGGCAGAGGTACCACTTTGGCCGCGTCCATCTCGTCGTGCCAGAAGGAGCTCTTTGGCCTGGGAAGCGGAAGACAAGAGGGCGCTCAGCCCAAGACAAGGGGGCCTGGGAGGGGGGACCTCGTGAGAAAGGGATGGGCAAGAGGGGAGGGGGCCGCAGAACAGAGCAAATGGGACACTGAATGCCTTCGAGAACAGAGACTCTCTCAGGCCAGAGAGGCAGTTTGGACTTTGGACTGTTAACTGAAAGAATAACGTCCTGCGTTACCTTCACAGAGAAACTAATTCAAATCTATTTGTACCTGGATTGATATTCAAAGTTACAAAGTCCTTGTATGCTGAATACATGAAGTTTGTGAGTAAACCAAACTCACAAGTCTGCTTATTTTTGATCTCTTGAGAGCATGATGTAAAACCAAGATGTTTCAAGGGAGAGGATATGTTTTTTGGGCAACTGAAAGAACACTTCTGAAACTCTGAGAGAGATATATATATATATACTAGCCGTCCCCTGCCACGCGTTGCTGTGGCCCACTTTGGTGGTCATGGGGGTTCTGTGCAGGAGATTTGGCCCAATTCTAACGTTGGTGGGGTTCAGAATCCTCTGTGATTCTAGGCCCAGTGTATCTGTCCGAACGTATCTCCTTCTACGTCCCACCTCGGAGTTTAAGATCTGCTGGGGGGGGCCCCTGCTCTCGGCCCCTCCTTTATCACAAGCGAGACTGGTGGGGACGAGGGACAGGGCCTTCTCGGTGGTGGCCCCTCACCTGTGGAATGCACTCCCCGGGGAAATTAGGACATCAACATCCCTCCTCTCCTTCAGGAAGGAGCTAAAAACCTGGATGTGGGACCAGGCCTTCGGCTAAGCTGGCAGACGGACAAAGACAACCAATAATGACCAGAGTAGGAAAGGACAATGACAATGCTAAATGGTTTACAGACTTGGATTGGTGAACACTGACCACAAGATGTTTTTATTGCTGCTAGTATACTGTTTGATTGTTTTAATTAGTGATAACTGTGATATTATATGGTAAATTCATTCCATTGTATGTTGTAATTGTTAGGCATCGAATTGTGCCTTTTGTAAGCCGCCCTGAGTCCTCCCCCCCCCCCCAGGGGGTTGGGAAGGGCGGGTTAGAAGCACCCCAAATAAATAAATAGATGAACTATAAATCCCAGCAACTACAACTCCCAAATGTAAAGATTCTATTTTCCCCAAATTCCACCAGTGTTCACATTTGGGCATATTGAGTATTTGTGTAGAGTTTGGTCCAGATCCATCATTGTTTGTGTCCACAGTGTTCTCTGGATGTAGGTGAACTACAACTCCAAAACTCAAGGTCAATGCCCACCAGACCCTTCCAGTATTTTCTGTTGGTCCTGGGAGTCCTGTGTGCCAACGTTGAACTCCCATCACTGAAGTTCAGAATGCTCTTTGCTTGTAGGTGAACTATAAATCCCAGCACCTGCAACTCCCAAATGACAAAATAACTTTTTTTTTTTGAGTGAAGGACATACATTGGGTTGTTAGGTGCCTTGTGTCCAAATTTGGTGTCAATTCGTCCAGTGGTTTTTGAGTTCTGTTAATCCCACAAACGAACATGACATTTTTATTTATATAGATATAAACATAAAGATATAGATATATATAATGTGCATTGGCATTACTTTGCCCCTAACAGTTCAAAGAGACATCTAGGTATATCAGTCCAACAGCCGAGAACCCCAATTGCCTTGCATGAATTAACTCTTCTCAGGGAGATTCCTGCTTTTCTCTAATGGTAATATCCACTTAATATCCATTTCCCAAAAAGTGATGTCATCGTTTTCCAAAAGGTTATGTTTTCCAACAAGGTTGCCTCTTTCCAAATTTCTCCAAAAGTTGCCAAGCAGAGCCAAGCAAGCTGCCTGCCCCATCTCCCTCCATATTTACCACCTTGCCACCACTGCATGGGAAGCAGACCCTGGGGCCGGGAAGCTGAGCCCCCCCCCCCCCGGCCGACCTCCCTCCCTCCCTCCGGCCCCCCTTCATGGGTGGCGCTCACCAGGAAACCACAAGATTAAACGTAAACGAACAAGCAAGTTCCACAACCACGATTTCAGCAGGAGAGGCAGGGACAGCGTGGGGTCGGGAAGATGGAGAAAGGGATGACAGAAAACCGGGGTAACAATCACCCTTTACGATCAGGTTCAATCTGACATGGTAACATGTTCACCTTGGAGGGCAAAATAAGAGAAACCGAAGGTAATGGCATGGATAAAAAGCACCAAAGTCAATGCAAATATTGTACAGAAACTAAGGAAATGGTGCTCGTGGCTAAGGATACAGACAGAGGTCAGGCATGAGCAAACTTGGGCCCTCCCTCCCTCCAGGTGTTTTGGACTCCTACAGGCTGTTAGGAATTGTGGGAGTTGGAGTCCAAAACACCTGGAGGGAGGGCTTAAGTTGGCCCAGGCCTGATATACAGAAGAGTCTCGCTTATCCGACCTCTGTTTATCCGACATTCCACCTTATCCGAGGCCTCCCTTTTCCTCCAGCATTTCCTCTTCAATGAAAGGAGTGCATTTCCACAACTCTCTCTCCATTCCCAGTAAGAGAAAAAGGGAGGAAAGAGGAAAGGGGGCAGGACCAGAAGCGGAAGCGCCCCCCCCCTTCCTTCTGGGATCCCCACGCTCCTCCTCTTCCACATCCGGGCACTTCCTGCTGGGCCGCTCTAGCCCTGAGGACGGGCCTTGCCTTCACCCTCGGAGTCCCTCTGGTTCGTATTCTGGGTGCCTTGTGCTGCGTCAGGCAGGTATCTGGAGAAGACTCCCGATTATCCAACATTTTCGTTTATCTGGCGTTCATCTGGTCCATTTATGTTGGATAAGTGAGACTCTACTGTAGGCGAAATATGTGTCCTGAGGGAGGGGGCCGGGAGGATTTCTACAACTAAAAACGAGTAAGAAGTATTATTGAAAGGATGTGGGTGGGTGACTATGAGCGGGGGCCGCAGTGAGGGATACAACGGGAGGGAGAAGGGGGGTCACTCACCAAAAGGCAACTCGAACCGGGCGTCCATCAGAATCTTGTGTGGGGTGGGGTTCTTGGTGCCGCAGACCTCGTGGCCCTTCATCAGGACCTCCGCCTCCAGGGTGGACCACTCCCCCGGCCCCTCCTGGGCAAGGAAGGGAGAGCAAGGTGCGTCATGCGCCGGCCGAAGGGGGGCTCGGGCCTCCTCCCCGGGCCCACCCAAAGGGAGCCACGTGCGAGACACCCTCCCACTGTGAGCAAGAGTCCTCAAACACAACGGCCACGGAGGCTTTGCAGGGCTGCCTTCCCCCACGGGCCCCACGGGCTCCCACATCTTTCCTTCCAAAACCAAGTATCAATGAGAGAATCCCAGCAGCAGGTCAGGAAAAGTCTCACAAAGTCCAAGGGTTCGGCAAGAAGCCTTACTGATGTCTTTTGTGTAGTTTGGGGGGAGTGGGGTGGGATTATTTCAGGGAAATGACGCTAAAGAGACCCTTGCACAGAAGAAATGCAAGCAAAGCCTAAGGGAACAGGGAGAGAGAAGGGGTGTTGTGGAGCATAACCAAATACAAGTTGCAAAGCGTAATCAAAACAGAACTGTGTTGACATAAAGTGTGTAAATACACTGCACATGAACCACAAAACAAAACGGAATGTTGCTTAGTTATCTTGCAGTCCTTGAGACAGTAAATTATCTTCAAATACTGTCCAAATTAAGTCCAAATGGTATCCAGCTCAAAATATAATCCAAATAATAATACGTCAAGGATCCCCGGATTGAGGTTGCCTTGTTTTGGGGGGCTTCCCCTTCTTCAGGGTTTGTCTTCTTTATGAAAGTGGGTGGTTCACACTATGCATCCCTAAATGGGTGATAACAACAACACAATAGTTCTGTTTTGATAACGCTTTGCAACTTGTATTTTGTTATTGTTCATAGATATCTGTGTTCCTTTGATATTGGTGTTGTGGGGCATGCCACAAGTGGCGCTGACAGGAGAAGCCATGCCTGAAATGCATAAAAGTGGTTCTGCTGCAGCTGGAGGAGTGGAGCGGGCGAGTGACCCTTGAGTGGGCCCTCAACTCAGCTGGGCGGTCCCCCCACCCACCCCTTCTCACTGACCTCCTCCGACTGGCGGATGGCCCTCAGCGCGATCCAGGCGGTGCCCACCATCGTGTCCCAGATGAGCCCTTTGTTCCAGACTTCCACAATCAGGCCCAGGTCCAGGCGGCTGATCTCGCTGCAAACGGGGGCAAAACACACACACACACACACACACACACACACATACATGTCAACACCTGCAGGGAAACCCAGGGCGGCCACTCTGGTGCTTGACCAATGTGTCCCCGTGTGAACCCAGCAGCAGAGGCGCACCCTCGCCCTCCTGCTCTAGGACGGACGGACGATAGGAAGGGAAGGAGGCCCCATGACCCCTCCTCTTCGGCCAAAGAGGAAGCAAAGTGGACACAGGAGGAGCCCTGCTGCAGGCACACGCTTTGGCCACTAGAGGGACACAGAGGACCACAAAGCAAATGGACTCGGGATGAATAATAATAATAATAATCAAACTTTGTTTTCATTCTCTCCTGATGTTTTGCCTGCATCTATGGCAAGCATCCTCAGCCTCAGGCCCCTTCCTTTTGCCATCCAGCCTCTTCCTTTTGCTTAAGCGGCTGAGGGGCAAAAGGAAAGGGCCTGAGGCTGAGGATGCTTGCCATAGATGCAGGCAAAACGTCAGGAGAGAGTGCTGTTCTCTCTGCTGGAGGTTTTCCAGAGGAACCGGGGAGAAAGGGGGTCATCCCTTGCCTCAATGACAGTAAGTGCAAATATAAAAGCCCAAGGTAACCCCACATTCAGAGCAACTTAAGCACAGCAACTATAATTTAAATAAAACATCATCAGTAGAAAATTATAACTAACATAGAACTTATACATAAAACAGGATCCCCCAGTGGGTCAGTGGGTCAAGCCCTTGTGCCGACAGGACTGAAGGCTGACAGGTCAGAGGTTTGAATCCAGGAAGAGTGCAGATGAGTTCCCTCTGTCAGCTCCAGCTCCCCATGCAGGGACATGAGAGGAGCCTCCCACAAGGATGGGAAAACGTCAAAACATCCGGGCAACGTCCCCAGGGCAATGTCCTTGCAGACAGCCCATTCTCTCACACCACTAGCGAATTGCAGTTTCTCAAGAACAAGCCCTGTGAGGAGCGGCTTAAGGAGCTGGGCATGTTTAGCCTGAAGAAGAGAAGGCTGAGAGGAGGCATGATAGTCATGTATAAATATGTGAGAGGAAGCCACAGGGAGGAGGAGGGAGCAAGCTTGTTTTCTGCTTCCCTGGAGACTAGGACGCAAGGGAACAATGGCTTCAAACTACAAGAGAGGAGATTCCATCTGAACATGAGGAAATACTTCCTGACTGTGAGAGCCGTTCAGCAGTGGAACTCTCTGCTCCAGAAGGAAGCTCCTTCTTTGGAGGCTTTGAAACAGAGGCTGTATGGCCATCTGTCAGGGTGCTTTGAATGCAATATTCCTGCTTCTTGGCAGAATGGGGTTGGACTGGATGATGGCCCAGGAGGTCTCTTCCCACTCTAGGATTCTATGATTCTATGATTCTATGATAACCCCACATTCAGAGCAACTTAAGCACAGCGACTATAACTTAAATAAGACATCATCAGTAGAAAATTATAACTAACAAAGAACTTATACATAAAACATCTGAATCAAGATATGAAAACAGCATGAAGGTTCACAAATGTGTGCATAGATTATGTGGCCAAAGTTGTTAAATGGGAGGGTGTGATCTAACAAGCATAGAAGTCTTTTGGGGAGAGTCGGCGTGCATCTGCACTAGTCCAGGCGCACCAAAGTACAACTCCTACGAATCCATATCCTTGAGCCGTGGCAGCGAAGACGGCATCAAACTGGCTCTATTCCGCCCTGTAGATACACCCTACACTCCCATTTGCCGAGACACCTGGGGTTCGGAGGTGCCGCACTCCAAGAAAGGAGTTGCCCCAAGTCCCAGGGTGGCGTGGGCAGGATCCTCGCCAGCGTACCATGTTGGGCCAGGACCGCCAGCTCCAGGGCTTTCTGGATGGGCCGGACTACCTAGATCCATTCTCTCTGGTTTCAGGCCTGATTGTGGGACATAGAATCCTCGAATCCTCGAATCCTAGAGTTGGACGTGGTGGTTGTTGACATGGTGGTTGTTGGAGTGGTCCAGCATTTCTGTGTTCTCAAATGATGAAGCACCTGATGAACCAGCCTGGACACAGCATCTTATTTGAGAACACAGAAATGCTGGACCACTCCCACAACCACCATGTCAGGCAACACAGAGAAGCCATGGAAATCCACAAGAAGCATGTGGACAATTTCAACAGAAAGGAAGAGACCATGAAAATGAACAAAATCTGGCTACCAGTATTAAAAAAACTCTAAAATTACAACAGCAAAACAGCAGAGAGGAAACAATCAGGCACATCTTAACACCTCTCAACAGAACATTTTCCCAGGCTCAGGCAGGCCTTCAAATGCTAATGAAGGTGGTCAGCTGAAACATTCACACCTAGCTCCAGCAGACAAGAGTCCTTTGTCCCACCCTGGTCATTCCACAGATATATAAACCCCTTTTCCTAGTTCCAACAGACCTCACTACCTCTGAGGGTGCTTGCCATAGATGCAGGCGAAACGTCAGGAGAGAATGCCTCTAGACCATGGCCCTATAGCCCGAAAAAAACTACAAGAACCTTATTATAATTATTGATTGTAATTGCTGTTTTAATGTTTTACTGTAATATGTATTATGATGTTTTATTGATTGTCTGTGATATTATGGTTGGAAACCGGTCTGAGTCCCTCAAGAGAGGTGAGAAGGCCGGGATACAAAACTTTTACATAAATAATAAATAAATCTCTGGACCTTGGTGGATGATCTATGTGGAGACGTGGGGGGGGGGGGGGCGGGCTGTGCCCCTCCCTGCTGGTTCCCCTGCACTTTCAGTGGGCATCAGTGCCATCGGCCCACCGGGATCTCCCCCTAAGTCGCCTTTCTGGGATGGAGCTTGGGGGCACTGCTCCATCGTGGGGGCTCCATTCCCTCCTCGGACTCTCTCCTGTGGATCAAGGCCTTCCTTTGTCTCCCACGCTACTTAACACACACATGAAACTGCTGGGAGGGGGGCTGGGGGGCTGGGGCGCACCACCATCAGTCTGCAGGTCAGGCCCAACTTGAGTTCTGTTTCCCCCTCCCCTAGTTGCAATGAGGCCGCAAGGAGGGACAACAGACTGGAGTGGGACGCAGGCAAGACAAAGGTGTTGCTGGGTTGCTGTAGTTTTTTTCGGGCTGTATGGCCGTGGTCTAGAGGCATTCTGTCTTGACATTTCGCCTGCATCTGTGGCAAGCATCCTCAGAGGTAATGAGGTGTTGGAACTAGGAAAGTGGGTTTATATATCTGTGGAATGACCAGGGTGGGACAAAGGACTCTTGTCTGTTGGAGCTAGGTGTGAATGTTTCAACTGACCACCTTGATTAGCATTTGATGGCCTGGCAGTGCCTGGAGCAAACTTTTGTTGAGAGGTGATTAGATGTCCTTGTTTGTTTCCTCTCTGTTGTTGTGCTGTTCTAATTTTAGAGAGGGTGTTGCTGTCCATCAGAAGGGCGCGGCCTCCTCCTCTGCCTTCCCAACAAAGCCTCACACTCACAGTAGTATGACGTTTGTGTTTATGTTTATAGATACCCTGCTTCCCCCCCCCCCCCCCAGAAGGAGACCCCAAGAGGCTTTGCACTCACAAGAGGAAGTCTTGCTCCCAGCAGGGCTGGTCCCCCCGGACGGCCACCGTGGTGCTCTTCACGTTTTGCACCTTCAGAGTCACGTAGGTATTGAACTTGTCTGCGCAGAGAGAAGAGAGCGGGGCGGGGGCCCCTGAGCAAGCCCCTCCCTCACAAAGGCAGGAGGAGGCACTGGTGGGGCGCCAGAGGCCACAAGGGACCCCACCAGAGAGTGGGGGGGGGGCACACTCTCCCTCCACCACCAGCATTTGGCTTGTGGCTCCCATGCCCAGAAGAGGCCTCTCTTCCCTCCCTGAGGGGGGTCCACCAGCCCCTCCCCAAGCAGACCCCAGGAGGAAGCCCCATTTGGGCCAAAGGCAGAGCCCCCAAGGCAGCAGCGGCCACAACAGGGATCTCACATCGGAGGGGAGGGGGAGGGAGAGCGAGCGGGCAAGGGGGGGAGGCAGGTAGGCAGGTAGGCCCTCACTCACCTGGCGGCCCTTGCAGCTTCGCTTTCTTCACTGTGAAGAAAAAGAAAGGAAGAGAACATGAGGAACGGGTCCTTCAAGAGGGTCAATATTGTATTGTCGAAGGCTTTCATGGCCGGAATCACTGGGCTGCTGTAGGTTTTTCCGGGCTATATGGCCATGTTCTAGAGGCATTCTCTCCTGACGTTTCACCTGCATCTATGGCAAGCATCCTCAGGTAGTGAGGATGCTTGCCATAGATGCATAGACCTCTGAGGATGCTTGCCATAGATGCAGGCGAAACATCAGGAGAAATGCCTCGACCATGGCCATATAGCCCGAAAAAACCTACAACAAGCCAGGGTCAATATTCCCGGTGTAGGCGAATACAGGCCGGGTGCTTCCACACACCTGTGCCCAGGAGCCCCCCCCCCCCCCCGGTCACAGCAGGTGGAGGCCACGTCACCTGAGGCACCCCCTCTTCTGCCATACAACCCAGGCAGATTATAAAGATCAAGTGGTGAAACGCTCCTATCAACTCAGCTTAAGGACAGCTGTCACTTAAAACTGGCTAGGGGTGGTGGAGGCCCCTCTGTGGAAGTGGAAGAGCAGCCCCCACCCCCCCACCCACCCCCCCCCCACCCCTGGAGGAAGAACGGGAACACCTTCCTGTGTGGAAGAGAGAGGAGCCTGGGACTGGACCTCCTCTAACTCAGGTGAGAGGAGCCTGGGACTGGACCTTCCTGGGCGCTTCAGAGAGCCATGAGTCATTTTGGATCGTCTTTCTGTCCCACAAGGACTGACTAGGGATTATTATTTTAATGTGTTATCCATCCTGTTCTGTTTGACCTCTTGTTGCAAACCGCCTGGAGTCCTTGGGGAAAAAAAGAGACATGGAAATGCCCAGGTACATAAATCCTTAGCCGTGCACCTGGAGGGCATGAATGGGGCAGAAAAGCAGCACAAAAAGGAGAAAGGGGGGGAGGAAATGATCCAGTTTTTCTTCCTGTTTCGGATCCTTCAAAAGGATCATTTCCCGAGTCCTGAGCCTCACTTGGATGCAACCAGGCATTTTTTTTTTTTGGGGGGGGGGGGGGAGTATGTGTTAAAGCACTGAGCTGCTGAACTTGCTGACTGGAAGGTTGGCAGTTCTGGGCCAAGTTGGGCTCTCCCTCCAGGTGCTTGGACTCAGACTCCCACAATGCCCCATAGCCTACCGTAGGGAGGGAGGGGGGGGCCAAGTTGGCCCAGGCCTGTTCCAATGTGTACACTCAGGAGGGAGGGAGGGGGGAAAGGGTGGGGAAAGCTGAGAGCGGCAGGAGCCACGCTGGCCTAGATCTGAGGCTTTGGCAGAGCAGCCCCGAACATCTGGACAGGCTCCCAATGCAGATGAGCGGCTGAGAGGCTTCCCCACAGGGAGGGAGGGAGGGAGGGAGGGAGGGAGGGAGGGGCCAGAAGGGGGCAGGTGCACAGGAGGTGAGCACCTAGTTGCACCTTTCACACCCAGAGCCAGGGTGGGGCCGGGAGGCAGGTGCATGGCCACAGCAAGGCATGCTTCCAAAGGTCAAGCGAGGGGGGCGCGGCGGAGAGGGGGCTGCGCCTGGCCCCTCCCAAGCGCAGGGACCACATTTCATTTATTTATTTATTGTATTTATTGATTTATTTATTTATTTGCTTTATTTGTATACGGCTCTTCTCTCTCAGCCCTGAGGCGACTCAGAGCGGTTTGCAACAACTGAGGTATACACAATACAAAATCATTAAGCGTTTCAAAGCAATAGCATCGCAAATCATTAAACATCAGCATCAATACATCACTACATCAGTATAACAAATCCATCGGGTCTCGTCAATGAAATCAGAATCCAAACTCGTTATCCGATATTCCGTGTTGCGATCGTCAGTCAATCAATTGTACTGCTTAGTCGAATGCCTGTTCAAACAGCCAGGTCTTCACTTTCCTCCAGAATGCCAATAAGGAGGGGGCCGGTCTAATATCTGCAGGAAGGAAGGGCGTTCCACACCCGAGGGGCCACCACTGAGAAGGCCCTGTCGCTCGTCCCCGCCAGGCGTGCTTGTGAAGCCGGCGGGATCAAGAGCAGGTCCTTCCCAGACGATGTTAATGTCCTAACTGGTTCATAGGAGGAGACGCATTCGGACAGGTAGGTCGGGCCAGGACCGTTTAGGGCTTTAAAGGCTAAAGCCAGCACTTTGAATTGTGCCCGGTAGCGGATTGGCAGCCAGTGGAGCTGGCGCAACAGTGAAGTTGTATGCTCCCTGAGCGCCGCTCCTGTTAGCCTCCTGGCTGCCGATCGTTGGACCATTTGTTTACTGTATTTGTATAGCTCCTTTCTCAGCCCATAGGTGACTCAAGGTGCTTACCAGGGTAAAATTCAATGCTTACAATATCATAAAGACAATTGAAAACATAACATATGATAAAAATTAAACATATCAACAAAATATAAATTCATAGTGACTCCTTGTTAAAAACGCTCATTGTCGTCGTTCCATTTTCCGACATCAGTTACTCTGCATTTGGAAACGCTTGTTCAAAAAGCCACGTCTTGACGTTTTTCTGGAATGTTAAAAGGGAGGTGCCCGGTCTAATATCTATAGGGAGGGTGTTTCACAGCCAAGGGGCCGCCACCAAGAAGGCCCTGTCTCTCATCTCCGCCAAACATACTTGTGACAAAGGCGGTAAAGAGAGCAGGGTCTCCCCAGATGATCTTAAGGTCCTAGATGGTTCGTAACATGTAAGTTGGGCCAGAACCGTTTTACACACTTTACGACAAAAGGGTGAGGGGTTTTTCAGTCCGGGGGGGGGGGCATTGCTCATGTGGAATACCTGTTTCATAATTATATATAAGCTCAAGTTATAGTGGCTTTTTCAAATGAGCATAGCAAAAAAAAAAATCTCCCTTAGGTATAAATTATTAATATTTATTTATTTATTTACTTACTTATTTATTTATGTCCAGAGTACCCCATCATCACCCTGAAGGGACTCAGGGCGGGTAAAGCCTCAGTGAGAATAACACCTTCCAGCAATCAACTTGACCATCACCTTTGCCTCAATCAGACCAGAGTTCTTTCTCCCTCCCTGAACATCATTCCACAGATATATCAACCTCACTTGCCTCATTTCCAACAGACCTCCCAGCCTCTGAGGAAGCCTGCCTGCCTGCCTGCCTGCCATAGATGTGGGCGAAATGTCAGGAGAGAATGCTTCTGGAACACGGCCAGGCAGCCTGGAAACCTCACCGCAACCCCACCTGACAAGGTTCATGACACCCTCATTGTCCTGGGAGATCCTATCTATGCCCTGCCCAATCCTTCCTTCCTTCCTTCATGGGGAGAACAAATTGAACCCCAGAATCAAAGTTTCCACTGATTCTGGTAAACAATTCTATTTCCTGAAAGGGATTCCACGTTGCCTTCACGCCCCAGGTGGCTCCCCAAACCTCAGGGCAGGGCAGCCCTCCAACAGCCAAGGCTGCCTCTTCCAAAAGATGAGCGGAAGACTCTTTGCAGGAAAGGCACGCCCATAGAAGTGAGACCCGGCACTTGTCCACGTCAGGCTCCAACCTAGAAGTAGAGTGGCCCCCAGGGATACACAAGCACTACCCTGAGGGATCAATGAGCAACACCACAAGAGTCGGGGTCAAATTGAGCTGACCACAGCCCCTGCCTGGCATGACGCGAGGGAGCGTAAAGAGCAGGAACGGGGCTGTCCTCTAATGCACTTTCCTATGGATCTAGCAATGCCTGCCTGCCCTTCCCTCTCTGAAAACTCTTATCCTAGTAGTTCATGCTCATCTGTCCATGCTCAGCATTATCTTTAAACTTTAATTATTACATCTGGCCCAGCCATAGGCTTTAACTGTCATTGTGTTATTGTTAACGTTTATTGCTTTTTTGTTATGACTTTTCATATTTTATTGTTTTGTATTATTTGTTGTTATTGCTTTTTTATTGACGTATTGTGGCCTCAGCCTCATGTAAGCCGCACCGAGTCCCTCGGGAGATGGTAGCGGGGTATAAATAAAGTGTTATTATTATTATTATTATAAACCCCACCCAAGTGGCCCGGGCCACGGCCACAGGGAGGGCCTGCCTTCCCATTCTCCATTCTGGCTCCTCTGGCGCTTACCCTGAGCAGTGACTGCAATACAGAACGATCCGCAGGTGCTCCAAGCATTGGGCAGCGATGCCACTCGGTGCTGCCACAAACCACCTGCTCCCGCTGCCACCGCTTTGGGCAAACGGCTGGGCAGAACACAGGAAGCCAAGGCAGCTCTGCTCAGCAGGACAGGAGGGACTCGGGCCTGGCTCCCCTGGGGTGTCCTGCCTGGGGCAAGGAGGCGCCCCGCAGGTGCCCAGGTGTGGGAGCCCTGCAAGGGGAAACAGGCACCTGGCTCTCTTGGCAGGAATCCCCCCTCCTCCCAATCTTTCTCCTGCCCCCACCCCAACCTGGGTGCTGGGAGGGGCTCTTCTGGCCCTTCAGGAAGGAAGGAAGGCTCTCCTTTTGGCACACCTGGGCTGGGAAAGCACCTCTGAACCCAACGCCACACACCAGAGATCTTGATAGCAAGCAGTTTAGTAAAGAACAAAAATGGCTTCAGCAAAAGAACAAAAGAGGTTTAAAAGTCGAACAGAATATTGCCCATAAAAAGAGTCACGTAAACATGAAAGGCAAGAACCCAGGCGTCAAGTTCAGGAGACAGGAATGTCCAAAAACCCTGGCAAGATCCAACAGCAACAAGAGTCTGTGAGCCCAAAATAATCCAGGAATACAAAACCAAAGAGACATGAAAATACAGGAACACGTTGAGCATAGAATCCAAGGCATGAAAAGTTACAGGAATCATCACGTGTATGTGGATCCAAGGCACAGGAGAAAAGGCAGGAATTATTGCTCTCCAAACTCAACGTTCAACGATCTCAGGTGCCCTCCTATATCTATCTATAGCCAGAAAGCCATGCCTTTTCCCTTGAGAAACCACGGAAGGACCCCCTTCCTTCCTTCCTTCCTTCCTTCCTTCCTTCCTTCCTTCCTTCCATCCATCCATCCATCCATCCATCCATCCATCCATCCATCCATCTTTGTGAGCACCTTCTGCCCCACCCAGGTGTCTTTGTGGACGGATCTGGCTCCGTCTCCCAAAGTCTGCCTCGCCCTCCCTCCCACCCCCAATTCCTGCATTCCTTCCCCATGCCGGCCTCGACTGCCTTGACCACAGGCTCATTCTCTGTCTGCACAGGCACATCTCAAGCAGGCTTGACCACCCCAGAATCCTCAGCTCCATCATGGCTAACCACACTCTCCCGTCCAAAATCCCCATGCCCAGACCTCTGCAGGACCTTGGTCATTTGACCCTAAGACCTCGGGCAAGGAAACCATTGCAGGCTGGACCACGGCACCTCCGGGCATGTTGCCAGGACGGGCTCCTGAGTGTGTTGCATTGGGGGGCTTGTGAGTGTCAGGCTACTCCCTGGGGCGACTGGGTGGGGTCTCTATGCCCAAAGGCCAGGCTGCGAACCCCAATGGGCCACCCTCCTCCCCCTCCCTCTCCCCGTCCCCCTCCAAGCGGCATAACCTCCAAAGGCAGGCGGCCCAAGAGCGGCCCCCCACTCAGGGCAGAGGCCGAGAGTGGACCCAGTACCAGATGGGGGGGGGAGGCGCCAGAGGAGGCCCATGGGGAACACAGAGGTGTGTGTGTGTGTGTGTGTGTGTGTGTGTGTGTGTGTGTCGGAGGGGGGAACGTTAATCGTAGTATTTTGGGGGGAAATGCAGAGGGTTCTGCTGCCGAGAGAGAAAGAAGGAGCAGATGGCCAGCAGATTATATCCCAAATCCAGCACACAATTTGCACAGCAGCCCATTCACCCTCGCGCGGGTGGGCGGAAGGAACCAACGAACGAATGAAGGGCCGGCCGGCCAGCCACACAATCTGCTTCCAAGCACCAGAAACAAGGCTGGAGGCAAGGAGGAAGCAGCGGGGGGGGGGGGGGGGGGGGAGAGGATCCAGCGGCCCCTCCTTCAGACCAGTGCGGCCGCACAGCCGTTTCTGGCTTCTGCTGACCTAAGGAAAGGGCCACAAAGGACCAAATGTTCACCTCCGCTTACCTGGCTGAGGGGGAAAGGAGGGGGCCGGAGGCCGTGAGGAATGCTGGGAGTCCACAACACCGGGAGTGAGTGGGGGCGGGGGCAGCGAAGTTGGCCCAGGCCTGAGATATACATTAATTAGGTCTCGTTATGTATCTGCATACGTAAAGGAACCCCATAAATCAGGCCCGTGCAACCTGTGACCCTCCAGGCGTTTTGGACATCAGGTCCCAGAATTCTTGGACAAGATGGCCAGGGCTTCTGGGAGCTGAAGTCCCAAACACCGGAGGGTGGGGGTGGGCACAGGTTGCAAGAGAGAACCCAGTTAGCACTCCTCTTTGCTCAGAGGGAGCCCTCTCTGCCATCGCATACGCTGCGGTTGAGCCCTTGGTTGTGCTTTGCCACCAAGCCACTCCTGGCCTAGGGTGGGCCCAGGGCGAAAGGCCTGCAGGAGCCCAGCTCGGGCCTTGCAGAGCCAGGACGGCGGCGGCAGCAGCAGCAGCAGCAGCATTCTATTTTCCTGTTTAGCTGGTATTGCGCCACCTGGCATCCACCAGGGAGTAGCAACCAATTATTATTATTATTATTATTATTATTATTATTATTATTATTATTATTATTATTATTCTGGTTATTATAATAACCAGAATAAGGAATCCTAGCAATATGTCTTCAATGCACTTTATGAGAGATTTAGAACTGTCTGCGTGTCCACCTTTCCCCAAACATTCCTCCTATCCCCTTTAAACTTCCCAGCTTTTAACTTTTAAAACTTTCACATTTGGCCCTGCCTTATGTTTTTAAAATGTGTTGTGTCATAATTGTATTGTTTTGCTTTTTTGAGTTATTTATTGTTTTCTGTTGTTGTTTTTATGACGTTGTTGGTCTTGTAAGCAACACCGAGTCCTGCGGGAGATGGTAGCGGGGTATAAGAACAATAAATAAATAATAGTAATAATAATAATAATAATAATAATAATAATAATAATAATAAATAGTGAAAGGTCCAAGGGAGTGACAGCTCCAGCCCATCCCCTGTTCGGGTATCAGCCAGCACGTCAACACTTTACATCAAGAAACAGCTTCCTAAGATCTACAGAGATACTTGCAGGGACACTTCAGCAAGCCAGAGTCCAAAAGTGGCAGGCTGAAACCCAGAACCTCAATCAGCGGCTGAGAGCAGATGAGAGACTCCCTCCATGTATAAATATGTGAGAGGAAGCCACAAGGAGGAGGAGGGAGCAAGCTTCCTTTCTGCTTCCCTGGAGAGAGACTAGGACACAATGGAGCCATGGCTTCAAACTCCAAGAGAGGAGATTCCATCTGAACATGAAGAAGAACTTCCTGACTGTGAGAGCCGTTCAGCAGTGGAACTCTCTGCCCCGGAGGGAGTGTGGTGGAGGCTCCTTCTTTGGAAGCTTTGAAGCAGAGGCTGGATGGCCATCTGTGGGGGGTGATTTGAATGCAATATTCCTGCTTCTAGGCAGAATGGGGTTGGACTGGATGATGGCCCAGGAGGTCTCTTCCAACTCTTCTAGGGTTCTAGGATTCTAGGATTCCTGGGCTCACAGATGAGTGGAAGGCGCTGAACAGACTGCGCTCTGGCCCCACGAGATGCAGAGCCAACCTGAAGAAATGGGGCCACAAAGCAGAGACCACGACATGTGAGTGCGGAGAAGACCAAACCACCGACCACCGACTCCAATGCAACCAGAGCCCTGCCACATGCACGTGGGGGGAGCGTCTCACAGCCACACCAGAGGCACTGCAAGTGGGCAGCTTCTGCTCAAAGGACATTTAAGAGAATCCCAAGTGTTCAAACTTTGTGTTAAAAAATACAACTGTTTGGTTTGGTCCTGATATGATAAATAAATAAATCTTTCCCACAGAGTCCAAACACGCTGAAAGAAGAAGAAACTGGGTCGGAATGGGGGATTTCCCCCATCCATGCTGGTATTTGTTGGGAAACCAACTCTGCCAAGAAAGAGCACACGGTCCTAGCAATGTCCTAGCACACTGTGGCGTGCCCAGAAGGAGAAGGAGAAGGGCCCTCAAGGGAGGGGATCTGGGGTTCTGGGCCTGACCCTGAGCAAGACTGAGGGTCAGGCTTCTCTTGCCCCCCTTCCTTCCCACCCACTCATCTTTCAGGCAGTCTGTAATACCCACAGACATCTCCTCCTTCAACCGGCGGTCTCATGCCCAAGACCAAGGAAGCCGGCCCCACGCCTTTCCTTGGCGAGAGACCCTCTTTTCCACCACAAGGATCTCAGGAACAAGGTTGGTCAGAATTATTTATTATTTTAGTATTATTTTATTTGGGGTTCTTTTACCCCGCCTTTCTTCTCACCCCGAAGGGGACTCAGGACGGCTTACAGAAGCAAAGGCACAATTCAATGCCTGCAGCACAGAACAATCAAGACACAAAATTACATCAATTCACAATTCACACTAGTTCATGCATTATATCAATAAAATCAATAAAATCAATAAAAACCAATACAAACCCAATTTATCTCTTACATGATCAGCGATCGCTAACTCATAGTTCTAGTTTTCATCAATCCTGTTTGTCTTACTCGCCTGATTGTCTTATTTAATTGCCTGGTTGCCCAAAGGCCTGGTCCCATAACCACGTCTTCACCCTCCTCCTGAAGGAGAGGAGGGATGATGATGTCCTGATTTCCCCCGGGAGTGAGTTCCACAGGTGAGGGGCCACCACTGAGGAAGCCCTGCTCCTCGTCCCCACCAGCCTCACTTGTGACAGTGGTGGGGTCGAGAGCAGGGCCTCCCCAGATGATCTCAGATTTCGGGGTGGGACGTAGAGGGAGATACGTTCAGACAGATACACTGGACCGGAACCGTACAGGGTCCCTGTATGTCGCTCCGGTGAGCAATCTGGCTGCCGCTCGTTGGACTAATTGAAGTTTCCGAACAGTCTTCAAGGGCAACCCCATGTAGAGCGCATTGCAGTAGTCTATTCGGGATGCGACAAGAGCGTGGAAGTCAGCAAGCCTCTCCCCTTTCGTGCCAGCTCTCCTCTCTTCCAAATAATTTACCTTCAGCGACAAAAGAGAACAGGCTGAGACCCACACGCTTTCCCCCCATGACCTGAGTTCCACCAAACAAGCCTGGCAACTGCCCTAAAAAATCTTCTGAACCAGTTGCACTTCCTCCTCGTGGATTTCCTTTGGCGGAAACACTTCCACCTGCAAGGCTGGGAAATGCCACTGTCCTGCGTGGTTTGGGAGCTCCCTGCCACAACCCACGTCTGCTGGGAAGGAAGCATGGCAACGAGTGCGCTGCGCAGCCTCTGACGTCAGCGGGAGAGCCAATTTCACGGAAGGACACGCTCCGGAAGAGGCACCGGATGGGCAGGAGGGCGGCTGCAGGAACCCACCGCCACTGTCCCCATGAGGGAGGGTCATCCCCTTGAAATCGGGGGAGTGGTCTTGGTTTCCAAGCAGCATCAGCTTCACCTTTTCAAGCTCCAACACCAGGAGCCTAGTGATAGGGACAGGTAGGGAAGGAGGGAGGGAGGGAGGGGCAGGATGACAAGGCGTCAGGGAAAGAGGCCCTGCAGACCAGGAGCCCTCGAGAGGAGGAGGACGAGGAAGGGGGCTCAGTGGAGCCCAATGAGAGGGAAGGAGATCCCCCTGAACATGAGGAAGAACTCCCTGACGGTTCAGCAGGGGGACTCTCTTGGAGTCAACCTCTCCCTTCAAGTGTGGTGCCCAGAATTGGACACAGAGTGATTCCAGGTGTGTTCTGACCAAGGCAGAAGAGAGCATGGGAGTAGGACTTCCCTGGATCTAGGCAGTAGGCTCCGCTTGATGCAGGCCCAAATCCCACTGGCAGAGGCCCTGGAGGTGAGGAGCCCTCGAGGAGGAAAGGGGATCCCACCTGAACATGAGGAAGAACTCCCTGACTGTTCAGCAGGGGGACTCTCTGCCTTGGAGTCTGGTGGGAGCTCCTTCCTTGGAGGCTTTGAAACAGAGGCTGGGTGGCCATCTGCCGGGGGAGCTTTGATGGTGTTTTTCCTGCATGGCAGGAAGCAGGGGGTGGGACTAGGTGGCCAGGCGGTCTCTTCCAACTCATACAATCACAGAATACGGGAGCTGGAGGAGCCCGCCTGGCCACCTAGTCCCACCGGCTCCTGCCCTGCAGGGAAAAGCACTCTCCGGTGGCACGCTCCCTGCCTGGAGGGCCAGGGCGGAGGAGGCTGAGCAAAGGCAGAGGCCGGGAGCCCCCGAGAGAGGAGGAGAAGGGTCCCAGGAGGAGCCGGAGGGGTGGGCTGTTCTCTGTGGGACCCCTGCCCAGTCTCCTTCTCCTTCCTCTTTATGGCACGTGCATCACAACACAGCACAGGGTCACACACCCCCGCCCGGCCTGCCCCTCCGGCCTCCTTTTCCTTTCTTGCCACAGGGCTCTGGACATGTCAGCCGAGGCCCAAGGAAGCCACGGGCCCCACACACAACTGCCCCGTGGGGGACTCCTTGCTCTCGGCTGGCCCAGATCAAGCTCCTCCTTGCCTTGAACAAGGCGTGACGTGCGGACAGACCCGGGCTCACCCCTCCAGGCAGCTTCCGCTCCAATTATTCCTCTCCGGCTGCCACGAAGAGAGTTCTGCCCACCTGAGCCGGAAGGGCAACGTATGCACGAAAGGTGGGGAGCATGGGAAAAGCTTCCTGGCCCCTTGGGGCCTTTTCGGTGGTGGCCCCTCAGCTCTGGAACTCTCTCCCATTTGGAGATTAGAACTACCCTTCTCTCCTGACTTTTAGAACGCTGGTGAAAACTTGGCTCTGGAATTTAGCATTTGATGAGTGAGTCAAGAACTCCTGATTACACGGACGGATGGCGATGAATTGTGACTTCATTCTGACGACTTGGCCTTTTGTAATTATATGTTTGTATTTTAATGTATTTTATGGATTAGTGTATTATGAGGTGTGATGTTCTTATACGATTGTTTTGTTGTGAACCAGCCTGAGTCCCTCTTCGGAGGTCGAGAAGACCGGGTTATAAAAGCGCGAAATAAAGTGCTAAATTGGGTGTCTCTGGGGGGCCCAGCCCTGCCCTGCCTCACTCAATGCCAGTCCGCACAAACCAGGGTGTCTTCTGCACAAGCTGCCAAGTCACAAGTCGCAAAATCCAGAGAGCGAGCTCGCCCAAGGGACAAAGCGGTCTGGCTGCAGCCTCAGAGCCCAAGGGCCCAGCCCTCCCTCCGGCCCTCCAGGCGTTTGGACTCCCACCATTCTGCCTCACATTCCTCTCAGGCCCCTTCCTTTCCCTTTTCCCTTTCCTTTTCCACTTAAGCGGTTGAGGGGGACAGGAAGGGGCCCGGGACTGTGAGGAGGAATGGTGGGAGCGGGAGCCAGAAGGAGGGCCCAAGTTGGCCCAGGCCTGGCCGGGATTGTTCCCAGGGACACTTCTGCAGCCCCGGCCGGCCATTCATCGAGCGAGCGGGAGCCTCTGTCGGCCTTTGTGCCTTGGGAGTGGGAGTCAGGGACCGACCCTGACCCCACAACATCTCTGACCTCTGACCCCTCCGACTGACCCTCCAGCCTCTCTCACAAAGGGAGGGGGGAGGGAGGGGAGAGGGAGGGAGGGAGGTTCTCCCCCCTCGTCTCCCCCCAGAAGGCCTTTTCCTGCCTTCCGAGACCAGGGATTCAGGACCAGTGGGAAATGGGTTATTGACCCCTCCCGGAGACCACCGCCTTCCCCCACTTCAGGGGCGGATGTGGGGCGGCTGGCTCACAGCGGATCAAGGCACGCAGAATAATAAAAGGGAAAACATTTTACACCCAATACGAGGAGCCGTTGCTGACACACGCTCCAAAACAGACAGGACACTATAACGCAACATTAGGACTTTGACCCACCCATAAATAACACCCTACAGCCCCAACGTGCTCTCCCACGGTCCCAGGATCACGCTCCAGTGTTTGTGGAGGCCAGTGCTGCATCCCGTGTGCTCAAAGGAACAACCAGCACTTGTGATAGAAGGGCAAATAAAGCCCCCCCCCTTTCCTGATTTGCCCCTTCCTTCCACACAGGCACACACTTCTACCCCCCCCCCCCAACCCTTCTGCCCATTCACAAACTACCCTTTGGTTTGAGGTGTTGTGTGTTGGTTTCTGGGCTGCGTGGCTGTGTTCTAGCACCATTTTCTCCTGACGTTTTGCCTGCATCCACCAGGGAGAAAATGCTGCCAGGACACTTTGGCCATAGATCCCAGAAACGACACAACACCCCCGTGATTCCGCGTGTGAAAGCCTTTGAGAATCCACTGCCTGTCCTGTGGTTTCTTCCTGTGGGGTGAACTGAGCCTGAGGACAGGAGGAGCGCAATCTCTAATTCCATCACGGAGATTACGGGGAGGGCGTTAATCCCCTGGCGCCAGGAGGAAGGAAGGAAGAACGGATGGGAGGAAGGAAGAGAGGAAGGAAGGAAGGAAGGGAGGAAGGAAGGGAGGAAGGAAGAGAGGAAGGAAGGAAGGAAGGAAGGAAGGGAGGGAGGGAGGGAGGAGGGAGGGAGGGAGGAGGAAGAAGAGAAGGAAGAAGGAAGGAAGGAGGGGGGAGGAGGGAGGGAGGAAAGGAAGGAAGGAAGGGGAGGGAGGAAGAAGGAAGGAAGAAGGAGGAAAGGGAGGGAGGAAGGAAGGGAGGGAGGTTGGAGTGCCTCTGGTGTTGCCTCAAGAAGGTCCTCCCTGGTGCATGAGGGAAAGAAGAGAAGAAAGGAAGAAAAGAATGAGACAGAATATGGCTGAGGGAAAGGGAGGGAGGGAGGAAAGAGAAAGAAGGGAAGGAAGGAAGGAAGGAAGGAAGGAAGGAAGGAAGGAAGGAAGGAAGGAAGGAAGGAGGAAGGGGAAGGAGGAGGAGGGGGGGAAGAAAGGGGGGTCAGGAAGGAAGGGAAGGAAGGAAGAAGGAAGAGGAAGGGAAGGAAGGGAAGTCTTTACTTTTTGATTAATGCATGAAAATACAGTGACTTCTTATTATTCCTTCTCTTGAGTTGTAGGGATGGGGATGTGTTGTTGAAAGATGTAAGGAAGGAAGGAAGGAAGGACTTAAGGACTGTGAAGGAAGGAAGTTAAGCTAGTAAGGAAGTGAAGGAAGTGAGTTCTTGGAATTTAAAGTCCACGGATAATTCAGTATCAATAATGGATGGGATATTCATGGAGGTATTGTATGCCAAAAGTGTTAATAAGTCCTTACGTAAATGCAGTTAATGGTACGGCCGTAGTTTATTGGAGGAACGCTTCACTCATGAAAGCAGGAACTAAGGCAGGGAATTGTCTTTCGTGCCTTTATGGAGGTATTTGTCTAGAACGCAAATTTGGTTAATGAAGTCATAAGTACTTAATTAATTCAGGAGGGAGGGGGGGGGGGGGGGAGGAAGGAAGGAAAGGAAGGAAGGGAAGGAAAGGAAGGAAGGGAAAGGAGGAAGGGAAGGAAGGAAGGAAAGAGAGAGGCAAAGAAAGAAAGAAAGAAAGAAAGAAAGAAAGAAAGAAAGAAAGAAAGAAAGAAAGAAAGAAAGAAAGAAAGAAAGCAAGCAAGCCATGGAAGAAGACTCTTTTGAGGACGGGGAGATCCCAGTTTCTCGTCAAAAGCACAATTAGAAAGTCAATTTCACGCCCAGGGAGGGGGCTCCTCACCCACCGGGGGTCCTTCCCCCCCCCCATCTTCAAAGCAGGCGCACGTTTCGGCCTAAATTGCATTTCCTTTTCATTTCCATCTTCTCCTCCCTCGGGAGAATCTCCTGATTAGATGTGGTGTCAAGTTAAGCCCTTTGTATTGGAAGTGGTTTGCTCCCCAAGCAGCCCTACTTCCCAGGCAGGCAGGCAGGCAGGCAGGCAGGCAGGTAGATAGGCAGGTGCTGCCCAGGTAAGCCCCCCCCCCTTCCTCCTCCCCCTCCTCCTGCTGCTCTGCCCGACTTCACAGGCTCCGTGCCCCACTTTGAAGGGGAGAACACGCCAGCCCACGCTTTCATCCCACTAACAAGCATTAAATGAGGAAGGGGAGGCAAGGAGCCCCAGAGGCAGGGCAGGGGAGGGGAGGGGGAGGGGGAGGGAGGGGGGCCCGGCAATGCAACCCAGGAAAGGGAGGCCGTCCCCATTGCGACGACTGAGAACAAAACTCTTCCCGTGTGTGTCGGGAAGCAGGCGGGTAATTTCCACACTGACTTTGTGGACTTGAGGAAGGATATTTCCCGTCACGGCTCCATTACCTCCACGGTACATTACTTCCATGTTCATTTTGCATAACACCGTCCCCAAGGACATCACATTAAACTGTGGCCGTTGGAGCTGCTCTGAAGTGGATGTGACTGCACTTTTGTGGCCACGGCATAATTGATGGAAGTGAAGGAGGTTCCACCCGGGCACCTGCAGAAAGCAGCCGGGTGGGGACCGGGGGGGGGGGGGGGGGGGGGGGGGGGGGGGGGGGGGGGGGGGGGGGGGGGGTGGCATTGCAAGCCGGCTGCCTTGTGTTTCAGGGCCGGGCTTTAGCACAGCTGGTTAATCACCAGCAGCAATACATCTGACCAATCCAAAGGATGGCAGGTCGAAGCCTGGGTTGGGGTGAGCACTCAACCTTCATCCCAGCTCACTGTCCACCTAAGGAGTCCAAAGACAGCTGTGAGCAGAGAAAGTAGGCACCGCTTAAGCGGGGAAGTATTTTACGGCACCATAAAAAGGAAGTTCCGGAAAATCCTGGCGCTCAAAGGAAGGAGGAAGTCTGTGATTAAGGCTCGTCATTATAGTCGATGGTGGCTGTGGGGCCAGGGCCGATTTTGCCTGCCAGCTGGAACCCTTCTTCTTCTTCTTCTTCTTCCTCCTCATATCCCAAGCAATATGCCCCAAATGCACTTTATGAGAGATTTAGAATTGTCTGCACGCCCACCTATCCCTAAAATATCCATCCTATTTCTCTTGGACATGCCCAGCATTTTCAAAGTTTTAGTCATTACATTTGGCCCTGCCACAGGTTTTAAATGCCTCGTGATATTATTGTTATTGTTTTGCTTTGTTATGAGTTATTTATTGTTGTTGTAGTTGTGTTTTACTGATGTATTTGGGCTCGGCCTCTTGTAAGCCGCACCGAGTCCTGCGGGAGATGGTAGCGGGGTATAAATAAAGGATTATTATTATTATTATTATTATTATTATTATTATTATTATTATTATTATTCGCCTCTTCAAGGCTTCCAAATGGGCCTCCAAGGCGCCTCCGGGCCTAGCAGATGGGATGGGTTGGGATGGGATGGGATGGGATGGGATGGGATGCTCCTCAGGAGAGAAGGATGGTCACCAGGTGCACTGTATCCTGCAATCTGGGTTTGGAAGCTTTTAAGCAGAGGGTGGATGGCCATCTGCCGGGGGTGATTTGAATGCAATATTCCTGCTTCTTGGCAGAACGGGGTTGGACTGGAGCTCTCGTCCAACTCCAGGATTCTATTATTCTATGAATGGGTTCTCACCTGTCCTGCTACCTGCTTTGGTCAAAGGAGCAGGCAAATCAAAATGGATGATGGATGACCAAGGCAATGACCCCTTCCCACACTGGGACGCCCCTATTCTAATTTCCAGAGCATCTTTTTTTTAAAAGCCATGGCCTGGGGGGGGGGGTGGGCCCTTTGTCCAAAAGACACCTCCCACCCAGATGCCTCCTTTCCGAGTCCACAGAAGCGAGTGACGCGCCTGCCCACTGACGTCAGAGGCCCCGTTATCACTAACACAATTAATGACCGCGTCCAAAACCAACACCTGGGAGGCTTTGCTTCCAAACCTGGCCTCTGCAACAGGGAGCACTGACCAGGAAGAGCAGCGGATCCAGCGCAAGCAGCACTCAGCGTGGCCACTGTCAACTTCCTTCTTTGGGGGGGGGGGGGGGGGGGGGGGGGGGGTTGGAGGACAGGAGCCCGGCTGGGCCTGTCCGCACTTCCCACCCCCTCCCATCTCCTTCATCTACAAAATGGCATTGGTTTTTCTAAAAGATGTAAAGCACGCTCACTTATTGATCGGCTGAAACCAGTTGATTAAAAACCACTTGAAATGTTTTAAAATAACAGAAAGCAAAACACGCTGGA
Source organism: Anolis sagrei ordinatus (assembly GCF_025583915.1). Lineage (NCBI taxonomy): Eukaryota > Metazoa > Chordata > Lepidosauria > Squamata > Anolidae > Anolis > Anolis sagrei. The sequence continues at coordinate 63,350 of NW_026845477.1, read as the reverse complement.
GAGAGCAACCTGCTACGAGCAAGCCTCCGAGTTACTTGTTATGTATAGAGTGGAGATTGCTTAATCCTAGAATCAAAGAGTTGGAAGAGACCTCCGGGGCCGTCATCCAGTCCAACTCCATTCTGCCAAGAAGCAGGAAAATCGCATTCAAATCACCCCTGGCAGATGGCCATCCAGACTCTGTTTCAAAGCTTCCAGAGAAGGAGCCTCCACCACACTCCCTCCGGGGCAGAGAGTTCCACTGCTGAACGGCTCTCACAGTCAGGAAGTTCTTCCTCATGTTCAGAGGGAATCTCCTCTCTTGTAGTTTGAAGCCATGGCTCCAAGTCCTAGTCTCCAGAAAACAAGCTTGCTCCCTCCTCCTCCTCCCTGTGGCTTCCTCTCACATATTTATACATGGCTCTCATCATATCCCCTCTCAGCCTTCTCTTCTTCAGGCTAAACATGCCCAGCTCCTTAAGCCGCTCCTCATAGGGCTTGTTCTCCAGACCCTTGATCCTTTGAGTCGCCCTCTTTCTCTGGACACATTCCAGCTTAGAGTCAATATCTCTCTTGGATTGTGGTGCCCAGAATTGGACACAATATTCCAGGTAATGTGGTCTAACCAAAGCAGAATAGAGCATGGGGAGCATGACTTCCCTGGATCTAGGCACTATGCTTCTATTGATGCAGGCCAACATCCCATTGGCTTTTTTTGCTGCCACATCACATTCCTGGCTCATGTTAATCTTCCTCCCCACGAGGAGGACTCCAAGATCTTTTCCACACGTCCTGCTCTTGAGCCAGGCCTCATCGCCCCCCATTCTGTCTCTTTGCATTTCGTTTTTCCTGCCAAAGTGGAGTGTCTTGCATTTGTCCCTGTTGAACTCCATTGTGTTAGTTTTGGCCCATCATCTCTCTAATCTGTCAAGATCGTTTTGAATTCTGCTCCTGTCCTCTGGAGTCTTGGACAGGAGCAGAATTCAAAACGATCTTGACATACATGTATTGTATGTATGTGATTTGGTGTGCAGTTTTCCCCTTAACTCTAGGTTGTCTGAGGTTGTGGGAGGGCCAGATCTGGGACTATTCAGACTGAGACTCTATTTTAGAAGTCAGCACAGCTGAGTACGGAATAGCAGTCCGCATGGCATTAGAAGTTAGCAGAGTACAGTAAGCATCGGAAGAGAGCGCTAGTCCGTACACAACGGAGAAGAGGCCAAACCAGAAGGCCTTAGAGAGCAACAGGTGGGTTCCAACCCTTCCCAAGAGTGTGAATGCCAAGAGATCTCCCAGAAGGGTCACCCTTCCACACGGCGGTGGAGATGCTGGTTTTCCAAAAGGTTATGATCTCTCAAAAGGTCCTGCCTTTCCAAAACGGGATAAGTGTGTGAACTGGATGGAACCCACTGACCCATCACAGAATCATGGAAGCCTACGTTGAAAGAGACCCCATGGGACATCTAGTCCAATCATAGAATCCTAGAATCAAAGAGTTGGAAGAGACCCGATGGGCCATCCAGTCCAACCCCATCCTGCCAAGAAGCAGGAATATTGCATTCAAAGCACTCCCAACAGATGGCCATCCAGCCTCTGTTTCAAAGCTTCCAAAGAAGGAGCCTCCACCACACTCACTCCGGGGCTGCCCACAAGAACATCACCACCTTGACCCCTCGCAGCCTCCTGCCCTGTGGCCCCCCAAGAGGCACAGCCTGGCCCCGCTCCCCCCCCCCCCGGCTCTCTTTGGGGAAATGGCCATGGGTGGCCCTGGGCAGCAAGCGGCCACAGCGGCGTGTCCGGACAAGCGCTGCCATTCAGCCTGCCATTCAGCGTTGCTTCCATGACATTTCCATGCACACACGCTGCAAGGCAGAGAATGGCAGGGGAAGATTAATAACCATGACTAATCCACAAGCCTGGCCCAGATCTGACCAGAGGAGGAAAAGAACATTTCAGAAAAGCCCCGTTTGCATGTCCAGCAGGGAATAAGCGCAGCCGGACCACGCACGACATGAAATCTACGCGGCTTCAGCACCGCTGTCCATGAAACTCCAAACCACTCCCAAGGGAGACAAGAGGGCAGCAAAGCACTGGCCCAAACCAAGGAAGGAAGGAAGGAAGGAAGGAAGGAAGGAAGGAAGGAAGGAAGGAAGGAAGGAAGGAAGGAAGGAAGGAAGGAAGGGAGGGGGCATGAGAGCAGGCCTGGGCAAACCCGGGCCCTCCTCCTCCACTCCGCTGATGTGGAAAGGAAAGGGAAAACTGTTTGCCTTCCACTCCTTTCCCGTCTTCCTTTTTTCCTTCTCTATCCTGGAGGAGCCTCTGAAATAATTTCCCCAGAACACTGCCATAGAAAAATGCCCACCGCACGACAAGGATTGTGCCTTGGCCTCAAGCGTGGCCCCACAGAGAAGAAGCCCACAGAGGCTCCAAGAAACACTACTCAAGGGACCTGGGAGCCCGGCAGACTCTCCTGCCTTCTCTGGAGGCTTTTACGCAGGGGCTGGGCGGCCATCTGTTGGGAAGTCTTTGGTTGTGTCCTCCTGCCTGGAAGACGGAGGTGGGACTGGATGGGCTTTGGGGGCCCTTTCCAGCTCTAGGATACTGTGATTCTATAGGATTCTATGAACCCCGTAGCAAGGCTTTATCTAGAGCAGGCCTGGGCCAACCCCGGCCCTCCAAGTGTTTTGGACTGCAACTCCCACCATTCCTAACGGCCTCAGGCCCTTTCCTTTTCCCCCTCAGCCGCTTAAGCGGAAGAGGTCCTGCTCAGGATCTTCAYTRATGACTTAGATGAAGGGCGAGAAGGCAGGATCATCTAGTTTGCAGATGGGACCAAATKGGGAGGGAGAGCCAAGACTCCAGAGGACAGGAGCAGGATTCAAAGGGATCTCCACAGATTAGAGAGATGATGGGCCAAAACTAACACAATGGCGTTCAACAGGGACAAATGCAAGASACTCCACTTTGGCAGGAAAAGCGAAATGCAAAGAGACAGAATGGGRGGCGATGAGGCCTGGCTCGAGAGCAGGACGTGTGGAAAAGATGATCTTGGAGTCCTCCTCGTGGGGAGGAAGGAAGGGGAACATGAGCCAGGAATGGGATGTGGCGGCAAAAGAAGCCAATGGGATTTYGGCCTGCGTCAATACGAGTAATAATAAGTGTCCAGATCCAGGGAAGTCCTGCTCCCCATGCTCTATTCTTCATTTGGTTAGACCACACCTGGAATCACATTGTGTCCAGTTCTGGCCACCACAATTCAACCCTCAAAGCCAACCTTAAAAACTCTGGCATAGACACTGAGAACTGGGAAGCCCTGGCCCTTGAGCGCTCCAGCTGGAGGTCAGCTGTGACCAGCAATGCTGCAGAATTTGAAGAGGCACAAATGGAGGGCGAAAGAGAGAAATGTGCCGGGAGGAAGGCTCTTTTCTCTCCCTGCGTGATGTGGGCAAGCACCCTCCATCCCAGCCTGGGGAGAACGGGAGCACGGCTGTTTCTGAAGTGCGCACATACACGTTGAATTGTGTGTTAAGAGTGTTGGCAGCGGGCACTGGCATTTCCTTCCACGTCAAGGGTGGGTGGCACTGAAACGCTCTGAAATGCCAAGGCATCCTATTGCAGGAGACTGATGAGAGAGCGAGGCCTGCCTGGGCGCTGGGCAGCGGTCACTCTCTGCGGAAAGCAGGCCCAATCGGGCCAGAGAGGAAGCGCGGCAGCATTTGCACAGGATGTTTGCCCGAGATACGGGAGGAGGAGAGCGCACGCCTTGGCCCTCTCCTTGGCCACTGAATATTGCTGCTGCTGCTGCTGCCGAGGCTCCGGTTGCAAAAATGCAGAGCTGGATGCCACCCAGCCAGAGGTCAGCCTGCCTTTGCCCTCCAGCAAGACCCCCATTAACCCTTTGAGGGGAGGGGGTCTCTAGGGGGAAGGCCCACCACCCATCCCCACACCAGCCTTCCTCCCACAAGGATGTCCTGCCAACCCCAAAGGGGGATGGATCGTCCAGGGAGGGAGGGAGGAAGGAAGGAAGGAAGGAAGGAAGGAAGGAAGGAAGGAAGGAAAGCAAGAACAGAGAGGTGAAGGGGACAAGGGACCTGGCTTCATGGGATAGGTAGTATTAGCAATAGTATGAAGACTAGCTTGGCCAAATGAAGAGCCTTATCCGTAGAAATAAATTAAAGGTAGTCTTTGTGTTAGAAGAATTGAGCCGTGAGAGAAAGGCACACTCAGGAAGAAGCTCACGCGAACAGAACGAAGAAGGCAGGCACCCCACGGATCCCTCAGGAAGCAGGCCGCCCCCTTCTCTCGAGGTGCAGAGACCCCTGTGTGACCCAGGGAACCCCCACCCACAAGCAGGCCGTAAAACTGCAGGGAGAGCAGTCTTCGAGGAAGGAATCGGGAAGGGCATTTTGATGTGTTTTTATTTTGATGCATTGACCCAAATGAAAACCGCAAACCGTCCCAGGAAATCCCAGATGGTCTATTGATACGCTGAGTGATTGTAATTGGGGAATTGTGGGGAATGGCCTTCCTGAACTGTTGTGATACTGCACGGATCACAGTGCCAGCGCAGGAGGGGAAGAGGAAGAGGCAGGTCAAGGAGGGAGGGGCACGAGAACCAGGATGCACGAGACAGGTGAGAAATGTCCTTGGGAATCCTATAAAGCCCAACCGAGCTGCGTCTCGTCTCTCGTCTCGGGGTGGCCCTTCCTTTCCCGTGCTGCCCACAGGTCTCTATCTTCAAAATAAAGCCTGTGTTATTCAGATTGTCTGCATACCGCACCTATCTCCAAAAACCTATTCCTTTCACCTGAGATGCCCAGCATTTTTAAAATTTTTAATCATTACATTTGGCCCGGCCTTAGTTTTAAATGCGTCGTGGTGTTATTGTCTCATGTTTACCTTTATTGTTTTAATGTTTATTGCTTTGTTTTATGAGTTTACGTATTGTTGTAGTTGTTGTTGTTGTTTTATTGATGTGTTGGGCCTCGGCCTCTTGTAAGCCGCACCGAGTCCTTCGGGAGATGTTAGCGGGGTATAAATAAAGGATTATTATTATTATTTATTATTATTTAGGTCTGCTCGTATGTTCCCACAAACCGCCCCATCATTTTTTTCGCCCATGTCCAGCATTATTTTTTAATCTTTTAATTTTAATTACATTTGGCCACCCATAGATTTTAAAGTGTGTTGTCCTTCGGGAGATGTTAGCAGGATATAATGATAATGTTGTGTTATTGTTTTGTTGTTTTAAATTGCTTGTATTGTTATTGTTATTGCTTGTATTGTTGCATTTTGGCCTCGGCCTCATGTAAGCTGCACCGAGTCCCTTGGGGAGATGGTAGCGGGGTATAAATAAAGTATTATTATTATTATTATTATTATTACTACTACTACTACTGTGTATCTCCATCTCCCCCCTCTCAGCCCCTCATTGAAAACCGGCCTCTCGGAGGTTCCCAAGGGGCTTGCCTTCTCAGAAAAGGGGCCTCGCGGCTCGGCCTCTTGAGAGGAGGAGATGCACACCCCACGGGCAGGCGGGTGGGCGGGCAGTGGGCCCCTGCACGCAACAGGTTTCCCCCAGGAAATGGAGGGGGCCCGGCCATGCCATGCCATGCCATGCCATGCCAGCCCCTTGGCTCTTCTTGCCAAAGCAGTCTGATGCCACACTGAGCGCTTCTGCCACCCACGTTGAGTGGCTTAATGGAAGCCCTTCCCAGCAAACCTCCTGGATGCAATGTCCACTTCATGCCCTGGCTGGGGGTGCAGAGTGCCCTCTTTCTAGGCTAAGGCCCCCCAACCAGAAGGGCCACAGGGGAGCGGGCAAGGGGCCCAAGGGGAAAGTGCCCGCCTCCAAAGAGCCCCCCTCCGGAGGGAAGGCCAAGCCCCCCATTATCCGCTCTGCACAAGAAAGGCCAAAACAGACAGAGAACGGGCAGACGTGGGTTTTCGATGGGCTGCAGGTATGCCACACATGAATGTACCTATACAGGAGGAGGGCTATTCCACATACAGCCTTTCCACCTTGCTTTCTGCTCAGACTACAAGTGAGGGGCTAAACCATGGGCTGCAGGTATGCCACACATGAATGTACCTATACAGGAGAAGGGCTYTCACAAACACAGCCTTTCCACCTTGCTTTCTGCTCAGACTACTAGTGGCCATAAGRCAGGTGAGGGGCTAAACCAGAGCAAGCCAGAGGCACTGGCCCCAAAACAAAGGCTGCCAGGGCCCCAAAAGCCCAGGAGCTGGGCACCCCCGCCCCCCCCCCCCCAGAGTAGCAGCACCGGGGATCTTTCACCTCACCTTGACCATCCGGTCGCACAGGTGGATAGGGATTCTCGGCCTACCTGAGGGCAACCTATCTCCAGGCAGAAGGGAACACAGAAGAGCAAGCTGCAGGTAGACGCCACGCAACCAAGAGGCACCACCAAGACTCTGCAAGTGTGAAGGAAACGAAGGGTCTGCCTGGAGCCTCCTCATACACAGCTTCACTCACAACACACAACACCTACACACAAAGCAAGCAAAAGGTGTGGTTGGCTGGGGCAGCGCCACCGAGTTCCCTCAAGCGCAAGAGAAGGATTCTGCGTGTCCTGCATGTCCGCCCGTGCCCCCCACTCCCTCTGCCACGGCATATCCCCCTGAACATTGCTGGTACCACCACGTAAACAAGGGGCAGTTTTCCCTCATGTTGCTGAGTGTAATGCTTTTGCAAAGATAACCACAAAAGCACTGAAGACAAAAGCAGTCAAGGACACCCTCCGCCTCAACACTCCTCCTCCAGATACCTGCTCATCAAAGTGTGGCTCCCCCGGGGGGCGGGGGGCTGAAGGGTTCTTGGGGGCCCAAGGCGTTTGCTTGCAGGAAATCCAGAGCACTTGCCTGTCAATCATTCTCTCAAGTGACAGCCAGGATACACGCATCATGCCTCCTGCACCCAAACTCCAGGCTATAAACGTTTTCTGAGAAAGCCGTCCTGAACGTGGGTGCAAATGTGTGCGCCCATCTTTCGTGCACAGAACGCACAGGGCCCGCTGTGCTAGCCAACGGGAAAGCAAGTGTTTGGCAAGTTGCCTCTGCCGGGATCGGCTGCACCCAGAAGGATCCCCACCAGCCCCATGCGCTGCGCTATCCAACCCCCTCACCTAAGAAACGAGCAGCTCTTGGCATGCTTCCTGCCTTCTGAGCCCCGGAAGCCCACCTCCAGGAAGGAGGAGAAGCTGGGACCCCTTCAGGGAGTCAAAGGGCCACAAGGCTTTGCCAAATAGAGGCTCCGGTTGGGATGGGGGGGGGGCATTTTGCACTGCCAACAAACCATCAAGACCCGTGTGGGATTCATGCCCTTGAAGAAGCTGGCTTGGCTCCTCCACCCTCCTCCGGGCCTGGGTGTGCCCCCTGCCCCAATGCACCCCCTCGCCATTCATACTGCAGGGCGTGGAAAGGGTTGCACATGGAGTACCACAGGGGCAGGTGAGGGTCGGAAGGCACCTGGGTGTCTGGCTTGGGTGCAGGGAGATCCAGGGAGGAAGGCAGGGGGAGGAGGAGGAGGAGGAGGAAACCTGCCCCCCCCCATGCCAACTGGTTTAGGACACCCACTCCCATCATCCCTCCTCGCAGCCTCGGGCCCCTTCCTTTTCCTTTTCTGCTTAAGCGGCTGGGGGGGAGGGGGAGGGGGGAGGGAGGCCGGAGGCTGTGGGGAGTTATGGTGGGAGTTGAAGTCCAAGACACCTGGAGGCAGGGCGGGAGGGAGGGAGGGCCCAAGTTGGCCCAGGCCTGATCCAGAGAGACAGGAGACTATGTCCAGAGCCCCCTCCTCCTCCCCCCCCCCCCAGGGTGGAGGCAGGCAATCCAGCACACTCTTCCTCACCCCCAACACCAGCCCAGGAGAGAGAAAAGCCCCCACCCACCCACCCCCAGATCTCCCACCAGAATCGCCTTGACCTTTGTTGGATTCAGCATGATCTACTTTGGGTTCAAACTGCACCGGCTTCCCACTCCAAGGAAGGCAATCACACTCACAGACACACACAAAGCCAAAACAACTCCGTGCTAATTTCCTTGTTCCCAAATGCCAAGGTTGGGATGACGCTGCCCCCCGCAGTCCAGGTGCCCGGGCCCCCTCCTTCCTTCCTTCCTTCCTTCCTTCCTTCCTTCCTTCCTTCCTTCCTGCCTGCCTGCCTGCCTGCCTTCTAGTCCAGTCCTTGTTTGTGAAAGGAGGAGGAGGAGGAGGAGGAAGCCCCGTAGCCAGGGAGAGACGAGCAGCCAAAGTTGTTATTATTATTATTATTATTATTATTATTATTATTATTATTAAACTTTATTTGTACCCCGCTAGCATCTCCCAAGGGATTCGATGCGGCTTACAACAGGCCGGAGCCCAGCACAACACAATACAACAATACAACAATACAATATATAGCAAATAAAACAGTTAAAGCAGAAAAACAACAGCAATAACAATACAACAGGACATTATTAAAAACTGAGCCGGCTGAAGTGGGGTACAGGGTTAAAAGTGCTGAAAAAGTGTCGGGGGGATATGAGATTAAAGTATAAGTGCGGTGTGCGTTGAGGGTGATCTTGACTCTACTAAAGTGCTTCTGGGCTTTGGTAGTGGGGTTCCTAATCTGAGAAGGCACGTTGGAATAGCCAGGTTTTCAGGTTCCCCTTCCCTCCTTTGCACCTGCAGGCAGGCAGGCAGGCAGGCAGGCAGCACCTCCGGAAGCCCTGCTTGACCTCTGGCCCAAAACAGTGTTGCCAAGGGGCGCTCCCAACAGGTGGGACAGGTGGCAGGGGCCAAGGGGCCCTCACTCGCTCACTCACTCACTGGGCCCAATACACCAATATCAGGAAGTGAAGTCTGGGGCCACCTCATCCCTGATGCCGGGCGGTGGCACAGAAGGGCAGGGGCCACACAGAAGCTCCGCCTGCCCCCGTCCCCTGCGCTCTGTGTGTGTGTGTGTGTGCTCAGGCAGCAAAGCGCAAAGGGCAAGGGAGGCTTTGTTTGCCAGGACCTGCCGAGCCTGAGCCACAGCCCTGACTCCCGCCGCATCCAGGAACTTCTCTGTCGGCAAACAGGCCTGACTCACACATCCCCGTGTTTGCAGAAGGCTTTAGGCGCCCGGGTTGAACGGCCAGGATATACGCAGGCCCAGGCCGCCCGCCCGCCCTCAGCGCCGCTCGCACAGGGTGCCTCTCGCAGCAACACGTCTCTCTGCAACACGTGTGCTTGGGGAGCGCGCACCACGACGGCAGCCATGCCCAGACTCAGCAAAACTGCAACTGGGTCCACTGGGCCAGCCGCAGAGGCCCCTCCGACAGAGCAAAGGTTTCCACGCCTGGGCCACCTCCGTCCATTTCACGGCTGGGACCGCAGTTCCACAAATCAATAGATTATCTAACGAGAGATGATGAGCAGCAGCCAAAGGGAGAGGCAAGGCCCTCCTGGCCCCTCTCTCTCTCTCTCTCTCTGTCAATGGGGAGGCCAAACCGCCTCCTCCCGGGAAAGGCACCCCAGGAAAGGTCTTCTGCACCTCAAGGGCGTGACCACGGACGCAGCCTCAGGAGACCACGTTCCCGGGACTGAGAGCAGCCAGCTCCTCACAGGGACCCTCAGGACGGCCCAAACAAGCGTCAACAGCAGAGCCAGGAAAGCCCACAAGCCGGCTCTTGACCTGGCAAGGACAACCACTGTGCCCACCACGTGCACAGACCGCGGCCTGTTACAAAGACCGCCTATCACTGCAAGTTTTGACAATGGGCAGCATTCACACGGGGAGTGGTTTGAAGACTGACCGCTTTAAAGGCTCAGCTCGGCTGCCCTGCGTCTCAGTTCTGAGGGGAAAGGCGGGAAACAAGAAGCACAACTGAAGATGGGGCTAATACGTAGTAAGAAATTCAATGTGCAAATTTGATAAATGTGAATGTAAAATGATGTGTGGGAATGAATGGAAGAATGGAAAGATGTATGGATGGAGCTAATAATTTTGGAAACACCAGTATAATATTAAGGCCTGCAATGACTAGCTACCTGCTTGCTGGACTTAAAACCTGTTAATGAGATCTGAAGAGTAAACTCTGATAAGAACAGGACAGTGATAAAGGAAATGTTTGCAACCTTCCTTATGTTAAGAAGGAAGTCAACATAAGATCAACACCAATCAAGAAGATCAACATCTGGCCAGGAAACTGAGATGGATCCAGGATGGAAGACGTCTATGATTAATTTACAACTTTGGGACTACATCAACAGAATATTCCTATAAAAGACTCAGGCTAATAATGCTCAAAGTGTGGAAGACCGAGAAGTCTGTTCCACCCGCTATGCTCTGCTCCATGGGAAGGACAGAGGTGGTGTACTCGGAGAGTGTCAGATATGCTATGGGAAAGCATGATTCTGGACACTTTGAGTCTTCTTTCTCAAGGGAAGAGGAAGAAGTGCTTTTGGAGTCTTGGATTTTGTGCAGGGAGTCAGGTTTTGCTGTATGGAAAACAGAGATCTGGTCCTTGGCATTGTTCTTAGGGAAAGAAGTTTTGGCATCTCAGTGTTTTGAAGTTTTGGCGTTATGGGAGTTTTGGAACGATGCCTTGGCAGGCTGCAGGAAAGCAGGGTCTGGCCTAACAGGTGCTTCTCCAAGGAGGGAGAAGAGGATAGGGTCATGTTTTGGATGCATGTGGATGAATGCGTGTACATGTGTGTGAATGTTGAGTGAAAACGTAATTCCCCCTTGTTTGTCTGTCGACCAATGTAATTGTGAATCCAATGTAGTTGCATAGAATCTGTATGCCCAAAGTCATTCTTTGTCTAAATGTTTTTCTGTCATCTGATCTACCTTCTCACACTGGAAATTGCCATAAAAAGAACCTATGCTGCAAAGTTATTGAAAAGTCATTCGTGACAGCTGTAGGTTTTCCAGAAGCATTCTCTCCTGACATTTATTATTATTATTATTATTATCTTTATTTGTACCCCGCTAGCATCTCCCGAAGGACTCAATGCGGCTTACAAAGGCCAAGGCCTCAGAACACAACATAACAATACAACACCTAAAGCCAATTAAAAACAGTTAAAGCAATATTAAACAACAAACAATAAACAATACATCAAGACACTATAAAAACTGGGCCAGGCCAGAGTAATGGGTGCAGAATTAAAAGTGCTGACGTGACAGGTGATACGTAAGGATTAGCGGGCATGTGCAGTGTGCCAACAACCTTACTTTCTACTAAAGTGCTTCTGGGACTTGTTATTGGAGGATTCCTATTCTGGGAAGGCACATCGGAACAGCCAGGTCTTCAAGTTCTTTCCAAAGACTGCCAATGTAGGGGCCTGTCTAAAATCTTTGGGGAGGGTGTTCCAGAGTCGAGGGGCCACCACAGAAAAGGCCCTGTCTCGCGTCCCCACCAAACACGCTTGTGATGCAGGCGGAATCACGAGCAGGGCCTCTCCGGATGAACGAAGCGAACGCGTGGGTTCATAAACGAAGATGCGGTCACGCAGGTAGGGTGGTCCCAAACCGTTTAGGGCTTGGTAGGTAAGCACCTGCACCTTAAATTGGGCTCGGAAAATAAACGGCAGCCAGTGGAGCTCCTTGAACAGGAGGGTTGACCTCTCTCTGTAAGGGGCCCCAGTTAACATCCTGGCCGCTGCCCGTTGGACCAGTAGGAATTTCCGAGCCGTTTTCAAGGGCAGCCCCACGTAGAGCGCATTACAGTAATCCAACCATTTCACGCACATCTATGGCAGGCATCCTCAAAGGTTGTGAGGTCTGTTGGAAACTAGGCAAGTGAGGTTTATATATCTGTGAAACTAGCCAGGCTTTGAAGCTGCAAGGCCATTAAATGCTAATCAAGGTGGTCATTGCAACCTTCACACTTGCCTCAAGCAGACAGGAGCTCTCTCTCCCTCCCTGGACATCATCCCACAGGTATCTAAACCCCACTTGCCTAGTTTCTAACAGACCTCACAACCTCTGAGGATGCCTGCCACAGATGTGGGCAAAACGTCAGGAGAGAAAGCTCTGGAACAACAAGGCCAGGCAGCCCAGAAAACTCACAGCAACCCAGTGATCCCGGCCATGAAAGCCTTCGGCAATACAAGTGGAGACGATGAGTGTGTTGAGAAACAACTGCAGACAAGCAACCCACAGATCCCTCAAAATAACATCTGGTTAGCGAGAGGAAACCAGCGGAAGAGCCTGGCCTCAGTGGTTCATGACCACAACCGCCATGAGAAACCACAGCGCTGCGGCACTTGCTCTCCAATACGGAAACGTGGTCAGAGGCTGAAGGCTCCGCACTCGGCAGAACAAGCGAAGCGGGCAGAGCGGCGGGAGGAACAAACCCTGCGAGAAGGACACCCACGGGCAGTGCTGTCTGGGCCAGCTAGCTGCCATGGCCCACAATCCATGTTATCTTTGCACACATGAGACAAAACATGAACACGCCTAAGGATCTCCTTTGAAAGAGGGGAAATGTAATATGGGTAACAAGGAAAGTCAATGACAAAAGGGCAACGTGTAGGCCAGGCATGGGCAACGACTGGCCCTCTGTCGGGGTGTTTTGGACTCCAACTCCCACCATTCCTCACTGCCTCAGGCCCCTTCCTTTTCCCCCTCAGCCGCTTAAGCGGAAAAGGAAAAGGAAAGGGCCTGAGGCTGTGAGGAATGGTTTCCTTCTTCCTTCCTCCCACCCGGGACATCATTCCACAGGGAGGGAGGGAGGGAGATAGACAGATAGAGAGATCCCTGTGGAATGATGTCCCAGGCGGGATGACTTCAAACTACAAGAGAGGAGATTCCATCCGAACATGAGGAAGAACTTCCTGACTGTGAGAGCCGTTCAGCAGTGGAACTCTCTGCCCCGGAGGGAGTGTGGTGGGAGGCTCCTTCTTTGGAGGCTTTGAAACAGAGGCTAAATGGCCATCTGTCAGGGGTGATTTGAGTGCAATATTCCTGCTTCTTGGCAGAATGGGGTTGGACTGGATGATGGCCCAGGAGGTCTCTCCCAACTCTTTGATTCTAGGATTCTAGGAAGGAAGGAAGGAAGGAAGGAAGGAAGGAAGGAAGGAAGGAAGGAAGGAAGGAAGGAAGGAAGGAAGGAAGGAAGGAAGGAAGGCCCTGCTCTCGGTCCCGCCAGCCTCACAAGCGCGGCTGGTGGGGACGAGGGACAGGGCCTTCTCGGTAGCGGCCCCGCGACTCTGGAACTCTCTCCCGTCAGAGGTTAGAGCCGCCCCAACAATCCTGTCATTCAGGAAACAGGTGAAGTCGTGGTAATGGAGACAGGCTTTCGAGGAATGAGACAATGATCTGGATGGAAGACGGTGTATATTCGATTTTAGTATGACGACTGACCACTGTAGTTTTAAATATATATGCTTTTTTAATGTTTTATTGTAATGTGTACTTTGATATTTTACCAATTGTACGTGTTTTTATGGTTGGAAACCGGGCTGAGTCCCTCTTATGAGGTGAGAAGCTCGGTATATAAAACTTTGAAATAAAAAAAATTGTGTGTTGAAGGCCAGTATTAGTCCTTGTTTGTGTTTCACTGTTTATTTTATTTTCACTTGAGGTGTTTTGTGTCAAATGGCACATGTCGAGGTCTCATTTGATTTCCCTTCCTGTTTCTATTTACTTTCCCCAAACGCCATTGCATACTTTATATGGTTTGTTTGCCGTGTTGCTGCCTCACACGCTGCCCCACCACACCCTCTGAATCCGTCTGGAGAGATGGGGTAGGATGTAAACAAAGGTTGTTATGATGATGATGATGATTATTATTATTATTATTTTATTATTAACTTTATTTGTACCCCGCTAGCATCTCCCAAAGGACTCGATGCGGCTTACAAAGGCCAAGGCCTCAATACAAACATAACGTAACAAATACACAAAGCAAATCATTATTATTATGGCTATTATTATGATTGAAGCCTGGCTCTTCCTCCTGTTCACTGGAAGGGAATGAATACAGCAGGGTGGTGGCTGTGGGGGCCTCCATGGAACTGGGTGAGTGTGGTCAGGAAGGGCTGTTCAGCAGGGGAACTCTCTGCCTCGGAGTGCAGTGGGGCAAAGGCCTCCTTCCCTGGAGGCTGTGGAGCAGGGGTTCTGGGCGGCCATCTGTCGGGAGGGCTTTGCGCGTGCTTCTCCTCCTGCAGGGTGCAATAAAGGTGGTGGGGCTAGGGGCCCTGGGGGCCTCACCCCACACTCGGATGAGCACATCTCTGTATCTCTCCTTGCCTGGATGCCGGGCACCTCCCACCGCCCGTTCTGTGCTGCCCACCATCTCTGCTTCTAACGCATGTCAGTCTAACCTTAAGAGTGTATCACGTGCTAAAGGTGTGTGGCGTGTGAGGCTGTGTTTAGGAAGAGCTTGAAGACTTGGCTATTCCGGTGTGCCTTTCCAGAAGAGGAAACCCCAGCAGCACGTCCCAAAAGCACTTCACTAGAGATTTAAGCTTGTCCGCACATGGCACTCACCTAAATCTCCTATATCCCACTTGTCAGACTCAGCACTTTTAATCTGTACCCACCTACACTAGGCCCGGCCTTAGTTTTTATTGTGCTATGGCGTACTGTTTTTTTACTGTTTATCGCTATTGCTAATGTTTAGATTTGCTTTATGTTTATGTGTATTTGTTATGCTGTTGTTTTATTGAGGCCTTGGCCTTGTAAGCCGCATCGAGTCCTTCGGCAGATGCTAGCGGGGTACAAATAAAGATAATAATAATTAATAATAATAATAATAATTTATTTAAGTTGACCTGTCTGAACGTCTCTCCCTCTAAGATCCTCCTCACAGGTAAGGATGTTTTTGGGAGGCCCTGCCCTCGGTCCCACCTTCCTTGCAGGTGCGCCTGGTGGGATTGGCGAGGGGGGGCAGAGCCTCTGTGGTGGAGGCTCCTTCCTTCTTTGGAGGCTTTGAAGCAGGGGCTGGATGGCCATCTGTCAGGGGTGCTTTGAATGCAATATTCCTGCTTCTTGGCAGAATGGGGTTGGACTGGATGATGGCCCAGGAGGTCTCTTCCCACTCTTCTAGGATTCTTCCTTCCTGGCCTTCCGAAGAGAAGTGCAAACCTGTCTATGGGGGGGGGGGGGGGGGGGGTGCAATGACAGGCTTGGAATGCCTCTGGAGCAGAGTTATGGATGGTGTGGTTTATATTGGATGCAATGTTTGTAAATATTTTAAAGGCTTAATACGCTGACGATCTTAGTCAGGAGACGCCAAATATATATCTGTTTTTGCAGATATCTATTTGGCTTTTTGTATTACATTTCAAATGCTGAATTGTTTTTATAATTGTTTTGACTGTATCTTGTTATGCATCGGATCTCTGATGACGGTGAATGGCCCCGAGTCGCCCCTGGATGAGAAGAATGGCGGTATGCAAATGTGGTAAACAAACAAATGCTAAATATTAGTTTTGATTTACTTTTAATATGATCGGAACTGTCCTTGTTTTAAGGCAATGAAGCCTGCTTTAGGGTGCAGAATGGAGGGATAAAAGCAGGGTCAATAATTAATAGTTTTAATTGGGGGGGGGGTCTTGAGATTGTTTCACTCATTGTTTTGAGGTGTTATTTGATTAGGTTCTTGTGGGGGTTTTTCGGGCTATAGGGCCATGTTCTAGAGGCATTCTCTCCTGACGTTTCGCCTGCATCTGTGGCAAGCATCCTCAGAGGTTGRGAGGTCTGTTGGAAKTAGGAAAAAGGGTTKATATATCTGTRGAAACACTGGGGTGGGAMAAAGGACTCTTGTCTGCTGGAGTGAAGTGTGAATGGACTGGATTGTTGTAGGTTTTTCTAGGCTATATGGCCATGTTCTAGAGGCATTCTCTCCTGACGTTTCGCCTGCATCTACGGCAAGCATCCTCAGAGGTTGGGAGGTCTGTTGGAAGTAGGAAAATGGGTTTATATATCTGTGGAATGACCAGGGTGGGAAAAAGGACTTTTGTCTGCTGGAGCTAGGTGTGAATGTTTGCCTGAAGAAGAGAAGGATGAGAGGAGATATGGAAGCCATGTATAAATATGTGAGAGGAAGCCACAGGGAGGAGGAGGGAGCAAGCTTGTTTTCTGCTTCCTTGGAGACTAGGACGCAAGGAACAATGGCTTCAAACTACAAGAGAGGAGATTCCATCTGAACATGAGGAAGAACTTCCTGACTGAGGTCTCTTCCAACTCTAGGATTCTATCATTCTATGACTGTGAGAGCTGTTCAGCAGTGGAACTCTCTGCCCCAGAGGGAGCGTGGTGGAGGCTCCTTCTTTGGAAGCTTTGAAACAGAGGCTGGATGGCCATCTGTCAGGGGTGCTTTGAATGCAATATTCCTGCTTCTTGGCAGAATGGGGTTGGACTGGATGATGGCCCAGGAGGTCTCTTCCAACTCTTTGATTCTATGATTCTATGACCACCTTGATTAGCATTGGAATGCCTGGCTGAGCCTGGGGGAATCTTTTGTTGAGAGGTGTTAAGATGTTATTTGATTGTCTTCAGAGGGGGGGGAGGTGTTGGCCACTCTGTGACTTTGGCTGGAAACTGCCCTGAGGTCCCACCCGCCCCCCTTGATGGAGGGCCCCACCTCTCCTCCCCTCCCCCCCCCCCGAAGGGGACCCCCACCCCAGCAAGACCCCCCTCCCTCCCTCCCTCCCCCCACTCCAGGGGAGACTCACCGCGGACGCAGAGGAGGGACATGGCGGGGGGCGGAGGGGGGGTGTCTCTTCTCCTCCTCCTTCAGCGGGGCCCTTCTTCCGCCTGCCCGTCCCGGCCTGTTCCCGCGAGGCCTCCTCCTCCTCTTCCTCCGGTTCCCGCTCCGCCGCCTCCCGCGCGCCCCGGACCCGCTCCTCATGCCCCGCCCGGAGGAGGAGGGGAGGGGGACACCGCAGGCCGGGCGCGGCGGAAGGGCGAGCGAGAGGGCGGGCAGGCGGACCCAAGCGAGGAAGGCAGGAAGGCAGGAAGCAGCGAGAGGCGCGGGGAGAGCGGCACAGAAGGGGGGAGGGAGGGAGGGAGGGGCCAATGGCGGAAGGGCCGGCAGCCAATGGCAGGGCCGCGGGGGCGGGCCAGGGGCGTCTCCCTGTGCAGGCCCCGCCCTCCCCTCCCCTCCCCTCCCCTCCCCGCTGGGCAGCCAAGAGAGGCCCGCCTGACTGCCTGCCTGCTCCTTTGCCGGCCTCCAGGGGGCGCCTCCTCGGGCTCCGCCTCTTTCCTTTGCGGGCGGGCCGAGGAGGAGCCGCTCTTCCCTCCTTCCCTCCCTCCCTCCCTCCCTCCCTCCTTCCTTCCTTCAATCCTCGAGTTGGAAGAGACACCTCCTGGGCCATCCTCCAGCCCCACCCCATTCTGCCAAGAAGCAGGAAACTCACATCCAAAGCACCCCCGACAGATGGCCATCCAGCCTCTGCTTCAAAGCTTCCAAAGAAGGAAGGAGCCTCCACCACGCTCCCTCTGGGGCAGAGAGTTCCACTGCTGAACAGCTCTCACAGTCATAGAATGATAGAATCCTCGAGTTGGAAGAGACACCTCCTGGGCCATCCTCCAGTCCAACCCCATTCTGCCAAGAAGCAGGAATATTGCATTCAAAGCACCCCCGACAGATAGCCATCCAGCCTCTGCTTCAAAGCCTCCAAAGAAGGAAGGAGCCTCCACCACGCTCCCTCCGGGACAGAGAGTTCCACTGCTGAACAGATCTCTCTCACAGTCAGGAAGTTCTTCCTCATGTTCAGGTGGAATCTCCTTTCTTTCCTGTAGTTTGAAGCCATGGGGGGGGGGGGGGGGGGGGGACGTGACATATCTCAAGGAAACATTTCATTGACATTTTGCAAAAATATAGGATTTATTCCTTATTTCATATAGAGACATTTGTGTGACACGCCTACACACAGCAACCAACACAAGCATGTGTTGTGATGCACAGCTTGGAAAGCTCTGGTCTAGGTGGAGGGCAGTCCCAGGCCCCCCCCCCCCCCCCCCAGTCTCTCTTCTTCTTTGGCCAGACAGGCCTCACCTGGAACAATGGCCCTGAGTCCAGTTCTGGGAACCACAAGCCAAGGAGATGGGCTCCATGCTGGAAGGGCCCAAACCAGGGCAACTAAAGGGTCCAAAGTCTGGGGCAAACTTGGGCCCTCCCTCTGGGTGTTTTGGACTCCAACTCCCACAATTCCAAACAGGCAGTAGGCTGCTAGGGATTGTGGGAGTTGAAGTCCAAAACACCTGGAGGGAGGGCCTTTGTTGGCCCATGGAAACACTTGGCATGCAATAGGCAAAGCAGCAGCAGCAGCAGCGATGGTTCAGTGGATCAGAAGCTCCTAATCTCCTTAATTTATTGGAATAGCCACGTTTTATATTTTTAGATTCTACAGATTCTAACCTTCTTTGGAAGCTTTTAAACAGAGGCTGGATGGCCATCTGTCAGGGGTGCTTCTTGGCACAATGTGGTTGGACTGGATGATGGCCCATGAGGTCTCTTCCCACTCTTGGATTCTATGAATGTGTGACTCGCGAGGCCTGGGCGGCGACCTCCTCTCGCCAAGGTTGCTCTGTTTCTTTTGATCTATTTATTTTAATGGTTTTTCAATTGTGTGTTTGTTTGGCTCTCTTTGCTGTTTTGTTTATCTTGACACCTAATTCACTTATTTTGCTATTTCACGTGGCATTGAATGTTTGCCCTTTTGTTTCTGGGAGCTGCCCTGAGTCCCCTTGGAGAGAGAAGGTGGGCTAGAAATAAAGTTTATTACTTCTAACGGTGGTCCATACTCTGCTTACATTGAGAACAGACTACTGCAACGCACTCTTTGTGGGGCTGCCTTTGAAGACTGTTCGGAAGCTCCAAGTGGTCCAGCGAGCGGCAGCCTGGCTGCTGATCAGATCGGTGCTCCCTGTTGCGGCAGCTCCACTGGCTGGCCGCCTGCTTCCAAGCCCAGTCCCAATGGCTGGCTTTGCCCGCCCAGCCCTGAAGGGTTCTGGCCCTGCTTCCCTGCCTGAACGGGTCTCCCCCATGGACCTCCTTGTGATATTGAGCTGGAATTTAGAGGCTCCTGCCCAGGAGAGAGGACCCCAGTGATGGGCAATCTTTTGAGCTTGGTGTGTCAAAACTCGCCAAAAAACTGAGCGTAACTCAGGTGGGGTGTCATTGAGAAAAAAAACATTATAGCAAAAATATATTATTGTAATATATAACTGTATTTAATAAACTAAAAAACTAATTATTTAACTTACCTGCTTTTTTCTATAATGCCATATATCTCGGCATTATAGAAAAATTCTGGTGCAGGAGCCGAGGATGAAATGTCCTTCTCGGGATGCAACTCCATTCTTCTGTGTATGTGGCCGTGTGTCATCGAAAATGGCTATGCGTGTCAGTGCTGACACACATGTCATAGGTTCACCATCACAGCCTTAGACCCACCAACGAGAGTCCAGTACGCTGGTGTGCAAAGAGAAAAGAGCCAAGAATTTCCCCTGAATTTTCCCAAATAAATCTCACCAAAGTTGAAGAAAGGCCACCGAGTTGTATTTATTTTGTCCAGCGGGAACAGATGTCAAACCGCGATAGTTCGTCAGGAGAGACATGCAAGCAGTACATTTTAGGACATTCTTATAGAAAAACAGAGCTGTCAAAGTTCAAATTTCCCGCCCCTCAGCCGGCTTCTCTCTGATTGGCTGTTGTCATCAGCTGGAGAGGAGGTGCAGCTGGTGAAGCCACGCCTCAGCCAATCAGAAAGCCAGCACCTCTTCGAGCTTTCAGCCAATGGGAGCGGAGGAGGTGGTGTTGCAGGATATGGATTTATATATTAAGTTTTGACAGGGATCATCTCCTGTATCATCGGGGAGCTGCAGACCGGTCTCCCTGTTGTGCCGCCTCTGCGGAGTTCTGGAGAGACTTATTTTGCATAGAATTACGGAAAAAATAGACCCCTGTCTGATCCCACAGCAAGCTGGCTTCAGGAAAGGCAAAAGCTGCACATCGCAAGTGCTGAACCTGACTCAGCACAGAGAAGATGGCTTTGAAAGGCAGCAGATCACAGGAGCTGTCTTCAGAGACCTGTCAGCAGCCTATGAGACTGTGAACCACCACCGCCTCCTCCTGAGAAAAATGTTTAATATCGCAAAGGACGACCACCTCACCTGCCTCATAGGAAACCTGCTACAAAACAGGAGCTTCTTTGTTGAGTTCCAGGGCCAGAGAAGCAGATGGCGGAAACAGAAGAACGGCCTGCCTCAGGGGAGCGTGCTCGCTCCATCCATGTTCAACATCTACACAAATGACCAGCCACTGCCAGAAGGGACAGAGAGTTTCATCTATGCTGATGATCGTGCCATTACTGCTCAAGCAGGGAGCTTTGAGGTGGTAGAACAGAAGCTTTCCGAAGCTCTAGGTGCTCTTACTGCCTATTACAGGGAAAAACCAGCTGATCCCCAACCCATCTAAAACACAGACATGTGCCTTTCATCTCAAGAACAGAGAAGCATCCCGAGCTCTGAAGATCACCTGGGAAGGAATCCCACTGGAGCATTGCAGCGCACCCAAATACCTGGGAGGAGTCACTCTGGACCATGCTCTGACCTACAAGAAGCACTGCCTGAACATCAAGCAAAAAGTGGGTGCTAGAAACAATATCATACGAAAGCTGACTGGCACAACCTGGGGATCACAACCAGATACAGTGAAGACATCTGCCCTTGCGCTATGCTACTCTGCTGCTGAGTATGCATGCCCAGTGTGGAACACATCTCACCACACTAAAACAGTGGATGTGGCTTAATGAGACATGCCGCATTATCACAGGGTGTCTGCGCCCTACACCACTGGAGAAATTACACTGTTTGGCTGGAATTGCACCACCTGACATCCGGCGGGAAGTAGCAGCCAATAGTGAAAGGACCAAGGCAGAGACATCTCCAGCTCATCCCCTGTTTGGGTATCAGCCAGCAGGCCAACGACTTAAATCTAGACATAGTTTTCTAAGATCTACAGAGACACTCGCTGGAACACCTCAGCAAGCGAGAGTCCAAAAGTGGCAGGCTCAAACCCAGAACCTCAACCAATGGCTGATACCAAATGAGAGACTCCCCCCTGGGCACACAGAAGACTGGGCGACTTGGAAGGCACTGAACAGACTGCGCTCTGGCACCACGAGATGCAGAGCCAACCTTCAGAAATGGGGCCACAAAGTGGAATCCTCGACATGCGAGTGGAGAGAGGAGCAAACCACTGACCACCTGCTGCAATGCACCCTGAGCCCTGCCACATGATGCACAAGGGAGGACCTCCTTGCAGCAACACCGGAAGCACTCCAAGGGGCCAGATACTGGTCAAAGGACATTTAACCAACTACCAAACTCACAAGATGTGTATTTTTCTGTTTGTTTGCTTCGTTCTGTTAGAAATGTAATATATAATGGACTGGTTGCTCTGACACGACAAATAAATCTCCTGTGTGGGTGTGTGTTGAGGAAGAACACCTGGACACTGAAGCAATTAAGTGTGACCCACTCCCTGATGAGTGTAGATCAGGTGAAGTCTTTCTTGATGTATTCAGTGAGTGAGTGAGATGGTAAGAGAGAGAGAGAGAGAGAGAGAGAGGAGGTCTGATCAGATGACCAGAGACCAGGTGGGACTACACTACAAGAACTGCTGACTATTTACCAAGAAAGAAGCAGACAATGCATGCATTTAATGCATTGACCTTGTAAGTTATTTTTTGTGCAATGGACAATGTATATTTCCAAGGCTGGTGTGTGTGTGTGTGTTTTGTTTTTTGTTTTTTTTTGTAAAGCTGCATATTTGACTACTCAAGAGTAAAAGTTATTTTTTTCCTTCTACTCTGTGTGATTCAACTTAAGGGCTGGAGCTGGGAAGACTGCTGGGTAGCTTCCGTATAGACTAATAAACCGCAACAGGTGGACCTTTGTAGGTGCAGGTGCTTACCTACAAAGCCCTAAACGGTTTGGGACCCACCTACCTGCGTGACCGCATTTCTGTGTACGAACCCGCACGATCTCTTTGATCATCTGGAGAGGCCCTGCTCACGCTCCCACCTCCATCACAGACGCGATTGGTGGGGACGAGGGAGAGGGCCTTCTCGGTAGTGGCCCCTCAACTCTGGAACTCACATCAGGCAGGCCCCAACTCTGGCAGTCTTTAGAAGCCTGAAAATGTGGTTGTTCCAGCGTGCCTTCCTAGAATAAGGCAGCTCCCAGCAATAGGTCCCTACATGCACTTTACTAGTGATCCAGGATTGTCTGCACATTTCCTCCCTCTCTGAAAATTCTATGCTAGTCATATTTCACCTGGACGTGCTCAGCATTATTTTAAAATTTTAATTATTACATTTGGCCCAGCCATAGGTTTTAAATGTCTTTGTGCTATTGTTGATGTTTACTGGGGTTTTTTCTGCTTATTGTTTTGTATTACTGTTGTTATTGTTTTACTGCTGTTATTGTGGGCTTGGCCTCATGTAAGCCGCACCGAGTCCCTTGGGAGATGGTAGCTGGGTACAAATGAAGTATTATTATTATTATTATTATTATTATTATTATTATTAATATTATTATTAGTTGCTTTGTGTTGCTACTGAGGAGACACTAGAAATCCCATATAGTCAAAATATCATCCTTCCTAAAGTTGTGAAATCAACTTCAAAAAGCCAAAAAGGCCTCTCTCTGTTCATTTTTGTTGCTACTGAGGAGATACTAGAGATCCCATTCTTGTCAGGATTGGTCTAAAAACGAGGGAGAGAGAATCCCCTGAAGTTTGCCCAGTGCCATTTCCTGGTTTTTTGCGTATTGCACAATCGTGTCCACTATTAACGAAGCGATTCAAAATATTTTCGGAAAAAATTGGTATTCAATTCCGAATCGAACCACCAGTGCCCCCAAAATGAGTTTTGAACCATTTTTTGTCCCTGTTGAAGTGGGGAACTGCCTTCTTGCTTCTCTCTGACCTTCAAAGTGGCGGCTTTCCTGGACGACGGTCTTTGTTCCACACATTCCCTGGACGGCTGTGCTGGAGTCAGCCGAGACACAGGTACACATGTGTACAGAAGTTGATTATAAATTGTATGATTTTAACTGTATTATTTGTGTTTAGATTGGCTGCACTAATGCTGGAGCGGCCTAACTGAGAGGAGTGCGTTGCCATGGAGACGATGTAGGCTAGAGAAAGAGAAGTGGGAGGAGCTTAGAGGGGAGAGTTTGAAAAACGACAGTTTAAGTTCAGTTAGGTTTTAGGCTCCGAGGAGTGAGGAGTTAGGGTTTTGGAGTCAGAGTTAGCAGTTGAGAGAGAGAGAGAGTGGGAAGTAGAGAAGCAGTGTTTGTGAATAGTCAGAGGTTTCTTCAGTTTAGGGAGGCTGAAGGGGAAACCTAATTAGTTTCATTAGTTAGAGAGGACTAAGAGAAGCTTGTTTAGATCACTAGTTAGAAATGAACTAGGAAGGATCAAATAAGGGAAATATCCCTGTATTGATACTTTGTCCGAAGCAAGTGCTCTATGTCAAGAAGATACTGTATAACCTGAAAGAGTATAACATTCATCTAACCAAGCATTATTCTGAGTTCCATAAGAAAAGTTACAACTTGCAACCACACGCTTTGTGCTCAATAAACTTGTTAACTTTTGTTTGAAGACTGCCTCACCTCCATCAATTCTGCGTCCAGTGTGCCATTTCTCACAATATTATAGCTTACCTCACGTGGTGGCAGAAACGCAGGGGAAAGTGACCAAATAGATATACATTCTTATCTCCAGTCACGCTACAATACATATAGTGTAATTACTACTAACTGGGATCACAGGCAAGCATGGTCTGGGAGAACAAAATGAAGCGGGACGCAGGCTGATAGAATTTTGCC
>NW_026845477.1:0-39431 GCF_025583915.1 Anolis sagrei ordinatus | reverse complement strand
AAAGGAGGAGGTGCGATTGAACAGCCTCCCTTCTAACTTGATGGTAAATTTGGTTCCTTTCAAATTGGTAACGACAATAATCATCCCTAGGCTCCCCTGCTCCTGCGCAACATGCCACAAATAACCTTTTAAGAACTTAAAGCATATGTTCTTTTTATTGCAACTTCCAGTGTGAGAGGGTCTACAGAACTTTTACACTTTTACATAAAGAATGCCATTGGACATACAGATATACATACTAGCTGTGCCCTGCTACACATTGCTGTGGCCTATAGTAAGGCCTTTTGAAGTAGAGGTAGATATCTGGACTATTATGAAAGAGAGGTACCTACCTATTCCTTCCCCCCTTTCTCTTCCCCTTCCCCTCTTTCCTTCCTTCTCTACCTCTTTCTTTCATTCCTTCTTTCGCTCTTTGGTTTCATCCTTCCTTCTCTCTTTCCTTCCTTCCCTACCCCTTTCTCTCCTTCTTCGTCTCCTTTTTTCCCTCCCCGTTTCCTTTCTTCTTTCACTTTTTATTTCCTTTTCTCCTTCCTTCCTTCCTTCTTTACCTCTTTCCTGCCTTTCCTTCCCCTTTTCTTTCCTTTCTACTTTCTCTTCTTCCTTCTCTCCTTCCTTCCTTCTTTCCCTCCTTCATTCCTTCCCTTTTTCCCTCCCTCCTTTCTTCTCTCCTTCCTGTCTGTTCTCCCCCAATAGCATGGTAGAGTCCCTTCTAACTCGATTATATAAGTCTATTATATATATATATATATAAACAATAATATATATAATATATGTATTATATTGCAGTACATATAATAGTAATATATAAAATATTGTGTATATATATGTGTGTGTGTGTGTATATCTCACCAACCAGTGATCCAACATCCATCCATATATGTGTGTGTGCGCGCGCGCGTGTGTCTATACTGCCATATAATCCAGTCCTAAGTAGATAATCTGGATTTTAGATGGCTGTGTGGAAGGGGTGACTTTGGGTGCATCTACACTGAAGATTTAGTAAAGGAGGATGAAGCTGGCGAGGGAAGGAGGAAAAAGAAGGAAAGAAAGGGAAGGGAGGGAAGGAAAGAAAGAAAGAGAGGGAGGAGTGATAGAGAAAAGGAAAGGAAGAGAGGAAGGAGGGGAGGGAGGGAAAGAAGTAAAGGAAGGAGGAGGAGGAAGGAAGGAAGGGAGGGAGGGAGGGAGGGGGTTGGACTGTAAGACCTTTAGGGCTTCCTCCCAACTGCTTGGCCATCTGTTGTGAGGGCTTTGATGGTGTCTTCCTTTACTGCCAAATGAGGTTGGGCTGGATGGTCTTTGGGGCTTCCTCCTTCCCTTGTGCTGTGGGAGTGTGTGGGGGGGAGACAGAGAGCCAGGGTGTGTGCACAGAGTGTGGCCCACCTCCCTCTTTTTCCCTCCCCCCTCTCTCCTCCCCTCCTCAGCCTCTGCCCTTTGATCCCTTGCCTTAGTGTTAGTTAGGGGCCGAGAGACATGCAGGGAGCAGCAACCATTGCCACTGCTGCTGCTGCTGCTACTTCAGAGCCTTCCTCCTCCTCCTCCTCCTCCTCCTCTTCCTCCTCCTCCTCCTCCTCCTTTGGATGCTGCGACATATGGGCCACCCCGCCGCCACTCTCCCTCGCCCATGAGATCCCTTCTCCTTCTCCCATTTTTCATAACTCTGCAACTTTCTTGATCAGTAATGATCTGGCACCCCTTGACTCTCAGCTTTGATACAGGAATTGAGTTGCATCTCATTGCCTCACAGGGATTAGCCTAGCTCAGGACGACACTTGCACTTGGGTGCATACGTGCAAAACCAACAGTTCCAGATCCTGAACAGTTCAGAGAACCATTTCCTATTCCATTGCCACATGACTCAGGTTCATGCAATTCTGAAAAATAGTCTTTATCAGCAAAGAAATGCCCGTTTGCTCTGCTACCTAAGAAAATATCTTCCCTTGTGATAGGATAAAATGATCCAGGGTCTGGAGAACAAGCCCTATGAGGAGCGGCTTAGGGAGCTGGGCGTGTTTAGCCTAAAGACGAGAAGGCTGAGAGGAGACATGATGAGGGCCATGGATCAATACGTGAGGGGGAGTCACAGGGAGGAGGAGGAGGGAGCAAGCTTGCGTTCTGCTTCCATGGAGACTGGGAGGCAAGGGAGCCACGGCTTCAAACTGAAGGAAAGGAAGGAGATTCCACCTCGACATGAGGAAGAGCTTCCTGGCGGGGAGAGAGAGCTGATTAGGAGTGGAACTCTCTCTCTCTTCCTCTGCCCGGAGGGAGTGTGGGGGGGGGGGTCTCCTTCTTTGGAGGCTTTGAAGCAGAGGCTGGGTGGCCATCTGTCGGGGTGGCTTTGTGCTTTTTCAGCATGGCAGAATGGGGTTGGGCTGGATGGTGCCTGTAGTCTTTTCCATAGAATGATTGAGTTGGAAGAGACCTCGTGGGCCATCATCCAGTCCAACCCCCTTCTGCCAGAAAGCACGGAAACCTTCCAACTCTATTATTCTAGAATTCTATACAAAAACGGACATCTTGAAATTGTTCAAGGTCTGGCTAAAATAAGGCAATGGCAGCACACAAACCAAGATGAAGAGCCCAATTAATGCTGACAAGCCGCGTATTGTGGAGCCCGGTCAGAAGCAAGACTAAGCCACAGCCAAGGTGACAATAGTCCAACAGTCAGGGGCCAGGAGTTCATTCACCAGAGTTCACAAAGTAACAACCAAGAATGCAAGAGTACAAACCAAAGTCAGAGTTCCAACATCAGGCCAGATAGTGAGGGATGCAAACTGAAGCCCAAGTCCATAAACCAAGCCAGGAAGTCAGTCCAAGACTGAAAACCAACGATTCAGGGTCGCCAGTCCAGGGTTACAGGAACAAGGCCAGAGTCCAGAATGGAAACTGAGAGGCATCAGAGCCCAGATCTAGGGCAACAGGACACAGGTATGCCGTTATCCGCTCCCAAAGAGCTAGTCTTTTCAGAGACCTTTTGCCATAAGATCTCAGCTGCTCTGTGATGCTTTCCTGGAGGAGGAAGAGGTCAGGTTGACCCCTCCAAAATGGGTGCAAGACAGAAGAGTCCTCCCAGCAGCAATCAAGCCAGGCCACGCAGACTGCTGCCCACGACAGATAGAGAACAAGGTGGCGGCCTCCCTCTTTGCTTCCATTCTCCATTCTTTACCTGTCAGTGGAGGGATGGGACCCCTGGCTGGGGAACCCCAGAACGAGGAAACCCCAAGGCAGGTCTCTCCCTATAGCCGTGTGTGGGTCCTGTGGTGGGAATGCAGACTGCCACTCTGACTGAAGCTCTTTCCACATTCCATGCATTGATATGGCTTCTCCCCTGTGTGGGTCCTTTGGTGAGAACGAAGCTCTCCACTCCTAATGAAGCTCTTTCCACATTCAAAGCATTTATGTGGCTTCTCCCCCGTGTGGGTCCTTTCATGGGAACGCAGTTCTCCACTACAACTGAAGCTCCTTCCACATTCCATGCATGGATAAGACTTCTCCCCTGTGTGGGTCCTTTTATGGAGGTTCAGAGTTGTACCACAACTGAAGCTCTTTCCACATGCCATGCACGTATATGGCTTCTCCCCTGTGTGGGTCCTGTTATGGAGGGTCAGAGTTTTACTATGTCTGAAGCTCTTTCCGCATGCCATGCATTGAAATGGCTTCTCCCCTGTGTGGGTCCTTTGATGGGAAGTAAGATGTCCATTCCGACTGAATCTCTTTCCACATTCCATGCACTCATATGGCTTCTCCTTTGTGTGGGTCCTTTGATGGGAACGAAGATGTGTACTCTGACTGAAGCTCTTTCCACATTGCATGCATTGATATGGCTTCTCCCCTGTGTGGGTCCTTTGGTGGGAACGGAGCTCTCCACTCCTAATGAAGCTCTTTCCACATTCAAGGCATTTATGTGGCTTCTCCCCTGTGTGGATCTTTTTATGGCTCCACAGAATTTTACTGTCACTGAAGCTCTTTCCACATTCCAGGCACTGATATGGTTTATCCCTTGTGTGGCTTCTTTGATGGGAACTAAGATGTCCACTACGACTAAAGCGCTTTCCACATTCCGGGCATTGGTATGGTTTATCCCCTGTGTGGGTTCTTTGATGGTAACGCAGCTCTGCACTGTCACGAAAGCTCTTTTCACATTCCATGCATTGAAATGGCTTCTCCCCTGTGTGGGTCCTTTGATGGGAAGTAAGATGTCCCCTCCGACTGAAGCTCTTTCCACATTCCATGCATGCATATGGCTTCTCCCCTGTGTGGGTGCTTATATGCCGAGAGAGATTTGTACTGTGACGGAAGCTCTTTCCACATTCCATGCAATGAAATGGCTTCTCCCCTGTGTGGGTCCTTTGATGGGCAGCAAGATGTCCATTCTGACTGAATCTCTTTCCACATTCCATGCACTCATATGGCTTCTCCCCTGTGTGGGTCCTTTGATGGGAACGAAGATGTGCACTGTGACCGTAGCTCTTTCCACATTCCATGCATTTATATGGCTTCTCCCCTGTGTGGGTACTTTGATGGCAATGCAGAGCTGCTTTCGAATGGAAGCTCTTTCCACATTCCATGCACGCATATGGCTTCTCCCCTGTGTGGGTCTTTATATGCTGAGACAGAGTTGTACTGTGACTGAAGCTCTTTCCACATTCCATGCATTGAAATGGCTTCTGCCCTGTGTGGGTCCTTTGATGGGAAGTAAGATGTCCCTTCCGACTGAAGCTCCTTCCACATTCCATGCACTCATATGGCTTCTCCTTTGTGTGGGTCCTTTGATGGGAACGCAGACTGCCACTCTGACTGAAGCTCTTTCCACATTCCATGCATTGATGTGGTTTCTCCCCTGTGTGGGTTCTTTGATGGCGTTGCAGAGCGCCACTGCGACTGAAGCTCTTACCACATTCACTGCATTTATGTGGCTTCTCTACTGTGTGAGTTTGTTGATGTTTAGTAAGAGAACTTTTCCCCGTGAAACATTCCCCACAGTCCATACACTTATGTAACTTCTCCCCTGTGTGTGATGTGGAACAGGGCTGCAGATGATTTTCCATTATTTTTAATTTATTGTTCAATTATTATTCCAGAGATTCACAGATATGTTCTTCTGAACAGCACAACATTTCCTCTTCTCGGTCTTTGTATTGCCGTAGTCTTCTG
This sequence comes from Anolis sagrei ordinatus, assembly GCF_025583915.1. NCBI lineage: Eukaryota > Metazoa > Chordata > Lepidosauria > Squamata > Anolidae > Anolis > Anolis sagrei. The sequence goes on along the minus strand of NW_026845477.1, from coordinate 34,280 downwards.
GTCTTCTTCCCAAGCCCTTCTTTCCACAGCACAATCCTCCCTTTCCTCCTTGACTGAAATCTCTCTTTCTTATTTCTTGTTCTTGCCAGTGCGGTGTGCCTTCAGTTCAGTCTTAGGTATCCCGTGGGCAAAGGTCTCACAGCGTGTTCTTCACAAGGCGCGTTCAGAGATTACCTGCTGGACGAAGCAGAGGGAAATCTCATCAGGAGTGGAGCACAGAAAGATCTCATTGGGCATGAAGAACAATCGCCTGCTGCTGTAGCATATGCAGGGAAAGGAGCGAAGCCGCAGCAAGAGGAAGCCACCCCAGAGCTTCATCTACAAGAGCCTGTTCACCTTCACCAAGAAGCGCGCGCACCTCCCTCCCACCTCCTCTTGCCACCAAAGTCCATCTTGATCTCGCACGCATGGTGAGAAAAGGTGCACAAGAAGACGGAGGGAGGCTGCTCTCCGCACAGTCACCTGTGGCCGCTCTCCAGCTGGGTTGCTGTGCGGAGGGCTGCCTCCCACCTCCTCTTGCTGCCAAAGTCCCTCTTGCTCTTGTTGCAAGGGCATGCGCAGTGAGAAATGGGAGTAATGTGCACATTCACCTCTTCTCGCCAGGCATGTACCTTTTCTCGCCGTGTGCGTGCCTCCCTCCCTCTTCTTGCCATGTGCGGCAGCAAGAGAAGGTGGGAGGAAGGTGCGCGTGCAGCAAGAAGATGGAGGGAGGTGTTTGGGGTGGGAAGAGGTGCGTACTCGCCTCCCTTCCTCTTCTCGCCGCACGCACGGTGAGAGGAAGAGGAACTTCAGCAGTGAGAGGAGGTGGGAAGGAAGCGTGCATGCACCTCTTTTTCCTGCGCCTGCCTGCCTCCCTCCCTCTATCTGTGCATCTGTCTATCTGTGCATCTATCTGTCTATGCATCTATCTATTTATCTGTGCATCTGTCTATCTGTGTATCTATCTGTCTGTCTGCCTATGCATCTATCTATTTATCTGTGCATCTATCTATACATTCCAACTCTAGGGAATACACATACACACACAGAGGCACATGCATTGCGCCTTATAGGACATAAGGCATTCCTAATCTTTTGGACGACACCTTTTGGAGAACATAACCTTACCTCTTAGGCCTCAGCTGAAGCCTAAGATGTCAGTAGGCCGGCCTCCATTTTAGGAAGGTAGTACAGTGAGGCAGACATCTTGGGAGTGTTAGATCAGCAGAGGGGAGGAGCTCAGCTCTCCCAGGATTGGTTAAGGCCAGGTGGGAGGAGTTTGAGCTGAGAGTGTAAAAGGCTGTCAGCGTCTGACCGAGAGAGGAGATTGGGTTGGATTTTTGGTGAGCAGAAGTTTTTCCGGTGAGAGGGTATTTTGGGGGCAGGTGCTGCTATAGTGTTTGATTGGGAAGATCAAGACAGACACCTGTGGACTTGTGTCAGACTTAGGACACAAGTTGTTTTACTCTCTAGGGAACAGGGTAATTGTAGCTGTTAGTGATCTCTGTGAAGAGGGAAGCTAATTACTCTGGGGACAGCCAGGTTAGGTTTGTCTGAGGAACTCACTGCTGCTAGATTTAGTGTAGAGTGAGGGAACTTCCTCATGTTTAAGGAAGGAAACCTATTTAGTGAAACCACCAAGATTATTAAGACTCTGAAACCATTTGAGAAGAATGCTTTTATAACGATTTAAGTTTGTGTGCCTCATCAAAGAAGTTAATTGTTTGTTCAAATACCTAAATAAACTTTTCTCTAGTTCAACTTTCCAAGAAGTCTCAGCATTGATTCATCCCATTAGAAATGTTCCAGTGATTTTTGACATCTTTTCACCTCAGTCATTTAAAGGGAGCAAGAAGGGAGGGCTGGTGAAGAAGAAGAAGAAGATTTACCTCAGGGATGACAACCATATCATTTCCCAAACATCTCCTTGGGTGGTGGCAGCAACTCTACCAAGATACACACACGTTACCACAACATACATCTAAACACACCGTACCAGAATCATATTGGTGTCCAGTTGGGGGATTAGTAATCAAGATCCTTCATGGGTTGTTGTAGGTTTTTTCAGGCTATATGGCCATGTTCTAGAGGCATTTTCTCCTGACGTTTCGCCTGCATCTATGGTAAGCATCCTCAGAGTTAGTGAGGTCTGTTGGAACTAGGAAAGGGGGTTTATATCTCTGTGGAATGGCCAGTGTCTCACCCTGGTCATTCCACAGAGATATAAACCCTTTTCCCTAGTTCTGTTGGGACCTCACTACCTCTGAGGATGCTTGCCAGAGATGCAGGCGAAACGTCAGGAGAAATGCCTCTAGAACATGGCCAATCACAACCCAGTGATTCCGGCCATGAAAGCCTTCGACAATACAAGATCCTTCATACTGATTCTTTAAACATGACCTTTCAGAGAAGAGCCCAAAACCCTTTAGAATGGAATCTTCTCTTGTGGTATACAACCAGATATAGGTAATTATGCAAGGCAATTATGTCAGTTGTTAGACTGAATAACCTGCTATTTGTGATCCGTAAGGAAAACAGAGATTTGCCATTGCATAAAATCAGCCGTGCTTCAGAAGTGTTTCTCGGTGCACAATATATATACATACTCTCCACTTCTGCCAGAGGTTGACCATAGAATCTCTGGATAATGAAATCACTCTAGACTGGGGTCTTCCCCACTTTCCCAGCCCCGCTTTCCATCCCACCCTTTCCCAGTTTCCAGCCCCCCCCCCTTTCTTTTCCCACCTCAGTCATCCCCCCTCCCACCCAATCTGCCCTACTTTCCACCTCATTTTCCCTCTTCTTCACCCACCCCTTCCTATTCCAATCTTGTCCCGTTTCCAGTCCTTCTTTCCCGCCCCTTCCCACGCCAGTCTTTCCCACTTTGCCTTATTCATAGACACACAGCATTTCCCCAAAAATGGATAGTTAGAATAAACCATGGTGATCATTGAAAGGATATGTAAGCACATTTACATTGAAGAAGGTTCGAGTAATGATTTGGAATACCTTTCTTCCTATTCCCACCACCCCCACCATCCTGAAATAGGGGTCAGGGCCTTCTCAGGGACTGCTCCGGAACTCTCCAGAAAGGCAGGGCTGGGGGTCTTCCTTGCGATCTTTCTGTAGACAAGAGGAGACCCTTCTGTTTCATTAGACCTTTGGGGGCTCATTGCACGGGGGGGGGGAGACCTTTCGTGGACGGTGTTTTCTGTCTCTGTTGCTCTTCCTTCTATCGGTCTGTATTTTATTTTAGCTGAGTTACATTTCTCCCTCCTTGGAGAAGCACACCTGTGAGGCCAGGCCCTGCTCTCCTGCAGCCTGACAACGCGCACTTCCACAACTTCCATGGCACCATCACTTCAAAACACCGAAACGTCTCTTTCCCTCAGCACAACGCCAAGGGCCACGGTAGTCCACGCTCTGGTTACATCCCGTTTAGACTACTGCAACGCTCTCTACGTGGGGTTGCCTTTGAAGACGGCTCGGAAGCTCCAACTAGTCCAACGTTCGGCAGCCATGATTCTAACAGGAGCGGAGCGCAGGGAGCATACAACCCCCCTGTTGCGCCACTCCACTGGCTACCAATCTGCTACCGGGCTGAATTCAAAGTGCTGGCGTTGGCCTTTAAAGCCCTAAACGGTTCCGGCCCAAGCTACCTATCTAACCGCATCTCTGCCTATGAACCCACCAGGACTTTGAGATCTTCCGGGGAGACCCTGCTCTCGATCCCGCCTGCTTCTCAAGCTCGGCTGGCGGGGACGAGAGATAGGGCCTTCTCGGTGGTGGCTCCTCGGCTGTGGAACGCCCTTCCTACGGACATTAGACTAGCACCATCTCTAATGGTATTCCGCAAAAAGGTGAAGACCTGGCTGTTTGTGCAGGCGTTTGAGTAATTTAGTGCAATCTGGTAATGGAACATAGGAATGGAACAATGGACGACGAACCTGGACTACGCTTGGATGATGAGAAGATTGGGTACGGTTGTTTTTTGTAATAATTGTGCATTGTAATTGCTTATTGGTAATTTATGGATAATGTGTTAAGTCAATTGTTATATGTTGTATGGAACCACTGCTGTTTCTACTGTTTGTGAACCGCTGTGAGTCGCCTTCGGGCTTGAGATACAGCGGTATAGAAGCAAAGTCAATAAATAAATAAGGGCCACACGGCAGAACCTGACTAGTATTAAGACTCCAAAACCTCGAGTCCGGGGAGAGGCGGAGGAGCTCCCTCTGTCAGCTCCAGCTCCCCATGCAAAGGGGACATAAGAGAACCCTCCCTCCCTCCCACGAGGATGATAAAAACATCAAATCACCCTGACTGTAAGGAGAGCCGTTCAGCAGTGGAACTCTCTGCCCCGGAGGGAGTGTGGTGGAGGCTCTTTCCTTCTTTGGAAGCTTTTAAACAGAGGCTGGATGGCCATCTGCCAGGGGTGCTTTGAATGCAATATCCCTGCTTCTTGGCAGAATGGGGTTGGACTGGATGATGGCCCAGGAGGTCTCTTCCCACTCTAGGATTCTAGGATTCATCCGGGCGTCGTCCCCTGGGCAACGTCCTTGCAGACGGCCAATTCTCTCACACCAGAAGCGACTTGCAGTTTATCAGGCCGCTCCTGACACGAAAAAAAACCCCTATAAAAAGGCAAACAGACCTGGATCTATAGCTGTTCCTCGACATCTCTACCTACACAGATCTCACGAGACAGGCGGGCCCGCTCACCTGGCCGCCTTCGCCTTCCTCTTCCGCTCCTCTCCGAGGACGCCACGAAGGCACGCCCTTTCCTTCCTCCGGAAGTGCCCCCCTCCCCTCCGGAAGTGAGCGCGTCCCCCGCCTCCAACCCCTCCCGACCCGCCTACTTTTTTGCCTCTCTAGGAAGCGGAGGCCTCCCCTCTCGCTGGACTTTTGCCCGGCCCAAACATGGCGCCTGAAGACAGGGAGGCGGGGCTTCTGCCCTCACTTCATAGAATCCTAGACTCCTAGAGTGGGAAGAGACCTCCTGGGCCATCCTCCAGTCCAACCCCATTCGGCCAAGAAGCAGGAATATTAATACATTCAAAGCACCCCTGGCAGATGGCCATCCAGACTCTGCTTCAAAGCCTCCAAAGAAGGAGCCTCCACCGGACTCCCTCTGGGGCAGAGAGTTCCACTGCTGAACAGCTCTCACAGTCATAGAATTATAGAATCCAAGAGTTGGAAGAGACACCTCCTGGGCCATCCTCCAGTCCAACCCCATTCTGCCAAGAAGCAGGAATGTTGCATTCAAATCACCCCTGGCAGATGGCCATCCAGCCTCTTCTTAAAAGCTTCCAAAGAAGGAGCCAGGTTTTAATGTTGGCACGAAATGCCTGTTTGTTGTGTTTGTTTATTTGTTGTGGTTTGTGTGCTGTCGCACGCTGGGCCTGCGCGCATGACTGTAGACAGTACACATAAATTCCGTGTGCCCAACGGGATGCCCAACGGGGCTGCCTCAGATGAAAGGCCCTTGGATTTCCTTAAACAAAGTTCTGTAGAGGCTTAAAGTAAGTCCAACAAAGTTCTTTATTGATGAAAACAAAGAGGGACTTTAAAGCTTTCTTCACAGTCTATTGGCTCTTGCAATCTTGTTCACTGGGAACAGGCGCTATCTTCATTACTGTATACTAACTAATGGGGAAATACTTAACTTCTCATCTGGGCAGTCTGTACTTGCCTCTGCTGGCGTGGAGCCCCTGCACCCGGTACCAACTGGGTCCGGCTTCCGCGAGCGACCCTTGCCAAGCAGAGCTTTGTAGACTTCCAGGGCAAAAGAAGGAGTTCAGGGTGCTGTGATGGCTGACTGAAGTCCCTCAGCAAAGGAGCTGTAAGGTGGTAAAATCCTCAGCCAAGCTGTGGGGCCTTTTCTCCCCGGCCAAGCCGTAGGCTGTGTATCTCCCCGGCCAAGCCGTAGAAGACGAAGCTTTCTACAGGAGCTCTTGGTTTCGTGTCCTGTATGGAAAGCTGCTCTGTGTGGACTGACTCAAAAAGGCTCCTCTTCCCTCCAAAACCCAAAGGGGGCGGGACCAGGGAACCTAACTCTAATTGACAGGTGGCTTGCCCTATGATTGCAGCCAAAAGAAGCCACCTATCTGCAGAGTCCCTGAAACTTAGGACTGCAAACAAACATTCAATGCAAAGCAAACAAAATTGGAGCTCCTGGAAAGTACTATTTGGGTCAGTTAATGATGATCTATGTGGTCTCTTCCAACTCTATTACCATATGATTCCAATATCACCCTCCTAGTCACTTTTGCCATCAACTTCTGGTCGATAAACATCCCATTTTATCATACAGTCTTTCACTTGCTCATCTTCCAACTGAAATGTAAAAAAATATATATGTATTTTACCAATATTACCAATTATCTGTTCACAATATGTGTGTAACCGATCCTTTTGGATTAGTGAGAGAGTGCTTCCTGTTAAACTCTTCTACACCAATTATGTAACTTCCAATAAAGAACACCCGAGGCGCCATGCATTCTGCCATACGTAGCTTCATAGAATGCAGTTCAAAGCAGTTAAACGATATTCTATAGCATTGCAGATGGGGCCTGGTTGCAAGGGTTGCCTAAACTGTTGGAGGCAGCCTCAGCTGATCACAAACACTCTGATGCCATGGATGATGATGATGATGATGATGATGTCACTATCGGGATGACCTTCAGGTCTGAGCAGAGGTGGCAGCTGGGAGGGAGAGAGGCTGGCCACTTGCCAGACAGCCAACTACTGTCCAGTTGTGTCTTTGGATCCGTTACAGATGCGGTTATATGCGGCTTGACTACACTACCTAGAAAACCCAAATTTACCTTGAATTCAACATAGAGTTCATCTGCTATGCACATGTATTTTTGGTGAGTATTCTAGGTTTTCCCGGTTGAATGCTATTTTGCCCCATTTAGGCAAAGTCTGGGGATGCTACTTCTTCCCTATGGCATGGGAGTCTCATTCTGACATTAGCAGACTCGATTGGTGACAGACAGGCAGTCGCGCAGAGCTCCATGGCCCCCAAGAAATGGTGGTGGTGGTGGTGGTGACACAAATGATGATGATGTCCCACTGTGGCCAAATTGGAAATATGACATTTCCTTTGTGATGTTTGTGATCCGTTCCTGGTTAATTGACCCGCGATTGGGGAAAGAAGGAACCTTTCCCAAAGTTTGTAGTGCTTTATATTTTAGTAAAGTGGAAACATTGGGCATCTTTTACATTAATTGTTATTTAATAGAACAGAAATACAAACATGCAAGCAAGCAGAATCAAGACTCTACAGAGGAAGAGGAAGAGACAAAAATGTTTTTCTATATGCAAAACTAAATGACAGCCAGGAACAGAACTCTAAGGCGATCATCCTAATCGATGCAACCCACACTGCTCAGAAGTCCCATAGAATGACTCTGTGAGACGGAGCCCCCAGCCAGTGGCGCAAAGGGTGAAAACCTCGTGTCAGCAGCAGGACTGCTGTTTGGGAACCAGACGCCTTGTGCCGTGGACTCAAGCCCTTCCTTCCTTCCTTCCTTCCTTCCTTCCTGCCTTCCTTTCTTCTGCAGGAGCGCAGCTTGAACGACAAGCCCCACAAGCCTCACCAAGGGTGAGGCCAAGCTTTCAGGCAAAGCTCCAGACACATCAAAACCCACCCCGCCTCCCATGGTACAAATATGTATGGATAAGTTGTACCACGAAGATCTGTATCATGAAGAAATGCTCACACGTATGGCTGAGAAAGACCCAGGCCTGTTTGGTTGCCAACGATGCAAGGAGAAGGATGCTGCAAGTGGCTTCCAACTGACACCAGAGCTCTTGGGTTGCCCCGTTCCTCCTCCTCAGGTGAGTCCAATGCAGCACAGGACAAAGTTTGTTCTAGAAGTCTTTGGTAGTCTTTGCATTTCCTTCTCTGGTTCATTAAAGCAGTTTGAACTGGTCTGGCTGGGTTCCCGGCATGGGGTCTCCACTCCTCTTCCCTGCTGGACTTCTGATCTGGGAAGGGAGCCAGGTGGGGTGCAACAGGCATCCTCATATTTTAGATCTGGGCCCAAAATTGGGTCCTTCACCAAGCTGGTGAAGCTGCCTTGTGTCATGTGATGTCCTTCTTCTCATTCTCCTCAGGTGAAAAGCCTCACAAGTGTTGGGATATGGCAAAGATTTCAGCCAGGGTTTCAGCCGGATCAAGCCCGGTCGGAAACATACTCTGTGGCAAAGACTTGGAGAGAAAGGTGAATTTGCGGAGACAACAGGAGACAACAGCACCAGGAGTGAGAGCCAGGTGGAATCCGAGGAAAGCAAGAGAACCACGACTACGCCAAGGCGTTTGGCCTTCTTCTTCTTCCTGATGGGTTGCCCAATGCCCAATGTTCCTCTCCTCAACCGTCTGGATGTTGGATCCACTTCTGGCTAGATTTGAACTCAACAGGAAATCACAGTATCGTGAACAGAACTGAGCCCAAAACATCTTGAAAGGAGAGTAGAAGGCCATGCTTGAAGGAAAGCAGACTGAACCGTCCTCTTCTTTTCTGCTTTTTTATACTTCCCACCAGTTTGAAATCCCAAAGACTTGAGATGTGTGTTCAGTTGTGGCAAAAGTCTGACTGTTCAATCCCCCCCATCCTTTCCCCTCCCCCCTCCCTCCCCTCCCCTTTTCCCTCCCCTCTCCCTCCCCCCCCCCCCCCTCCCCCTCCCCTTCCTTCTCCCCTCCCCACATCTCGTTGGACTAGTTGGAGCTTCCGAGCCGTCTTCAAAGGCAACCCCACGTAGAGAGCGTTGCAGTAGTCTATAAACGGGATGTGACCAGAGCGTGGACCACCGTGGCCAGGTCAGACTTCCCAAGGTACGGGCGCAACTGGCGCACAAGCTTTAGCTGTGCAAATGCTCCCCTGGTCACCGCCGAAACCTGAAGTTCCAGGCTCAGCGACGAGTCCAGGATCACTCCCAAGCTGCAAACCTGCGTCTTCAGGGGGAGTGCAACCCCGTCCAACACAGGCTGTGACCCTATGCCCTGTTCAGCCTTACGACTGTCTTGTCTGGATTCAATTTCAATTTGTTAGCCCTCATCCAGTCCGAGACAGCGGCGAAGCACCGGTTCAGGACCTGGACAGCCTCCTTAGTAGCAGGTGGAAAGGAGTGACAGAGTTGGACATCATCCGCATACAGATGACACCGTACCCCGAAACTCCAAATGATCTCCCCCAGCGGCTTCATGTAGATGTTAAACAACATGGGAGACAATATTGAGCCCTGAGGAACCCCACAAGACAATGGTTTTCTAGCATAGTTTTATATGGGGGAGCGGGGGGTACATAAACTATTTCTTACCATGTAGGAATATTGTGATGAGAAACTAACTGTGACAGTTCTGAGCTACACTTTTATAGTCAACACTCAAAAAAGTCACAGAAAAAGTACTATTTGGGTCAGTTAATGATGATCTATGTGGTCTCTTCCAACTCTGTTATCCTATGATTCCAATATCATCCTCCTAGTCACTTCTGCCATCAACTTCTGGTCGATAAACATCCCATTGTATCATACAGTCTTTCACTTGCTCATCTTCCAACTGAAATGTAAAAATAATAATAATATGTATTTATACCAATATTACCAATTATCTGTTCACAATATGTGCGTAACCGACCCTTTTGGATTAGTGAGAGAGTGCTTCCTGTTAAACACTTCTACACCAATTATGTAACTTCCAATAAAGAACACCCTAGGCGCCATCATGCATTCTGCCATACGTAGCTTCATAGAATGCAGTTCAAAGCAGTTCAACGATATTCTAGAGTGCTGCAGATGGGGCCTGGTGTCAAGGGTTGTCTCAACTGTGGTTGACATGGAGGCAGCCTCAGCTGATCACAAACACTCTGATGCCATGGGTGATGATGATGAGGTCACTATGGGGATGACCTTCAGGTCTGAGCAGAGGTGGCCGCTGGGAGGGAGAGAGGCTGGCCACTTGCCAGGCACCCAACTCCTGTCCAGTTGTGTCTTTGGATCCGTTACAGATGCGGTTATATGCGGCTTGACTACACTACCTAGAAAACCCAAATTTACCTTGAATTCAACATAGAGTTCATCTAATATGCACATGTATTTTTGGTGAGTATTCTAGGTTTTCCCGGTTGAATGCTATTTCGCCCCATTTAGGCCAAGTCTGGGGATGCTCCTTCTTCCCTATGGCATGGCAGTCTCATTCTGACATTAGCAGACTCGATTGGTGACAGGCAGGCAGTCGTGCAGAGCTCCATGGCCCCCAAGAAATGGTGGTGGTGGTGGTGGTGACACAAAGGATGATGATGTCCCAGTGTGGCCACATTGGAAGTACGACATTTCCTTTGTGACGTTTCTGATCCGTTCCTGGTTAATTGACCCGCAATTGGAGAAAGAAGGAACCTTTCCCAAAGTTTTTAGTGCTGTATATTTTAGTAAAGTGGAAACATTTGGCATCTTTTACATCAATTGTTATTTAATAGAACAGAAATACAAACATGCAAGCAAGCAGAATCAAGACTCTACAGAGGAAGAAGAAGAGACAAAAATGTTTTTCGATATGCAAAACTAAATGACAGCCAGGAACAGAACTCTAAGGCGATCATGCTAATCGATGCAACCCACACTGCTTAGAAGAAGTCCCATAGAATGACTCTGTGAGACGGAGCCCCCAGCCAGTGGCGCAAAGGGTGAAACCCTCGTGTCAGCAGCAGGACGGCTGTTTGGGAACCAGACGCCTTGTGCCGTGGACTCAAGCCCTTTCTCTCTTTCTTTCTTTCTTTCTTTCTTTCTTTCTTTCTTTCTTTCTTTCTTTCTTTCTTTCTTTCTTTCTTTCTGCAGGAGCACAGCTTGGACTACAAGCCCCACAAGCCTCACCAAGGGTGAGGCCAAGCTTTCAGGCAAAGCTCCAGGCACATCAACACCCACCCCGCCCCCCATGGGACAAGTATGTCTGGATAAGTGGTGCCATGAAGATCTGTATCATGAAGAAATGCTCCCACGTATGGCTGAGAAAGACCCAGGCTTGTTTGGTTGCCAACGATGCAAGGAGAAGGATGCTGCAAGTGGCTTCCAACTGAAACCAGAGCTCTTGGGTTGCCCCGTTCCTCCTCCTCAGGTGAGTCCAAGGCAGCACAGGACAAAGTCTGTTCTAGAAGTCTTTGGTAGTCTTTGCATTTCCTTCTCTGGTTCATTCAAGCAGTTTGAACTGGTCTGGCTGGCTGGCTTCCCGGCATGGGGTCCCCACTCCTCTTCCCTGCTGGACTTCTCATCTGGGAAGAGAGCCAGGTGGGGGGCAACAGGCCTCCTCATATTTTAGATCTAGGCCCAAAATTGGGTCCTTCACCAAGCTGGTGAAGCTGTCTTGTGTCATGTGATGTCCTTCTTCTCATTCTCCTCAGGTGAAAAGCCTCACAATTGTTGGGATATGGCAAAGATTTCAGCCAGGGTTTCAGCCGGATCCAGCCCAGTCGGAAACATACTCTTTGCCAAAGACTTGGAGAGAAAGGTGAATTTGCGGAGACAACAGGAGACAACAGCACCAGGAGTGAGAGCCAGGTGGAGTCCGAGGAAAGCAAGAGAACCACGACTACGCCAAGGCGGCATTTGGCCTTCTTCTTCTTCCTGATGGGTTGTTGCCCAATGCCCAATGTTCCTCTCCTCAACCGCCTGGATGTTGGATCCACTTCTGGCTAGATTGGAACTCAACAGGAAATCACAGCATTGACCAGTTGTGAACAGAACTGAGCCCAAAACATCTTGAGATGAGAGAAGAAGGCCATGCTTGAAGGAAGGCAGGCTGAACCGTCCTCTTTCTTGCTGTTTTTCAATACTTCCCACCAGTTTGAAATCCCAAAGACTTGAGATGTGTGTTCAGTTGTGGCAAAAGTCTGACTGTTCAATCCCCCTCCCTCCAATCCTTTCCCCTCCCCCCTCCCCCTCCCTCCCCTCCCCTCCCTCCCCTCCCCTTCCTTCTCCCCTCCCCACATCTGACACACCACACACATCACACAGAACACTTCATCACACAGAACACACACATCAGGTCATACATAATACACACGCCTCATACACCAGGCAAACCACACACATCCCACATCATACTGCACACCCATGTCACACAACATGCTATATTCCTGCTTCTTGGCGGAATGGGGTTGGACTGGATGGCCCATGAGGTCTCTTCCAACTCTTTGATTCTAGGATTCTATGAACATGCCCATTTCATATCACCCATTTCATATCCTATGCATCACACAGAATACGAACATCGCACAGAACACATGCCACACGCATAGTACACACAGTTCATACACCACACAAATTGTGCACATTATACTGCACACACATCACATACACCATGCACATCTCACATCTCTCATTTATATTTTGCTTTTTTTCTGGTTTTTTCCCTCTCTTTTACCTTTTTCTTCTCCCACACTCTACACATCTCACATCCCTCACATTCTCACTCACCTGCCTCCTTTCCCTTCTTTCTCTCTCTTCTCCCTCCTTTCGTCTCTCTCCTCTCCCTCTTCCCTTTGCCCTTCTCTGTTCACTTTTTCTTTCCTCCTTCTCTTTTGGCCTTCTCCTTTCTTTTCTCAGGCCCCTCTCACGCCTCCGTCTACCTCTTCTTCACCTCAGTTTCAGACTTTGATCCGATTCTCGCCTAGGTCGTAAGAGTTGGTAGATTTCACTTTCTTGCTCCAAATTCTTTTCCCAATCAGTCATTCATAGAGTGTGTCCAATATTTGCTGCTCACTTTGTGAAGCAATCTTTAATTTCTTCCTTTTCAGCTGACCATGTTAGAAGGGCTTTATATATTTTAGTCATCACTTTTGTCTGTGATACCATTATCTTGTCCCATAGTTTTCCTCCTTCTTCAAATCCTAATTTCTTGTCCTTGTTGAAGGCCTCCTTCAGCTGTCTGTATTGGAACCATGAGAGATTTCCATATAGTTTTCTGATTTCTTCCTGGGTCTTTAGCATAACTATTGTTTGGGTTCACTGTCTCTCTTTGTATCTGAGCCACCTTTCCCACCCTAGATCTCTCCTCTGTACCGCTTCCACGGTGGGTATTCAGAGGTTTTAAAAAAAATGAAATCTGCTTTTCTACTTTCCCCAAATTCTTATCGAGGAGGATCTTACAACGCTCCTTGCTTATTCTATACCGATTTTATGGCATTTATGAAGTAGTGCCCCATATCGAATTCTTGCATGAGTTAGATGAAGGACTTCCAATTTATGTTGTTGAAGGCCTTCTCCGCGTCTAGCGCTACGAACGCACATTCTTTATCGTTGTTCTTTTCAGAATGATGTTTGTCATGGTTCTGACGTTATCATTCATTCTTCGTTACGGGAGGAAGCCCCATTGTTCTTCCTTTATCCATTAGAAAGTGCTTTAGTCTTTCTACCAAGATATTAGCAAATAATTTATCATCAATATTCAATACTGAAATTGAGCGGTAGGTTTTTTTACATCCATCTTCTCCTTTGTTTTCTCTTTCTGTTTCTCTTTTCTTTTTCTCCGTATCCTTTGCTTTCTATTTTTCTTTTTCCCTTTCTTTCTTTCTTTCTTTCTTTCCTTTCTTCTCCACCTCCCACCTCCCCTCACCTTCCCTTACCCCCCTCCCCCTTCCCCCTCCCTTCCCCTTCCGGTTCCCCCTCCTTCTCCTCTCCCTTCCCCTTCCCTTTTCCACAGCATCATCCTGCCACTCTTCAGCTGCCTACTTGCAGAATTCAAGTTATAGATTCTTCTTCAAAGAAATTTAAGAGCAGCTCAAAAGGAAGAGACTAAAAACAAAGAAATAAACTGAGTATTTTGCTATTAAGAACTGATGTTGTGTGATGTTGTGTCAAAATGGGAGCAACCCGTGCACAGAAACAGACCTTCCTTCTGAAATGGTGGTTGGTGCTTGAAGTGTGGAGGGATTGACATCGAGGGCTGCAGAGACCCCCGCCTTCAAATTGGTATAAAAACCGCAGCGGAGAGTTCCACAGTTCCCGGGCTCCGCAATTGCAATCCACTGATGAAATGTGCCTCCAGCAGCCAGCCCAGGCAGGGACGAGCAAGCCTCAATGCCTTTCCTTTCCTTTCCCCAAGCCCTGACATTGTATCTTATCCCCCAATAAAAGATCCAAAAGAACTGATGTTGTGTGATGTTGTGTCAAAATGGGAGCGACCCGTGCACAGAAACAGACCTTCCTTCTGAAATGGTGGTTGGTGCTTGAAGTGTGGAGGGATGGGTATGTTGTTTTTGTGATGCCTGTTGGGGAATTCATTTCCTTTTATTGTACAATGTACAGAGACAATAACGTTATTCTATCATTCTAAAGACTTTAAGGTTTCTGTGGTTATTGGACCATTAAGTGAGAGGTAGCCAACGTGCTTCTGATACTCTGGTGTCTATATGTGGGGGATTGGCTCTGAAATGTCCCTGTTTCTGGAATGACTGAGGACTTTGTGTCTATGGAAAGAACAGTAGGACACCCATGTGATAAATCACTAAGGCCACCCAGCCCAAGCCCTTTCGGCTAGGAAGGAAGACCAGGGAAAGCCCTCCCAGAAGACGGCCATCCGGCCTGTTTAAATAGCTCCAGGGAATGAGATGCCAGAGACCCCCAAAGGGAATTGGGTCCAGCCCCCTCCAGCCAGCAGAGAAACTTACTCCCTACAGAAGTGGAAAGCTGGTCTTGTTCAAGTGTAGATGATACTATTAGAACGTTTATAACTTGCACAAAGTGTAGGTTGATTTGAGTTAAATAACACTAACATGGATCCTATTTTTCAAATTAATGGGCGTAATTTGGCACAAATAACCGATATGCCCAAATCTGAATACTGCTGGAGTTGCAGTGGGATAGGTTTTGTCATTTGGGAGTTGTAGTTGCTGGTATTTCACCTACAAACAAAGAGCATTCTGAACTCCACCAATGATGCAATTGAACCAAACTGGGCACACAGAACTCCCATAACCAACAATAAATAATGGAAGGGTTTGGTAGGCATTGACCTTGAGGTTTTGGAGTTGTAGTTCACCTACATGCAGGGAGCACTGTGGACGCAAACAAGATGGATCTGGATAATATTTTTGATAATATTTTATTATTATTTTGATTTTTCCTTTTTATTATTATTTTGGATAGTTTAAATATTATTTTGTTTGGTTTTTTATTTTGTTGATGACTTTGGAGAATATATTAGGATATTACTTACTTACTTAGGCGATCCCTTGTTGGACGAGTAAGATGGTCTTCCATTATGGATTTCCTTGTGGGTCCGTATGTGGCTGTGGAGCCCTATTCTTGACCCGCATCTTCTCCCACAGTGAGGGCATTGGTTTCCAGGTGGAAGGCGGTCTCGGTTGGGGTTGGCTTGACGTGCCTTCCTCCTGGCACGTTTCTCTCTTACACCCTCCACTCGTGCCTCCTCAAATTCTGCAGCACTGCTGGTCACAGCTGACCTCCAGCTGGAGCGCTCAAGGGCCAGGGCTTCCCAGTTCTCAGTGTCTATGCCAGAGTGTTTAAGGTTGGCTTAGAGCCCATCTTTAAATATCTTTTCCTGCCCTCCAACATTCCAATTTCCGTTCTTGAGTTCGGAGTAGAGCAACTGCTTTGGGAGACGGTGGTCGGGGAATCCGGACAACGTGGCCGGTCCAGCGGAGTTGGTGGCGGAGGACCATTGCTTCAATGCTGGTGGTCTTTGCTTCTTCTTCCAGCATGCTGACGTTTCTCTGCTTGTCTTCCCAAGAGATTTGCAGGATTTTCCGGAGGCAGCGCTGATGGAATCGTTCCAGGAGTTGCATGTGACGTCTGTAGACAGTCCACGTCTCGCAGGCATAGAGCAGGGCTGAGAGGACAATAGCTTTGTAGACAAGCCCCTTGGTATCCCTACGGATGTCCCGGTCCTCAAACACTCTCAGCTTCATTCGGAAAAATGCTGCACTCGCAGAGCTCAGGCTGTGTTGTATTTCGGTATCGATGTTGACTTTTGTGGAGAGGTGGCTGCCAAGGGAGTGGAAATGGTCCACATTTTCTAATGTTACACCATTAAGCTGTATCTCTGGCATTGGGGAGGGGATGGCTGGTGTCTGCTGGAACAGCACTTTGGTTTTCTCTATTCTTGTTCAGTGACAAGCTTTGTGTATGCTTCTGCGAAGGTGTTTACAGTGGCTTTTAGATCTTCTTCTGTATGCGCACAGACGACATTGTCATCAGCATACTGGAGTTCTATAGCAGATGTTGTTGTAACTTTGGTCTTGGCTTTCAGTCTGCTGAGGTTGAATAGCTTGCCATCTGTCCGATAGATTATTTCCACTCCGGTGGGAATCTTCCCGCCAACAAGGTGAAGTCTCATAGCGATGAAGATGGAGAATAGAGTTGGGGCAATAATAACACATCCCTGTTTGGCACCGGATTCCACCTTAAATGGGTCACTTTGGGAGCCATTGCTGTCCAAAACTGTTGCCATCATATCATTATTATTTGGACACCCCCCCCCCCCAAATTTTTATTATTCATTTGTTGCCTATAACCTAGAGGTGCATTTCCCTTTTCGGCCACCCGATGGCAGGCAAGGGCTGCAGAGCGGACCCTCAAGGCCAGCGCCGCAATGCTCCCGTGTGTCCACCAGGGGGCGGGGGCGGGGGGGCCGCTTGGGCTTCCCATTCACCTCTCAGAATAGAAACAGTGGGCCGGATAATGTGTCGTCGAAGGCTTTCATGGCCGGAATCACTGGGTTCTTGTGGGTTTTTGGGGGGCTATATGGCCATGGTCTAGAGAGGCATTCTCTCCTGACCTTTCGCCTGCATCTAGGGCAAGTATCCTCAGAGGGAGTAGTGAGGTCTGTTGGAACTAGGAAAAGGGGTTTATATATCTGTGGAATGACCAGGGTGGGACAAAGAACTCTTGTCTGCTGGAGCTAGGTGTGAATGTTTCAACTGACCACCTTGATTAGCATTTGATGGCCTGGCAGTTTTTTGGTGTGGCTTGTTAATGCCTGAGGGAATCTTTTGTTGAGAGGTGATTAGCTGTCTCTGATTGTTTTGTAGGTTTTTTTCAGGCTATATAGCCATGGTCTAGAGGCATTCTCTCCTGACGTTTTGCCTGCATCTATGGCAAGCATCCTCAGAGGTAGTGAGGTCTGTTGGAACTAGGAAAAAGGGTTTATATATCTGTGGAATGACCAGGGTGGGACAAAGGACTCTTGTCTGCTGAGGGTGTGAATGTTTCAACTGACCACCTTGATTAGCATTTGATGGCCTGGCAGTGCCTGGGGCAATCTTTTGTTGAGAGGTGATTATATGTCCTTGTAGGTTTTTTTTCAGGCTATAGGGCCATGTTCTAGAGGCATTCTCTCCTGACGTTTCGCCTGCGTCTATGGCAAGCATCCTCAGAGGTAGTAGTGAGGTCTGTTGGAATTAGGAAAAAGGGTTTATTATATCTCTGTGGAATAATGACAACGATATCCTGGAGACTGGAGTTGTGGCAGGGTTTTCACCTCTCTCTCTGCCCAAGACTACAACCCCCAAAATCCGGCCGCGCAGCCCCCGGGCGCCGTCTTTGGGGGGGGGGGTGGAAGTCCAACAAGAGGGGGAGGCCCCTGCTTCCTAGAAAGGCCCTGCTTCCGGGGGGGGGGGGGGGGGGCAGCAGCATTGTGAAGAAGCAGAAGGGGAGGAGGAGGAGGAGGAGGGGCTGAGCGGCGGCCAAGGCGGAAGGAGGAGGAGGGCACGAGAGAGAGAGAGAGAGAGAGAGAGAGAGAGAGGTACAGAGAGAAGAGACCTTGGCAATCTCTCACCAGAGGGGGCTCATTGAATGAGGCCAGGAGGAGGAGGAGGGGGGGGTCCTCCGAGGGGGGGAGGGGAGGGTCCCCTGGGTGGCCGTGGAGGCCCCCCCCCCTCGCCCCGCCCCGCCCCGCATGGCCCCCTCCCTCCCTTCCGCAGCCGGGACGCCGGGTCCCTCCCCCTCCCTCCCTCCCCCCTCCCCCTCCCCCGCCCTCCAGTCATTCCTTTCCCTCCTCGGATCCCGCACCACCGCTCCCCTTAGGAAAGGCACCCGGGTATGGGGGCGCGCACCCTCCCCAACAACACCCTGCCACTCCAGGGTCCACAGCTGGCCGTGTTGGGTTTGTGTGCCAAGCTTGGCCCAGATCCATCACTTGCTGAGCTCAGTGCTCTCTGAATCTGGGTGAACTACCCAGCCCAATTCAAGGTGCAGGTGCTCACCTACAAAGCCCTGAACTGCTCTCACTTCGTTCATCCGGAGAGGCCCTGCTCACTCTCCCACCTGCGTCGCAGGCGCGTTTGGTGGGGACGAGGGACAGGGCCTTCTCTGTGGTGGCCCCCCGACTTTGGAACACCCTCCCCAAAGACATTAGATTAGCACCCACGTTGGCAGTCTTTAGGAAGAACTTGAAGACCTGGCTATTCCGATGTGCCTTTCCGGAGTAGGATAACCCCCAGCTCTACATCCCAGAAGCACTTGATTAGAGTTTAAGGCTCTCTGCACTCTGCACTTGCTCAGAAATCCAATGTACCACCAGCCACACCCAGCACTTTTTAACCTGTACCCATCACTGGCCCAGCCCTGGTTTTATTGCGTAATGATGTAATGTTTTGTTGTGTTATTGCTTATGTTTTTAATTTGCTTTGCACCATATTGTTATTGTTTGTTGTTGTTGTGTTGAGGCCTTGGCCTTTGTAAGCCGCATCGAGTGCGGGCTTGCCTTGCACTCGAGTACAAATAAAGTTTAATAGTAATAATAACTATAACTCTGATGCCAAGGTCAATCGCCAAAGTTCCCCACTATGCAAAATTGGCAGTGTTCGGTCTATTTGGTCCAAGTTTGGTCCAGATCCATCATTGCTGAGAGTTCACGGAATCCAGGTGAACTATAACTCCCAGAGTTAAATGTCCCCCCCCCCCCCCCGGTCTATCAGTATTCCCCAATGGCCATGTTGGGTCTGTGTGCCAAGTTTGGTCCAGATCTGTCATCTGCTGGGTTCAGTGTTCTCTGAATACAGGTGAACAATAACTCCTGGATGTCAAGGTCTATCACCCCCAAACCCCACCAGTATACAAAGTTGGCCATGTTGGGCCATGTTGGGTCTGTTGGTCCAGATCCAACATCGCCTGGGCTCAGTGCTCTCTGGATAAGGGTGAACTATAACTCCCAAAATCAAGGTCTGCTCCCACAAACCTCTACAGTATGTTCAGTTGGTAATGGGAGTTCTGTGTTCTAAGTTAGTTCCAGGCCCATCGTTGGTGGGGTTCAGAGGGCTCTTAGAATCCAGGTGAACTATACGTCCCAATCCCTACGACTCCTATAAACCAACGTCAATTCCCCCCAAACCTGGTCCTGGGAGTTCTGTGTGGCAAATGTGGTCCAGGCCCATTGTGGGTGGGGGTCACAGCGCTGTGTCTTGATGCAGGGTGAACTGCAACTTCCATCCTGTTCAGTCAGTCCCTCACCCCCTCCAGTATGTTCGCTTGCTAATCAATTCCTCTGTTAGCTGTGTGCCGTAGGAAAGGGTAGGAAAGGGCTGAGAGAGAGGGGCAGTGGGCGGGGCCATGCAAATTCCAGACCAATGGAGAGAGAAAGGAACCTTGGGATGTGGCTTGCTTTTTTCATCATCATCATCATCATCATCATCATCACCATCATCATCATTTAATTACTTATTAATCGCCCTCCATCCGAAAATGCTCTAGGCGATTTACAGCTAAATTGTAAAAGATAAAATACATACATACGGAATTTAAAAATCAACGGAGATCGAATGCTCTAGCGAAAAGCCAGGTGTCTTGAGTGCGAGAGTAAAAAGGCCCGAAGTCACGCGTGGCTCTCACGTAGGGCGGCAAGGAATTCCACAATAAGGCAGGAAGGGCAGAAATAGAGAAAGCCCGCCTGCGCCTGGTCCTTTCCAAGGGCACTTCTCTAGGACCCGGGATATGGAGTAAGTCACATTGGGCTGGTCGTTGCGACATCCGATGATGGGAGAAGGGGAGGCGGTCCCCAAGGTACGATGGACCCTGGCCGTAAAGAGTTTGAAAGGTCAGAACTAGCATCTTAGACAGGCCACGGTGGTACTCAGTGGGAAGCCAGTGTAAGTGTTGCAGCACTGAAGGTGTTCTATGGCATTTCATGGGCGTTCTTGTGAGTAACCTGGCTGCCGCGTTCTGAACAATACGGAGCTTTCGGGTCGTAGACATACAGGGCGTTGCAATAGTCCAGCTTAGACGTGACCGTGGCATGGATGACCGTTGCCAGAGCCTCGTCAGATAGGGAGGGTGCCCGTTGCCTCGCTTGTCGTAGATGGAAAAAGGCCTGTTTGCTGGCAGCAGCCACCTGAGCTTCCATTGTCAGCTGTGAATCCAGGACGACACCCAAACTCTTAACAGTGGTCGATGGAGATAGGGCGGCACCATCGAAGGTGGGCAACGGAGGAGTCAGACCTGCCGGGCGGCCATGCCATAGAATCTCAGTCTTTGCCTGGTTCACCTTCAGTCTGCTAGCAGATAGCCAGTTCGACAGAGCTTCCAGACAGAGGGTGAAATTGTCTGGAATTGACATTGCTCCTGGCTCCAAACGCAGAAGGAGTTGGGTGTCGTCCGCATATTGGTAGCAGTCCAGGCCGAAACGCCGAGCCAAACTACCAAGGGGTCCTCACGTTGTTGAATCCTCTGTTCCATGTGAGTGATCTGTTTACACTTGGGGCAGATGTAATTGAGTAATTGTTGCATGAAAAAGCTGAACATGCCACAGCTTGGGCATGAGATGGGAAGTTTTTGTGATTGTTCCATCTGCAGACTGCTAATTACCTCCCCTTTAGTGTGTGTTTTATCTTGTTGTCTGTATGCACGGGTGAAGGTGTAGGTTAGTGAGTGTGTGAGTTTATATAGGTTAAACAGGAATGACTCACTGCCAGAACAATGAGCCACTAATTGCTGCCCTGCAACTGTCAATCACTGCTGGCTAAAAGAATTTAGCCTTGCCCCGCCTCTCAAACAAAGCAAACACTCCCAGCAGCTATTTTTTTCCTGTTTTTTAATTATTTGACACAATCTCATATATAATCAGTAAATATACGTTCAGAAATAATGAAACATGTCTAGATCTGTATGTAGATGGCAACTTGTACAAAGTAAGTATAACGTATTTTACCATTCACTCGAGTTTAAGGCACTTTCAAAGGAAAATCCAAGCAAACTATTCCTAACTAGAACTGTTTCCATCTAGCTAACAGCAATAGTGCCACCAGCTACTCCCCCTCCCCCCCATATCATATGCAAAAAAAATAAAAATGCCAATGTATCTTTTTTTTTTAAATTCCTTACAAGGCAAGAAATATATCTTCATGATTAAGACGGTTTCAGAGTATGTCCAAATACATCTTGATATTACATCAATAAAAAAAAACATAAGAATGGGAGCAGGCAACAAAGTACTCTCTTATGACTAGAGCTTTCTGACTATTTTACATACACAGGCATGGACAACTGCAACAACCCAATTTGCGTAAATTGAAAGATGTCCAAAACTATAATGAAATGCTTCATTAGCATTATGCCAACATATTAACTTTTCCGGGAATCACTTTTTTCTATTTTATAGCATTCCAGCTTGTCCGCATAGTATTACATATTTCTTTTTTTATTCTTCCCCTTTTCTTTTTTCCCCCCTTTTCTCCCTTCCCTTTCTTTTCTTGACACCCATACATAATCCCTTTTCTAAACATCCACATAATATTCACATCTCAGGAGTTCCACCATAACACATATACCATGGAAAAGAAGGTCACACCGAAAGAGCCACAAAGGATTCCTCATCATTTCTTTCTTCAGAAGGAAGTCAAACTATTTGATGAAAACCAGGATTTTGTATTAGTCAGTCTTGGAATCCACATGTTGAAATAGCCTTTCCTTCTAAAAACCTTTTGAAGGGTTCCCAGTCTTTCCTAAATTCTGCCCTGCAACAGTCAATCACTGCTGGCTAAAAGAATTCTTCTTTGGTGATTTCTCCCCTTTTCCACTTCTTGTTCGTGTTTCTTTTGAACCTTAGCCCAGCTAGAAGTTCTTTTGACATCCATTTTGGCTTCTTTGCTTTTGTTTTATTTTTTCTCTTTGTTGGCACTGTTTGCAAATGCGCCTTGAGTACTTAATTCTTGAAAAATTCCCATCCATCCATAACTCCTTTGTCTTTTAGTATCTGCATCCATGGAATGCTGCTCAGTATTTCCTTCATTTTTCACAGTGAAGGAAAGAGTTCTTCCTTTACAAAAATTGAATTATACTCTTAACACATTGAGAGAGAGATACATCAATAAGTCGGCCATCTTGAATATTGATCGAATGAAGGCTACATTGAGAGGGTAGCCATCTTGAATATTGAGAAAGGAAGAGATATATTAATAAGTCAGCTATCTTGGATATTGTTTGAATGAAAGGTACATTAGTAAGCTGGCCATCTTGGATATCGGTAGAATGAAGGATATATTGAGAGGGCAGCCATCTTGGATATTGAGAGAGGGATTAGTTAAGAAATTAGCCATCTTGGATATTGGAAAAGGACAGCCATCTTGAGTACTGGGAGGAGAGAGATATACATTAAGAAGTCAGCCATCCTGGATATTGGGAGAGGGATACATAAGTCGTCCATCTTAAATAATGGTAAATTAAATCCTACCTCATCCCCCCTCCTGATATTTTTACATTGTCCTATCTCCCAGTGTTTTAAAATTTTATCTTTGAATTTGGCCCTGCCCAGTGTAATCATTTGTGTTTTAATGTTTGATTTTATATTGCCGTGTTGCTTATTATATTGGTTTTGCATCTTATTATTTTATTTTCCGTTATGCTTTTGTGTTATATTGTGTTTACTGTATTGATGGGCGTGGCCTCATGTAAGCCACCCCAAGATGGAGGCGGGGTATAAAAAAGTTTATTATTATTATTATTATTATTATTATTATTATTAATTGAAGGGTTCATTGATAGAGTGACCATCTTGGGTATTGGGAAGTAGGATTCATTAAGAAGTTGGACATCTTGGATATTGGTAGAATGAAGGATACATCATGGATAATGGGAGATGGAGCAGTATTCAGATGTCAGTCATTTTGGATATTGAGAGTGATACATTAAGAAGTCAGTCATCTTGGAGATTGGCAGGAGGGATATATTGGAGAGGGAAGTCATACTGGATATTGGGAAAGGGTGGCCATCTTAGATTTTGAGTGGGAGGGATACATTAATAATTCAGTCAACTTGGATATTGAGATAGGGATTCATTAACAAGTTGGCTGCCTCGGAAATTAGCAGAAGGAAGAATTCATTGAGAAGTTAGCCATCTTGGATACTGGGAGGGGAAATATGGAGCAGGCAGCAATCCTGGTTATTTGGATTAATTAATAAATTGGCCATCTGGGATATTGGGAAAGGGACGCCATTTTGGATATTGGGAGATGAAATATGGAAAGGGCAGCCATCTTGAAAATTGAGCAATGAAGGGATAGATGAATAAGTCTGGTTTTCCTCTCATTCATCTGGCAGGTAACCTCTGAACAAACCTTATGAAGAAGACCCTGTGAGAGCTTTGCCCTAGGGATGCCTTAGGACTGAAATGAAGGGTCCCAGCACTGGCAAGAACAAGGAATAAGTAGGAGACAGACATATTTCAAGCGAAATACATAGACGAAAGGGAGGATTGTGCCGTTAAAAGAGGGACTTAGGAAAGAGACCAGAAGGCTACGGCAATACAAATACCGAGAAGAGGAAATCCTCTGCTGTTTTGGAGAACATATCTGCGAATCTCTGACATAATATTTAAATCATACTTTTAAAAGAATGGAAAATCATCTGTATCTGTGTTCCACATCACCCACAGTGAAGAAGCTACATAAGTGTATGGACTGTGGGGAATGTTTCATGTGGAGAAGTTCTCTTATTAAACATCAACGAACTCACACAGGAGAGAAACCGTATCAATGCACGGAATGTGGAAAGAGCTTCAGTCAGAGTGGAGATCTGCGTTCCCACCAAAGGACCCACACAGGAGAGAAGCCATATACATGCATGGAATGTGGAAAGAGCTTCCGTCACAGTGCAACTCTGTGTCGCCATAAAAGGACCCACACAGGGGAGAAGCCATATACATGCATGGAATGTGGAAAGAGCTTCAATCAGAGTGGAGCTCTGCGTTCCCATCAAAGAACCCACACAGGAGAGAAGCCATATCCGTGCATGGAATGTGGAAAGAGCTTCAGTCACAGTGCAGATCTGCGTTCCCATCAAAGCACCCACACAGGAGAGAAGGCATATCAATGCATCGAGTGTGGAAAGAGCTTCAGTCAGAGTGGAGATCTGCGTTCCCATCAAAGGACCCACACAGGGGAGAAGCCGTATCTATGTATGGAATGTGGAAAGAGCTTCAGTCAAAATGCGCAACTGCATTCCCATCAAAGGACCCACACAGGGGAGAGGCCATATCAATGCATGGAATGTGGAAAATCCTTCAGTCAAAGTGGACCGCTGCATTCTCACCAAAGGACCCATACAGGGGAGAAGCCATATAAATGCATAGAATGTGGAAAGAGCTTCAGTCAGAGTGGAGATCTGCGTTCCCACCAAAGGATCCATACAGGGGAGAAACCATATCTATGCATGGAATGTGGAAAGACCTTCAGTAAAAGTGGATATCTGCGTTCCCATGAAAGGACTCACACAGGGGAGAAGCCGTATCAGTGCATGGAATGTAGAAAGTCATTCAGTCACAGTGGACTTCTCCGTTGTCATCAAAGGACCCACACAGGAGAGAAGCCATATACATGCATGGAATGTGGAAAGAGATTCAGTCGGAGTGACAGTCTGCGTTCCCATCAAAGGACCCACACAGGGGAGAAGTCACATAAATTCACTGACTATGGAAAGAGCTTCATTGGGAGTGGAGAGCTATGTTTCCACCAAAGGAGCGACACAGGGGGGATGCCACATAATAGCATTGAATGTGGAAATAGCTTCATTAGGAGTCGAGAGCTCCATTCCCACCAGAGCTCCCACACAATGGAGAAGTCATATCTCCACTGCTTTGATATATGCATGGAATATGGAAAGAGCTTCTGTTGGAGTGAAATTCTACATTCCCATCAAATGACACACACACAGCTAGGGGAAGAGACCTGCCTTTGAGTTTTCTAGTTCTTCTAAAAAAAATCACCAGACAAGGGACCCATCCCTCAACAGTGTCACATTGCCAGGGCTCTGCCTTATTTAGGTAGAGATGAATCAAACTCCCAGTTTTATCAAACAGTTTAATTAAAACAGCACTTACTTGCTGGCTGGCTGTTTTAATAGACCAAAATATAAAACACAAAGCTAGCACGCAGCTACAGAATAAACAAAAACTGATAGCAAAAATTAACTTCATAGTCAAAAGGGTCCAGTCCAGTGGTCAAATGCCGAGAGTTCGATAAACAAAGTCCAGGGATCAAGAGTCTATACCATAGTCAAAAGCCAGTCCAAAGGTTCAAGGTTCCAGAATTCCAAGATTACAAGAAGACAGGTCAAAAATCCAACAGACCTGGGGGAAAAACCAGCAGCATCCACCACCAAAATACAACAGATACCTTTCTCCCAAAGATCAGTCTCAAGGTTAGCTCCTTAAATCCAGTAACACCTAGCTGCAACCCATCTCCTGCACACCTCCACCCCTAATTGCTTTCACCCATGAACTCCCACTTACAGATTACCAAACCCTCTAGAACTTATACTCACATTAACCCTTCCATCACCAACCACCATCAACTGCACACCATATGACACACAGGCAGGCAAAGAATGGGAGAATGGAAGCAAAGAGGAAGGCCACCACCTTGTTCTGTGTGGCCTGGCTTGATTGCTGCTGGGGGCAAGTTCCCCACAGTATTGCAGCCATTTTTAAGGCGTTAACCTGACCTCTGCCTCCTCAAGGAAAGCATCATAGACTTCTGGGATGATCTGTGAAAGCTTGCTGAAATGAGAGCAGCTGAGATCTTAGGATAAAGGGGTTCTTTAAAAGACGAACTCTTTGGGAGCAGGCAATGGCATCCTTCCATACTGTTGTCCTGAGTCTTGGCTCTAATGCCCCTCGGTTTCCATTCTGGACTCTGGCCTTGCTCCTGTCGCCCGCTTCTGGACTCTGTCATACCCTGAATCATTGGCCTGAGTTCTGGGCTGACTTTCTGGCTTGATTTATTCAACCTCGGTTTATATCCCTCACGATCCGGCTTGACTTTGGAACTCTGACTTTGGTTTGTACTCTTGCATTCTTGGTGGTTCTTTTATGAACTCTGATGATTGAACTCCTGGCCCCTGACTGTTGGACTATTGTCACCTTGGCTGGTGCTTAGTTTTGCTCCTGACCTGAGTCCATAGTATTCAGCTTGTCTGCATCAATTGGACTCTTGACCTCGGATTTTGTGCTGCCGTTGTCTTATTTTAGTTAGACACTGAAAAATTTCAGGATGCCTGTTTTCTTATAGAATCATAGAAGAATAGCATTGTAAGAGACCACAGGGCCATCCAGTCCAACCCTTTCTGCCATGCAGGAAAAAGGCATTCAAAGCCAGCCGAAAAGATGGCCATCCAGCCAATGTTTAAAAGCCTCCAAGGAAGGAGCTTCCACCAGATGCTGAGGCAGAGAGTTCCACTGTTGAACAGCCCATACTGAAATTACCCAGATCCTGTTTCCCTTTGCCAGGCAACCAACATAAATCTCTGGAAATTTCAAGACTCAGTCAATCACCAGAGTTGGAGATCTTTTAGTGTGTCTATTCAATCACAATAAACATCACAGTGAACATTCATAAACGGAGCATCGCACCATGCTTTGATTTAGCTTCTGTTTTATAGGCATTTTAACTTTCGATTCTTGTAATTGTTTTCTCTCTGTGCATGTGCTATTATTATTTATTATTTATTTAAAACATTTATATTCCGCTCTTCTCAGCCCGAAGGGGACTCAGGGCAGAGCTCAACATATATATGGCAAAAATGGAGAGGCTGTCCTCTCCTGGTCTGAACTGCACAAACTATCACTCATCCATGATAGTAAGCTCCCACCATCCTACAACACCGGGAGATGGCACCGAGGTTACAACCCAGACCTCCTATTTGTGAGCGACAGCATCGTACAGCAATGCACTAAATCAGTGGGACCACCAATTCCAAACACACAGCACCGACCAATAGTATGCCAATTGTTCCCAACCATAAGGCCTCAAAAAGTTCGATTTAAACAAAGATTCATCTTCAGAAAGGCAGATTGGACTAAATTCTCAGACATGTTAGATGACATGATCATATCGGTCGCGCCAATCCCTGAGGAATACCAGCATTTTATTGAAATCATGAAAACCTGCTCACGGGCCTCGATACCGAGAGGCTGCAGAACCAACTACCTTCAGGGCATACTCCTGAAACAGCTGCCTTGTTGGAAAACTATTACAGGCTCCACAACAAAGACCCATTTAGTGAGCAAACCCTTCCGGCAGCGCAGAGCATTGTGTCCTCCATCTCTGAAGCCAAGAAAGAACAGTGGATCAAGCTGATCACAGAGGTCGACATGGGCAGGAGCAGCCAGAAGGCGTGGAGGCTGCTAAGACGGTTGAGCAATGACCCCTCACAAACTAATACCCATGCCAACATAAAGGCAGATCAGATAGCACACCAACTCTTGAAGAATGGGAAAACCAACCTTGCCACCAAAGTAGGAAAGAAACCAATAGCCAGACAACCAGAGATTGAGAACAACAACCTTCATGAACCCTTT
This sequence comes from Anolis sagrei ordinatus, assembly GCF_025583915.1. NCBI lineage: Eukaryota > Metazoa > Chordata > Lepidosauria > Squamata > Anolidae > Anolis > Anolis sagrei. Next base: position 6,496 of record NW_026845477.1, on the reverse strand, counting down.
ACATCTACTGAATTGGACATGGCTCTCAATAAATGTAAGAATGGCAAAGCAGCTGGCCTGGATGATCTACGGATGGAACAAATCAAGAACTTTGGTCCAAAAGCAAGGCGCTGGCTGCTGGAGCTGATGAACAACTGCACTGCATCCTGTCAGATCCCCAAAATCTGGAGGAAAGCAAGAGTCATCGCCATCTTGAAGCCAGGCAAAGACCGTAATGACACAAAAAGCTACAGACCAATCTCCCTGTTGTGCCACCTCTACAAAGTTCTGGAGAGACTTATTTTGCGTAGAAAAGAAAAGGAAGACTGCCTTTTCTAGATGTCCTAGTCATCCGTAAACCAGATCAATAATTGGGTCACACCGTTTACAGAAAACCCACACACACAGATAGATATCTACATAAAAACTCCAACCATCACCCAAGTCAAAAAAGAAGCACCATTAAAGCCTTGGCAGACCGTGCAAAAAGAATCTGCGAAGCCCACCTCCTCCAAGATGAACTGAACCACCTCAACTGGGCTCTCCAGGCCAATGGAGACTCCACCTCGGACATCAGAAGAGCTGCAAGACAACCGAGAACAAGCCACGAGAGTCAAGATGAAGATCCACCCAGAGGAAAAGGTTCTTGCCATAATCAAGGGAACCACTGACCGCAGAGGGAAGCTGATGAGGAAACACAACATACAAACTATCTCCAGACCCACCAAGAAAATCCAACAAATGCTACGTTCAGCAAAGGACAAGAGGGATCCTCTCACCTCTGCAGGAGTCTACCATTGTATCCCATGCAGCTGTGGACAAGAGGTCTCCATAGGGACCACCAAACGCAGCATTGCCCAGACACGCATCAAGGAACATGAAAGGCTGCAAACTACTCCAACCAGAGAAGTCAGCCATAGCAGAGCACCTGATGAACCAGCCTGGACACAGCATATTATTTGAGAACACAGAAATGCTGGACCACACCAACCACCATGTCAGACTACACAGAGAAGCCATTGAAATCCACAAGCATGTGGACAATTTCAACAGAAAGGAGGAAACCATGAAAATGAACAAAATCTGACTACCAGTATTAAAGGACTCAAAAATCACAACAGCAAAACAACAGAGGGGAAACAAACAGGCACATAAAATCACTCTCAACAAGGGATTCCCCCCGGGCACTTCCAAGCCATTGAATGCTAATCAAGGTGATCAGCTGAAACATTCACACCTAGCCCCAGCAGACAAAAGTCCTTTGTCTCACCCTGGTCATTCCACAGATATATAACCCATTTTTCCTACTTCCAACAGACCTCACTACCTCTGAAGATGCTTGCCAGAGATGCAGGCGAAACGTCAGGAGAAAAATTGCCTCCAGAACATGGCCATATAGCCTGGAAAAACCTACAACAACCCGGTCAGGAAGTTCTTCCTAATGTTCAGGTGGAATTTTGTTTGAAATTCCATGGCTCCGAGTCCTGGTTTCCTGGGCAGCAGAAAACGAGCCTGTTCCCTCTTCCTTGTGGCATTCTTTCGTGTATTTACTCCTGGCTCTCATGTCTCCTGAAGTCAACCTTCTCTTCTGAGGCTAAACAGACTTAGCTGTTTAAGGCCGTCCTCCTAGGGATTCGTGGTCTTCAGATCTTTGATTCATTGAGTTGCCCTCTTCCTCTGTTCACTCTCCAGCTTGGGAGTCAATATCTCCTCTAAGTTGTGGTGCCCGTAATAGGACACAGTGTGATTCCAGGTCAAGGGGTTTGACCAAAGCAGAATAAGGAGGTACCATGACTGCCCTCGACCTGGACACTCGACTCGTTTTGATGCAGCCCAACATCCCATTGGCTTTTTGAGCTGCTGCATCACACTGTTGGCTCGTGTCCACCTTGTTCCCCACGAAGACTCTAAGACCTTTTTCAACATAGAAGTCTATTCTCGAGGCAAGTGTCACTCATTCTGTATCTCTGCATTTCTTTTCTTCTGCCTCAGTGTCATATCTTACATTTGTCCTTGTTGAAATTCATTTTGGGAGTTTTGGCCAATCATCTCTCTAATTTGTTGAAGTTGTTTTGAATCCTGATCCTGTCTTCTGGAGTATTAGCGCTCCCTTCTGATTTGGTGTCCTCTTCCAACTTGATAAGCACGCCCTCTAAACCTTTGCCCACGTCATTAATACCGATGTTGACCAGGACTGGGCCCAGGACTGGACCTTCTTCATGGCACGCCAGTGGTCACTTCTTTCCAGGATGAAGAGGGAGGACCACTGGGGAGAAGCTCCCTTTGGGCTTGGCCGCTTCACCATGGCCGGAATCTCAATTGATTAACCCAAGGACTGAGTGATTTGTTTTCCCCCGCACTTTATAGGACTGATACTTATTCGATTATTTTATATTTACAATACTGCATTTTATTCAGTTTTTAATTAGTATGACTTTATATGACGTTTTATGTATTTTATGTATTTGGTTATAAATGTATGTTGTAATTGTCTTATTGCTACGTGCTTGTTGTGTTTTGTGCACGTTGCACCATTGAGTGCTTCTGTGAGCCACCCTGAGTCCCTCCGGAGAGATGGTGGTGAGATACAAATAAATATTATTATTATTATTATTATTATTATTATTATTATTATTATTATTAACCAAGAAGGCCATGAGGGACTTTGTCAAAGGAAGGCCTTGCTGGAATCCAGATCTCTCCCTCCGCTGCATTCCCTGCATCTACCAAGTTTGTAGCTCTATCAAAAATATGAGATGAGTCGGGCATAACTTGTTTTTGAGAAATCCATGCTTTCTTTGAGGAATCACAGCATTCCTTTTTAAGTAAATACGGTTTCAGCTTACCTGGCCTTTATTTAATAAACCTCATCCTTGATACTGGGAAGTCCTCTGGTCACGGGGCCATCCCTTCCTGCTTTGTGTACATTTACCCTTGCTTAGTGTGAACCCCCTGTAGTAACGGAGACGGTGGAATCCCTACCATTGGCCAAGGGCCCTTTAGGATGGATATTCAGCATCTCTCCCCAACTGCAGAATGGAAGACAAAGCATGATGAGAAAAGCCGAGGAAGATCATGAATCTGTTGAGATGGGCACATTAAGTAAACTGATGAAGGGAAATATTTGTCTACAAGTGAGATTGGGACTTACTCATTGACTAGTTATGTAGGGGCTAAGAAACCAAAATATCCCCCCCCCCCAAAAAAAAGCAGAAGCCTCCTTTCTAATAGGGAGGGCAAGAATGGACACCACAAAAGTTGAATCTTTTAAACTACAAAAAACTATTTATTGCGTGGCCATAGCATAAGACTGCAGACAGGACATAAATTCCGTGTGCCCAACGGGATGCCCAACGGGGCTGCCTCAGATTAAAGGCCCTTGGATTTCCTTAAAACAGAGTCTTTAGATTGCTTAAAGGTTCAACAAAGTTCTTTATTAATGAAAACAAACAGGTACTTTAAGGCTTTCTTAACAGTCTATTGGCTCTCTCTCAATCTTGTCCACAGGGAACAGGCACTATCTTCATAACTGTATTTTAGCTAATGGGGAAATCCTTAACTTCTAATCTGGGCAGTCTGTCTTTGCCTCTGTTGGCGTGGAGCCCCTGCACCCGGTACCAACTGCGCCTGGCTTCCGCGAGTTACCCTTACCAGACTTCCAGAGGAAAAAGGAGTTCAGGTTTCGGTGATGGCTGGCTGAAGTTGCTCAGCAAAGGAGCTGTAAGGCTGTATAATCCTCGGCCAAGCTACGGGACCTTTCTCCCTGGCCAAGCTGTAGAAGACGAAGCTTTCTACAGGAGCTCTTGGTATTATGTCCTGCATGAAAAGCTTCTCTGTGTGGACTGAACCCAAAAAGGCTCCTATTCCCTCCAAAAACCCAAAAAGGGGCGGGACCAGGGAACCTAACTATAATTGACAGGTGGCTTGCCCTATGATTGCAGCCAAAAGAAGCCACCTATCTGCAGAGTCCCTGAAACTTAGGACTACCACAAACATTCAATGCAAAGCAAACAAAATTGGAGCTCCTGGTACAGCTGTACCTGCACAAATATACATGTTCATTGGTTCCCAAAGACAAGTAATTTCATTGGTCTAAGCTAGCTATACAGTTGTTCATTCGTTGTTTATGATTTTGATTGACATTATAGCACACGTGGGATCCTAACAATGGCACAAGTATAACACAGCTATAGCCCATTGTTCTCTGACCACGACTGTCTTGACGAATCGGTCTCATCGGTGAGTCTGTTGCAAACATGGCTTCAGAGCGAAAGGGAAACTTGGGGGTTCTAACTAGCTGGTTCCAGCGAGCCGGTTTTGTCCGGACAGACCGTTATCCTGGAATAGTAACTCCTTCTCTGGAGCACTGATTTCTCAAACAATCAGCGTTTTCTGTAAACAGAGGCCTACTGCAGAAATAGGCCAATATGGGAGTCAATTGGGACATATATCAGGCATTGGGAGCATCTCTGAAAATTCCCTTTTAAAAACCACATCCCTCTCGTTATAATAATGAGGGGAGGGCACATTTGTTTATTGTGAGTCTTAGGAATTAGATTAATATTATTGAAATGGAAGAGTAAATATAGAACAGCATTAAACGGGGGTAAATGGAGATAAAAATCAGCACGTAGGGAGAGTTTTTCTGCCTGTTAGTTTTGTTCTCGTTGTGTAGTTAATTGTGTGTCCCTCTTCCTTTTATAATAATGATAAAACTCTTATTTGTATCCCGTCCCACCTCCCCCTGGGGACTCGGGGCGGCTCACAACAAAAACAGCAGCTATTTGATGCCAGAAATCCACAATAAATAAACGACTAATATAACACAGGTAAACAAAGCAAACTGTGCTGGTACAACAGTTCCAGGAGCTCCAATTGTGTTTGCTTTGCATTGAATGTTTGTTTGCAGTCCTAAGTTTCAGGGACTCTGCAGATAGGTGGCTTCTTTTGGCTGCAATCATAGGGAAAGCCACCTGTCAATTAGAGTTAGGTTCCCTGGTGCCGCCCCCTTTGGGTTTTTGGAGGGAATAGGAGCCTTTTTGAGTCAGTCCACACAGAGCAGCTTTCCATACAGGACATGAAACCAAGAGCTCCTGTAGAAAGCTTCATCTTCTACGGCTTGGCCGGGGAGATATACAGCCTACGGCTTGGCCGGGGAGAAAAGGCCCCACAGCTTGGCTGAGGATTTTACCACCTTACAGCTCCTTTGCTGAGGGACTTCAGTCAGCCATCACAGCACCCTGAACTCCTTCTTTTGCCCTGGAAGTCTACAAAGCTCTGCTTGGCAAGGGTCGCTCGCGGAAGCCGGACGCAGTTGGTACCGGGTGCAGGGGCTCCATGCCAACAGAGGCAAGTACAGACTGCCCAGATTAGAAGTTAAGCATTTCCCCATTAGTTAGTATACAGTTATGAAGATAGTGCCTGTTCCCAGTGAACAAGATTGCAAGAGCCAATAGACTGTGAAGAAAGCTTTAAAGTCCCTCTTTGTTTTCATCAATAAAGAACTTTGCTGGTCTTACTTTAAGCCTCTACAGAACTTTGTTTGAGGAAATCCAAGGGCCTTTAACCTGAGGCAGCCCCGTTGGGCATCCCGTTGGGCACACGGAATGTATGTCCTGTCTACAGTCATATGCACAGGCCCAGCGTGCGACAGCACAGATACATTTTGGGATTTGAGAAATAAGGGCAAGATGGTGTCTCCCCTTTTGCTAGCCTTAGACAAAGGCCTTGGAATCCCTTTGTTCGTAGGTCATTGGCCAAGACTTAATATCATTCCAGCCTGGTGTCCTTGGCAAAACTATAAGGTCCCCGATTATAAACTATCTTTTATTTGGAGGGGGGGTCACCCATGACTACATTCATGCCTGGCAGAAGCATGCTGGTTGGATGGCCTCTGGTGGTCCCTTCCAACGCAATGGTTCTCGGGTTCTATGTGGCCCTGAGCTGCATTTGGAAAGGCCTGAAGACCTCCCTTTGCAGGGCTCCTCCTGCCTTTCTCCTGTGCATTTCCCTCTGGGTAGGCTTCCCTCTGAACAGAAAGAGAGGGAGGCTTTGATGCCTGGCCTTTCCCCTGGAGCCCCCTCCCCAAAGAAGCCGGGCCCACTCCCTCCCTTTTGAGCTTCAGCGCTGCTGCATTTCTCTCATTCTCTCTCTCTCTCTCTCTCCTTGTTTTGCAGAGCCTTTGTCTTGGAAATCCGGGGCGGCTGCTCCGGCTGTTTTAACTCTCTGTGGTTTTAAACCTATTTTTAGGGGATTGCTTTAGTCTGTTTTTGAACGGTGCTTTCATCCGCTGTACATTGCCTTGGGGGCCCCGGCGGGCGGAGAGGTGATGAATAAGTGCTTCACATAAATAAACGTTAATAAAACCTTTGCAGAAAATGCATCGGCTGTGCAGAAATCGGCCTCCTGCGCTCCCCAAAGTTCTCTGGGAAGGAAACTCTGCGCAAGGAGCGGCTTCTCTCCCATCCGGCCTCCAAGAGAGGCCGAATTGCTGCTGCTGCAACCTCCGCTCTGGATC
>NW_026845444.1:5909-21668 GCF_025583915.1 Anolis sagrei ordinatus | reverse complement strand
TTCGATGCCCCCACATACAAAACATAGTAAACATAACAATTACATAATGAGTAAAAACATAATGAGTAAAACATTAGATTAAATTACATTAAAATCCATTTAAAATACTATTAACTGTTGGCCATATCCAAATCCGAATTCTGTGACCAACGACTCAGTCCAAGCCTGTCCATAGTCCGTTCTCCATAGCATTGTCATTATTGTTAGCCTGCTACCCCAAAGGCCTGGTCCCACATGTTTTCAACTTCTTCCTGAAAGACAGGAGGATGCAATTGACCTAATTTCGCTGAGGAGTGAGTTCCACAGGCGAGAGGTCACCGCCAAGAAGGCCCTGTCCCTTATCCCTGCCAAGCGCATTTGCAACGGAGGTGGGATTGAGAGCAGGGCCTCCCCAGATGATCTTAAGCTCCAAGGTGGGACGTAGAGGGAGATACATTCGGACAAGCAAGCTGGGCCGGAACTGTATACTTATTTACTTACTTAGGCAATCCCTCGTTGGCCGAGTAGGATAGTCTCCCAGGATCAGTATTCTGGTAGGTCTGTAGGTGACTGTGGAGCCCTATTCGGAACGTATAGGGTGGATTCCTTTGACGGAATCCAAATGCTGCAATTCTTTGTTGGTCCAAATGAATTCCTTGATCTAGAATTGTAGCAGAATTTGATCCAGGCCTGCATCCAAATCTTTTGTAGCATGGGCCACTAAGCGCCCAAATCCTGGACAATGCTATCTGTGAATTTTGCATTTTCTATAACCTTTTTCAAAATCCTTGCAAGACATCTGGATTCTGGTGGCAAAACGTATTCCATGACAGACAAATTGTGGTAGAAGAGATCCCATGAAGTCTGGAAACTACAGTTCTAGAGCATCCTTCAATGATATCCCGGATTTAAGAATCCCTTGTGTTCATATTGAGTGTTTATGTGTATTTGTTATTTGTTCGGACAATTGCCAACTGTATGGCTACTGTACTTGTGTTGAATCCATGTCTTGTGTCTTGCTATCGTACAGCCAAAAAGGACCCTTGTTTGGTGTAGAGCAGACAGTGGGAATGGTGATTCACTCGAGGCTCAGTGAGAGAATGCAAGGATGTAAAGAATATTTGCTCCTTCCTTTGTTCCTTAGCCGTACCTGCATTTTTCAAAGAAGAATTAAAAAGTACTGAAGCCACAGAAGGAGAAATGGCTACCATGCATTGCAAACTCAGCAAAGAAGCCACAGTGCAATGGAAGAAGGGGGACCAATCTCTGAAACCTAATGAAAAATACACAATGAGACAGAAGGACACCACGGTGGAACTAGTGATCCAGGACCTAGAAGAAGGGGACGCTGGGGATTATGCCTGCGTTTGTGGCAATGAACAAACTACCGCTGCTTTAGCCGTACATGGTAATATTGAGCACCTGAACAGAATTCTACTATTGCCCACCATCCCTTTTCCCATGTGTGTATGTGTGTTTTTAGGGCAGTGCCCTTGTTGTTTACTTGCTTGGAAGATTTTTAAATTCATTGGGCCTTTACGTTACACAATGGCGTGCTTTGCCACTAAATATTATTTCCTCTCTCAGCCTCAGAGGATGGCAATGGCAAAGCTCTCCTCCACAAATTTTGCCAAGACAAACCTGTGAGAAGAGCACTATAAGTCCAAATGACATGAAGGCACACAACAACACCAGCAATGCCCATACCCAACATCTGGTGAACATCATAATACTAATGCTGCTTGGTTTTTTAGCAAGTCATAGAATCATAGAATCAAAGAGTTGGAAGAGACCTCATGGGCCATCCAGTCCAACCCATTCTGACAAGAAGCAGGAATATTGCATTCAAATCACCCCTGACAGATGGCCATCCAGCCTCTGTTTAAAAGCCTCCAAAGAAGGAGCCTCCACCACACTCCGGGCAGAGAGTTCCACTGCTGAACGGCTCTCACAGTCAGGAAAGTTCTTCCTCATGTTCAGATGGAATCTCCTTTCTTGTAGTTTGAAGCCATTGTTCCGCGTCCTAGTCTCCAGGGAAGCAGAAAACAAGCTTGCTCCCTCCTCCCTGTGGCTTCTCTCACATATTTATACATGGCTATCATATCTCCTCTCAGCCTTCTCTTTTTCAGGCTAAAAATGCCCAGCTCCTTAAGCCGCTCCTCATAGGGCTTGTTCTCCAGACCCTTTATCATTTTAGTCGCTCTCCTCTGGACACATTAGTCTGTTCCAAACACTTCTCCCAGGTGCAACCAAAACACATTTTAGGTCAGGAGATCTTTTTAAAGGACATCTGGCTAAACACCTAATCAATGATCCGACCTTGTTGCGTGATCTCAGAATGGCCTCTCAGCTGCTAGACAAAGGTCATTTCTGTTGTGTATTTGTGCTTTAACCGTCTCCATATGTTGCGTTCCTCAGTTCTACCAGCCAGTTTTGAAGAACATCTAAAGAGCGAGGAAGTGATGGAAAGTGGAGTTGCCATTCTGAGCTGCAAATTGACTAAGGCCGCTCCGGTGGAGTGGATGAAGGGGCAGCATTTGCTCAGCAAAAGCGATAAATACCAAATGAGGCAGGAGGGCTGCTTTGTTAAGCTGGTGATCCAAGATGTGGAATTGGAAGATTCTGCAGAATACACTTGCCTCTGTGGAGATGAGAAGACAGCATCCTTCTTGACTGTTCATGGTAAAGGAACATGGTTGCTTACTATTTCGCCCACTATCTGTAGTTGCACATATTTCCTATTTATTGATGTTTGTCATTTGGAGTTGTTTGTTTGTTTGTGTATGTGTGATATTGCTCCTGCTGGGCAGAAGCCATCCATAGACCTGTCACACAAGCGATACTGAAACTAATCACATCTTCCTAAGACAGTTCAATGTTTTCCCACAAGACAGCATTCTCTACCTTGTGGAAATTCCCATCCCTTCTGGTCCTTGTGATACAAATTACAAGGACAGGAAGCTAGGCACACTGTAAGACATGTTCAACTTTCTGTCTTTCCCAATGTTATGCATTTTATTTTATTGTGTTTGTGTCATCTTGTGTTGTGTGGTCCCAAATGCCTTCTCCAAGCTGTCATGTGTCATTAAAAGAAATATGGTGTTTTCTGATCCCCAGCTTTGCCAGCACGCTTCAAATGCAACCTGAAGAACATAGATGCCACAGAAAGTGGTGTAGCCAAACTCTGTTGTGAGTTGACTCGGGTTGCACCAGTAGAATGGAAGAAGGAGCATCAAGTGCTCCAAGCAGGTGAAAAATGCATCATGAAACAAGATGGCACCAGTGTTGAGCTGGTGATCCACCAACTTAATCTTCAGGATGCTGGAAACTACACCTGTACATGTGGAGATGAACAAACCACAGCTTCTTTGAGAGTCAATGGTAAACAACATGTGAATTACTACATTGCAAACTCTCAACAGATATTGTTCTCCTTTCTGTCAGTAGTTGTGATGGTCAACGGTTTGACAAGTGTGTTCCAAGTCCAATTACAATGTATGCCAAGTTTGTCCATGTGTCCTTCACCAAAATGAAGTGTGGTGGTTTGTAACCATATGGATATTGTGTCTGTGTGTCTGTACCTCTAGCATGCTCATGGAGATACTCAAGAAGAGTGACTCCAACCTGCAACCTGGAAATCCATGTCACCCTGTTTTCTTTCAGTACTGGACACTAATTCCTGTGTGGATGCCAATTCTCATCCTACAAATCCTTCACTGATCTCGCTTGCTTGTCCTCCCTCACCGTTGTCCTTTTCTATGATTCCCTGTCCTTCTTAATAGCCTTGAGTCTTCATCCTGGCTAATAGGTCTCAAGATACATGGTGTTCTGAAGTCACTATAGTTAAAAAAACAGCTTGTGAAAGCTATGTTTTCCCATTTCATCCTTCATCCCATTTGTAACTGTGCCTTTGACTCTGTTGTCATACCCTTCACCCTTGCTTGTCTTTCAAACAAGATGTTGGATCCATTTGTTGAGTTGATGGTCTCTCCGATGTCAGCCTGAAAAGCATTAGGGCATATATTTGAACCTATGGAGACCAGCTGTCGACTCTAACAGTCTACGATAAAAACCATTTTGTGTAGATGACGTGGAACCTTGACTCTACAATTCCATTGAACACCATTGTAGCAACATTCCCACTTGTTCTGTGTTGCCTGTCTTCATGTTCCATTGTGCATCTGTAGCAAACATTAGTGTCTCTGTCTGTTGTGAAGATACGTTTGGAGAGTCATTATTCATAGTGCTATCTACTTTTGAAATTGTGCCAGTGGCTGCTGAAGGCAATGGAGGCCCTTATTTCCATTAACCATCCTCAGCTGCTGGAACAAATTCCCCACTCCAGTTTCTGGTCTCCCTCCTACTGGTTTCCCGCTCCTGCTGCGCCACCCACTTTCGAAGGCTGGTCCTTCACCCATGTCTTTTGTGTTCTGCAGCCCTCCCACCACAGTTCAAAACGGAGCTGAAGGACTTGGAAGCCACTGAAAATGGATCAGCCACGCTGCACTGTGAGCTCACCAAGGCTGTTCCAGTGGAGTGGAGGAAGGAAAGCAAGAAGCTAGAAGAAAGCAACAAATACCATATGAGACAAGAAGGCAACACTGTAGAATTGGCGATCTGTGAATTAGACATTCAGGATGCTGGATGTTACAGCTGTATTTGTGGAGAGAAGAAAACCACCGCAGTTCTAACAGTTCACGGTAAAACATGTGAAATTAAGCCGGTTTATTGATACATTGGTAGTAGAATGCTGGACGTATAAATAAGGAATATAGATGTTGGTGCTGGTGATGGGAAAATTGACCTCTGATTCATTTTCTATACTCTACTTGGTACATACATACACACACATCACTTTATTGTTGAGCACTTGGTTGCTGGGACCTGTGAACATCTGGGTGCCATGTATGATAACACTATGTAACATGATTTTTTTCCCTGGGTTATACATGTCATTTCCTAATTGATTCTATGATAAAAACATGGAAAAAGTTTATTAAACTGCAAAAACTTTACCTTTGCAGGAGGGACATCCAGCAACACATTTTCCTATAGTTTTTCTTGTAGAGTCTCAAAAGCCAATGGGATTTTGGCTGCATCAATAGGAGCCTAGTGTCTAGATCTAGGGAAGTAATGCTACCCCTCTATTCCGCTTTGGTTAGACCACACCTGGAATATTGTGTCCAATTCTGGGCACCACAATTCAAGAGAGATATTGACAATCTGGAATGTGTCCAGAGGAGGGTGACTAAAATGATCAAGGGTCTGGAGAACAAGCCCTATGAGGAGCGGCTTAAGGAGCTGGGCATGTTTAGCCTGAAGAAGAAAAGGCTGAGAGGAGATATGATAGCCATGTATAAATATGTGAGAGGAAGTCACAGGGAGGAGGGAGCAAGCTTGTTTTCTGCTTCCCTGGAGACTAGGACGCAATGGGACAATGGCTTCAAACTACAAGAGAGGAGAATCCATCTGAACATGAGGAAGAACTTCCTGACTGTGAGAGCCGTTCAGCAGTGGAACTCTCTGCCCCAGAGGGAGTGTGGAGGAGGCTCCTTCTTTGGAAGCTTTGAAACAGAGGCTGGATGGCCATCTGTCAGGGGTGATTTGAATGCAATATTCCTGCTTCTTGGCAGGGGGTTGGACTGGATGGCCCATGAAGTCTCTTCCAACTCTTTGATTCTATGATTCTGTGATTCTAATTCAACAGTTTGTGGCAGCCACAAAAACAAAGTTTCTGCAGTATAATAACTACTTTCAAAGTAAATACTGCATAATTAAACAGGAAATAACACTTTCAAACCAGGAACAGAAACTTTTTCAAATTTTGTTACATAGTGTAATTGCTAGGGAGTTTCATCAAATATGTACAACATTACTAGAATGTTTGTTTGTTTGTTTATTTATTTATTTACTATATTTCTATACCGCCATTCTCAGCCCGAGGGCAACTCAGGGTGGTTTACAAAACGGCACAATTCGATGCCCACAATAATATAAAAAACAGTTATGTTACACCAGTCGCACTTGTGAAGAAGGTGGGACCTAGAGCGGGCCTTCCCGGCAGATCTTGATGTTCTAGGTAGTTCATAGAGGGAGATGCGTTTGGACGGGTAACTTGGACTGTAACCATTTAGGGCTTTATAGGCTAAAGCCAGCACTTTGAATTGTGCCCGGTAGCAAATCAGCAGCCAGTGGAGCTGATGTAATAGGGGAGTTGTGTGTTCCCTGTACTTTGCTCCAGTGAGAAACCTGTCTGCTGCCTGTTGGACTACTTGGAGCTTCTGGACAGTCTCCAAAGGCAGCCCCATATAGAGCATGTTGCTGTAGTCTATTTGAGATGTAACGGGAGTGTGGATCACTGTGGCCAAGTCTGACTTCCCAAGGTATGGATGAATTTGGCACACAAGTTTTAATTGTGCAAAAGCTCCCCTGGCCACCTCCGAAACCTGGGGTTCCAGGCTCAGAGATAAATATAAGATATTGTAAGATAGATGTATGCTAATTTATAGTTTGTTGGTGAACTGTATGTTAGTGTATGTGATTAAACCTGCACATATATATATATATATACACACACACCGTATATATACGCTCACACATTCACCAATCATTATGTCCAATTCTGAGCACCACAATTCAGGAGAGATATTGACAAGCTGGAATGTGTCCAGAGAAGGGCAACTAAAATGTTCAAGGGTCTGGAGAACAAGCCCTATGAGGAGCGGCTTAAGGAGCTGGGCATGTTTAGCCTGAAGAAGAGAAGGCTGAGAGGAGATATGATAGCCATGTGTAAATATGTGAGAGGAAGTCACAGGGAGGAGGGAGCAAGCTTGTTTTCTGCTTCCTTGGAGACTAGGACGCAATGGAACAATGGCTTCAAACTACAAGAGAGGAGATTCCACCTGAACACGAGGAAGAACTTCCTGACTGTGAGAGCCGTTCAGCAGTGGAACTCTCTGCCCCGGAGTGTGGTGGAGGCTCCTTCTTTGGAAGCTTTTAAACAGAGGCTGGATGGCCATCTGTCAGGGGTGATTTGAATGCAATATTCCTGCTTCTTGGCAGCGGGTTGGACTGGATGGCCCATGAGGTCTCTTCCAACTCTTTGATTCTATGATTCTATTCTATGATTTAACAAAGTAATTTAGGTAATTCACTGTCCTTGGGTGGTAACTTGGGGTCAACTTCTGGGGGGGGGGGGGGGGGTGGCACATGAATTAATTAAGTCAATGAAACGGGTTAGTTTTTAGGATACAGATATTTTTGTGCATTTTGAGCTGATTGTTTGAATGCTAACATCTCAGAAAGTGCACACTAACATCTTTTTGAAGGATACCGTATGGCGTGTGACCACAATTCTGTGCAAAAGTGATGGAAAATGAAAAACGTAACCATGTAACTGATTCGTTACAGATCTGAGAATAGGGCATATGCATTTGTTAAAGTTATAGGTGAGCCAAATAAGATTATTTATTTATCGTGTCATCAGCAACCATACCATTGTATTACATTTCTAACAGAACAAAACAAACACACAGATTTAAAAAAAACCCACAGATTTTGCAAACTTGGTAGTTGATTAAATGTCCTTTGACCAGTATCTGGCCACTTGGAGTGCCTCTGGTGTTGCCGCAAGAAGGTCCTCCATTGTGCATGTGGCAGGGCTCAGGTTGCATTGCAGCAGGTGGTCAGTGGTTTGCTCCTCTCCACACTCGCATGCTGAGGATTCCACCCTGTAGCCCCATTTCTTAAGATTGGCTCTGCATCTCGTGGTGCCAGAGCGCAGTCTGTTCAGCGCCTTCCAAGTCGCCCAGTCTTCTGTGTGCCCAGGGGAGAGTCTCTCATCTGGTATCACCCACGGATTGAGGTGCTGGGTTTGGGCCTGCCACTTTTGGACTCTCGCTTGCTGAGGTGTTCCAGCGAGTGTCTCTGTAGATCTAAGAAAACTATGTCTTGATTTAAGTTGTTGACGTGCTGGCTGATACCCAAACAGGGGATGAGCTGGAGATGTCTCTGCCTTGGTCCTTTCACTATTGGCTGCTACTTCCCGGCGGATGTCAGGTGGTGCAGTACCGGCTAAGCAGTGTCATTTCTCCAGTGGTGTAGGGCATAGACACCCCGTGATAATGCGGCATGTCTCATTAAGAGCCACATCCCGTTTTAGCGTGGTGAGATGTGTTCCACACTGGGCATGCGTACTCAGCAGCAGAGTAGCATAGCGCAAGGGCAGATGTCTTCACTGTGTCTCGATAACAATGGGGAAAAGCCAACTGGGTTCTTCACCATTACCAACCAACATAGCTTATGATAACTTACAATCCACAGGAGTGAATGAAATATGTCGTTTGAACACTTGCAAACATATTTTCAGGGATCCTGGTTACTTTTTTAAAGGTGGTGGAAAGGAAGAAAACAACGACCTTCCTGTGGAAATGCCAAGGAAATCAATGTATCTCTTTTGCTGTAGGATTAATGACAAAAATTTCCTTCCTTGTATAAAATTGTAATCATTATGGTTGTGCCTTGTTACCAGCACTGTGTGTTGTCCTCTTGGACCATCAAATAACCATTTATTCCACAGCATGAAACCTCTGGTGTTTTTCCTTCCTGGAACAGTTTGTAGGTTCCTCTTCTTTGCTCAGGAACTCATATTGTGCCTTCATTGACTGTTGTTGATTTTGCAGCCCTGAAGCCTGAATTCAAGCAACCTCTGAAGAACGAAAAAGCTGAAGAAGGAGGAACAGCCAGATTTCGATGCGACTTAACCATCCTAAAGGCCCCGGTGGAGTGGAGGAAAGACGGCGTGGCCCTTCATTCTGGCCACAAATACGAAATGAGGCAAGAAGGGACCAGATGCGAGCTGCTTATTCATGATGTGGAGCCCAAAGACCGTGGAGAGTATTCTTGCATTACGGGAGATCAGACCACCTCTGCGACATTAACCGTGAAGGGTAAGTGGTGCTGTTTTTTGCCAATGTAATTACATGCAGTCCCTGAGTTAAAAACATCCAACTTACAAATGACTCCTAGTTAAGAACTTCTAGCAAAAATTCAAGATTGATTTGAAGGGACAATTGAAATAATTTCCACTGTGTCAATCCCAAAATGTGTTGTGTTTTGAGACCTTTGCTCCCCCTTGCTGCTCTGTGTCTGATGGATGCCATGCCCGTTGCAGAGCTGGACATCACCATCACCAAGGGCCTGAAGAACATCGAAGTGTTTGAGGATGAAGACGTGGCCTTTGAGTGCAAAGTCTCCCACGACAATGCAAGAGATGTGGAGTGGAAGCTGCAGGAGGCCTCTCTCCAGAGCAATGAGATGAATGAGATCTCCGTTGAGAAAGGCAGGATCCATACGCTGAGGCTGAGGAAGGTCACCCAACAAGATTCTGGCACCGTCACTTTCCGAGTTGGACCATACACCTCCACTGCCCAGCTCACAGTGAAAGGTAAGGACTGGCTGGTGGCTTCTTGCTATCCAGGACTATGGGTTCATCTCAGTTTGTTCACTGCTTCTCTGAAAGGTTCTAATTGTTGCAGTCCAGCACAGGAAACAGGGCCCTCTTGTCATTAATACACCACACCTTGGTTTAGGAAAAATACAATCCCTTTTTATTGAATGATGAATATAAAATAGATAGAAGTCCAAAGGTAGAGTCAAAGTGAAGTGACTGGACTGACCTTGAAGGAGCTGGGGGTGGTGACGGCCAACAGGGAACGCTGGCGTGGGCTGGTCCATGAGGTCACGAAGAGTCGGAGACGACTGAACGAATGAACAACAACAAAAGCACAAAATGAAAGAGCAAACAGCAATGTCCAGAAAGCTTGCAGAAAATCCAAAGCAGTAATGTCCAGAAAACTCTCAATAGAAATCCATGAACAGATTAGCCCTTGCTAATCTCACTTGAAGCCAGAAATTCCCTTAGAGACCAGACCACTGGAAACTGGAAAACCCATGAGGTTTGTACTTGATTCTAAATGATGCTTGGTCTGAGGAAATCTCCCTCACGGGCACTCTTAAATCCCAGAAACTGATTCCGACTAACTCTAATCTTTGGTTTCAGTTGTCAGATTCTCTTAGACCTACATAAATATTGGGCCTCCCTGCGACTCTGGCTTATCTCTAAACTGTGGCTGTTATCATTGACCCAACCAGGTGTCAAGTTATCTTGCAAGCTTGGTCCAGAAGGAGAAGGGAGTGAATTTTTTTTTCTCATGAGAACTTGGCTTCTCCCTTGAAGCGTCTAAATCAAAGCCTGAAGGATTTTTACCAGGAAATCAGAAGATGCTTCCTTCTTGGGAGGAGAGCAATGTCCAGTCTCGATAAAATAGTAAAGAGTAGAGACATCAGACTGGCAACAAAGATCCATTGCCTAGTCAAAGCCATGGTCTTCCCTGTAGTCACCTACGGATGTGAGAGCTGGACCTGAGGGAAGGCTGAGCGAAGGAAGATCGATGCTTTTGAGCTGTGGTGTTGGAGGAAAGTTCTGAGAGTGCCTTGGACTGCGAGAAGATCCAACCAGTCCATCCTCCAGGAAATAAAGCCCGATGCTCATTGGAGGGAAGGATAATAGAGACAAAGTTGAAGTACTTTGGCCACATCATGAGGAGACAGCAAAGCCTAGAGAAGACAATTATGCTGGGGAAAGTGGAAGGCAAAAGGAAGAGGGGCCGACCAAGGGCAAGATGGATGGATGGCATCCTTGAAGTGACTGGACTGACCTTGAAGGAGCTGGGGGGGGTAACGGCCGACAGGGAGCTCTGGCGTGGGCTGGTCCATGAGGTCACGAAGAGTCGGAGACGACTGAACGAATGAACAACAAAAACAACAACAAGGATTTTTACTGCCCAAAGTGTCTCCATCTTGAACCTCGTCCTCATTGATCACTTCAGCCTCACTATCCAAACTAGGCCCTTCAACATTTACATCAATATTATCAACATTAGGTAATACAATCAGAGATTCAGGCTCAAGTTCACACACAGGATCACATACAGGCTGAGTCCCAACACTAATGTCAGAACATTATACAGAGGTTCATTTCAGTAGGGTTCACCATTATCAACTGTTTTCTATTTTGGTGGTCAGTCCAGGAACATATCCCCTATTGCATGTATATTGAGAAACATATCCTGAAATTTCTAAGGCCCACTTGTACAATATGTCTTCACTTGTTGTCAAAGGTGAACCAGAATAGCTGAGAAGTGAAGAGCACAAGTACATTTTAAATCTCATTTTCAGTGCATGGCAAGATGAGAATTCCCCTAATGATCACGAAGGAGAGTCTATGATGTTAAACCCAAGGTGAAGTTCCTAACAGCTGGTTGGCTGTTGGGAATTGTGGGAGTTAAAGTCCAAAACGCCTGGAGGGACTGAAGTTTGCTCATGCCTTTTTTAGAGTGTCTTCTTGAACAAGTTACTAGGCTTGGTTGGTTAAAAAAATGGTTCTAAACTCAGTTCGGAAGTAGGGGGTGCTCGTGGTTTGATTCTAAAGTCACTTCTGATATATTTTTTTGAAAAAATAACTTTCCAAAACTTCCAAATCAATTTGTTAATGCAGACACGCATGCACAGTAGGAAAAAAACAGCACTGGCACTGGGGAATCTTCAGAGGATTCTCCCTCCCTCATTTTTAGACCAATCCTGAGGCAACTTGCTACAGTGACAGAACACATGGACCACTGTTAGCTCCAAATAACCTTTGACTTATCCATGGATTTTTGGCAAATTTTCAAAGTTTTTATTAAAAAACATTTTTAATAATAAAGAAAATTTGTTTCTGGTTTGAAAGTGTTATTTCCTGTTTCATTGGGTGATCTTTACTTTGAGAGTAGTTGTTCAGAAACCTTGTTTGTGTGGCACAAACTGTTAATTTGGTGGAGAACAGAAATCATAGTACAAACTTCATCAAGGAACATCTAGACTGACCCCCTTCTTCTGGTCGCCCAGAACTTTCTGATCTTCTTTCATTATGGCGTCGTAAAGCAACGCCCCCGCTTTTAATGTTACCTAATTTCTCTAATTACAACTAAAGCTGTTTTCAAACCGCTTAGGTAAACAGCGAGCAGGGCTTACGGTTGGCCACTCACGCTGACCCAGAGCTTCGAACTTGCAGCCTCTCTGTTGATAGATCTTATAGTTGATGGAGATTACCAGCTGTGCAAAACCCTTGCTTTACTTTATGCTTTTTTTGGCTTTACCAAAGTTGCATAATGGTTGTGAAAATTAAAATAACAATGGAAGGCACCCAAACATTACAGAATATTTTGGAAAAAAATGGGTAAGTGGTTCAAATTCAGAATCCCCCCCCCCCCACCTTTCCTGCATGGTTCAAAACTCACTTCGGATGTTCAAAATCGTATGATTTCATCCGTATTTCAATCAATTCCAAATGTGTCTATCCAGGTTACACCTTCTTCTTGGTCATTTAACCCATTAAAAATGTTAGGGTCCACTATTATTTGTAGTGTCATGCACTCTTGGAAGGTCCAGAAATTGGGAGCTATGCTTGTGATGCAAATTAAGAAACATTAATTAATGTATTGTCGAAGGCTTTCATGGCTGGAATCACTAGGTTTTATGACATATTATATTTAATATTTTAAATGTATATATATATATGTGTGTGTGTGTGTTTTTATATTTTTATAATATATACTAATGTATTGTCGAAGGCTTTCATGGCTGGAATCACTAGGTTCTTGTGGGTTTTTTCGGGCTATAGAGGCCATGTTCTAGAGGCATTTCTCCTGACGTTTTGCCTGCATCTATGGCAAGCATCCTCAGAGGTTGAGAAGCTCTGTTGGCTGCTTATGTATAGTTGTATGGATTGGTTACTTATAGCTGTCAATCAGTACTGTTTGGCTCCACCTCTTCCTGCAGGAGGGGAGTGCTTCCCTTTTCTTTCTCATTCTGCCATCAGAGTTCATACCACATGGACGTGAGTAAGAAGATTTACAATGTTAAATCCGAAGACTCTGGCAAATATGTCTGCGACATCGGACACCAGAAGACCACAGCAACCTTCTCAACCTCTGAGGATGCTTGCCATAGATGCAGGCGAAACGTCAGGAGAAATGCCTCTAGAACATGGCTCTATAGCCCGAAAAAACCCACAAGAACCTAAACATTAATTACATTGGTACAGTGTTAGCCTTGAGTCTAGAGTTGACTGCCTGAAATTGAATGATGCAAAATGGGTCATATTATCCTTCAGCTCAGTACAGTTATTTAAAATACTAAATTCATTATATTTTCAGCCGCACTTCCTGTATTTAAAGAGCAGCTGGCAAACAAAGAACTGCAAGAGGACAGCACAGCCACTCTGAAATGTGAAGTCTCCCAGCCTGACGTCTCAGCGACATGGAAGAAGGGTTCCCAAGTGATCTCCTCAAGCTCCAAGTATGAGATCAAGCAGGAAGGAACAATACATACTTTAAAGATTTACAATGTTAAATCCGAAGACTCTGGCAAATATGTCTGCGACATCGGACACCAGAAGACCACAGCAACCATAACTGTTGAAGGTGAGGCAGACACAATCCTGGTAGATGATGCTTTTGTTTTTCTCCAAAGGAGAAGGACCCAATTTATTTTGCTTTGTTGTTCTTTGTGATGGCGCGAGTGGTGCCACCTATGTATAGAACTGTTAGTTGCAAGATTTAAACTGTTGTATCATGCTTAATCCTACCCCTTTTACCTTGCTTATGTATAGTTGTATGGATTGGTTACTTATAGCTGTCAATCAGTACTGTTCCTGCAAGAGGGGAGTGCTTCCGTTTTCTTTTTCATTCTGCCATCAGAGTTCATACCACATGGACGTGAGTAAGAGATTTGACTCTAAAAGACCCTGATTTAAGTTACCTCTTAGCATCAACTCTGAAGTTTTTTACCCTTGGGACTCATGCTTTATGTCCAGATCATCCTGGACAACATTGAGGAGACGCAAGCGCCTTCAAACCGGTTCTTTTGGCACCAAAGGAAGATTCTGAATCTTCAAAACATAGGCCATCTGAACTGGGGTTGTGGTTTACTCTGGCATTCACAGCCATCGAGGAAAGAGGAAACTTGGTGAGGCTTCTCAGCTTCAAACACCTTGGACCCAGGACTAACTGAGACTGTAACGTAATTTTTTCCTTCACCCCTCTGAAGTTTCCAGCTCATTGCTTTAAAGAAATAACTCTTTGTGATCAATAAAACTTATTTTGAGTTATTTACAGCATTTTGGGTTTTTGGGAGTTCCAGTTTCCTATAGGAGGGCAAGAAGCAATCCCCCGGGGAAAGATGCCATGTCCATCCCTCCTTCATTAAGAATAATAGCCCCCAGGCGCGACGGCACAATCTCAGAACATTAGTAATGCTATCTAGTCAAAAGCCATGGTATTCCCTGTAGTAACCTACGGATGTGAGAGCTGGACCTTAGGGAAGGCTGAGCGAAGGAAGATAGATGCTTTTGAACTGTGGTGTTGGAGGAAAGTTCTGAGAGTGCCTTGGACTGCGAGAAGATCCAACCAGTCCATCCTCCAGGAAATAAAGCCCGACTGCTCACTGGAGGGAAGGAGACTAGAGACAAAGTTGAAGTACTTTGGCCACATCATGAGGAGACAGCAAAGCCTAGAGAAGACAATGATGCTGGGGAAAGTGGAAGGCAAAAGGAAGAGGGGCCGACCAAGGGCAAGATGGATGGATGGCATCCTTGAAGTGACTGGACTGACCTTGAAGGAGCTGGGGGTGGTGACGGCCGACAGGGAGCTCTGGCGTGGGCTGGTCCATGAGGTCACGAAGAGTCGACGACTGAACGAATGAACAACAACAACCAACTAAAAAATACTGGTTATCCACTTGCTCAATAATTTCCAAGTCTAGAATATTGCGTCCTGATTGAGCGTTCTATGCTCCATGCAGGCCAAGGTCGGAACATAAGGAGTGTCGATTGGCAAAGTTTCGCCCTGCAAAAATCACACCAGGTTTGCCTCAGCAAAGCACTCCAGGATCCACAGTATTAGCTAGGCGTCAAGGGCTATGCCAAAGAACTTCGTTCTACAAGTAGATCAGCAGGGCCAATTGGGAACAGGTGTCCGGCAACTCACATAATCACACTAACGCGTAGGAGTCGAAGAATACTGTAGAAGTCTAAAGCATACGTCGTTTCAAACGGAGGCGAGCCGAACACCCGACTGATATTTACACATGTACTACACATTTCATCCGTCCTATTCACAACCCGACCGGAAGGAGGACTCAGACGGCGTAGCTGGTCCCGTGACGAGGATCATAAAATCTACCACAACAACCACAAAACATAAAGCATAGATAGTACATAAAAAAGCACGTTGAAACAGTAAACAGACAGCAAAATATCGATCAGCAATCCCACGGGCTGATTCTTATGCCAACAGCGGTCCAACCTGCCTTACCTTCAAACAAATGGAGGTCGGTGGCGACTAGATCAGTTGGGAGGGTCCATAGTGGGGGGCTCACACCTGCACCGCACTCCTTTATCCCTTCCCTGTCTCCCTTTTTGCTTTTATTATATTTTCCTTCTATCCTTTCTTTTACTATTTTTCTATTTTCCCTCTTTGCCACCCTTCTTTTCTATGATCACCTTCTTACTCCTCTCCCCAACACCTTTCCCCACACTCCCAACCCACCCCCCCCATAATTCCTTCCTTTTTTCTCTTCTTTTCCCTTTTTCTCCTTTTTTTTTTTCTTTCCTTTCATGTACAACAATGTCTTTTCTCTCTCCCACCTCCACCCTCTTCGTTTCTGTGACATTAGTTATTT
>NW_026845433.1:0-15976 GCF_025583915.1 Anolis sagrei ordinatus | reverse complement strand
TTAAGGGCGGGAAGACCAACCTCGACCTCGTCGAGACTCCACCCCCCTCCAGATGGGCGCCCCATGAAATATAGTAGTAGCTGCTGCCAGAAAAAGAGGCCAATCTCACTTACTTTTTTATTTGCTCTGCTTTTTACAAAGGCCAAGGCCTCAACAAACTAAAAGCAATATTAAACAACAAGCAATAAACAATACATCAACACACAATAAAACTGAGCCAGGCCAGAGTACTGGGTACAGGATTAAAAGTGCTGATGTGACAGGTAATATGTAAGGATTATAGGGTGAGTGCAGTGTGGAGTGCGGCAATCTTAATTCTAATAAAGTGCTTCTGGGACTTGGTATTGGAGATTTCCTATTCTGGGAAGGCACATCGGAACAGCCAGGTCTTCAAGTTCTTTTTGAAGACTGCCAATGTAGGGGCCTGTCTAAGATCTTTGGGGAGGGTGTTCCAGAGTCGGGGGGCCACCACAGAAAAGGCCCTGTCTCGTGTCCCCACCAAACGCGCTTGTGACGCAGGCGGGATCATGAGCAGGGCCTCTCCAGATGACCGAAGTGAACACGTGGGTTCATAGACAGAGATGCGGTCACGCAGGTAGGATGGTCCCAAACCGTTCAGGGCTTTGTAGGTAAGCACCTGCACCTTAAATTGGGCTCGGAAGATAAATGGCAGCCAGTGGAGCTCCTTGAACAGGAGGGTTGACCTCTCTCTGTAAAGGGCCCCAGTTAACATCCTGGCCGCTGCTCGTTGGACAAGTTGGAATTTCCGAGCCGTTTTCAAGGGCAGCCCCACGTAGAGCGCATTACAGTAGTCCAATCTAGAGGTGACCAAGGCAGGGTATGTATATATGGTGTATTTTTGGGGGTTTTAAGTCTGTTCCACTGGGGGTTTAGTGTGTGTGTGTGTGTGTTTATGGGTGATGGACACTCGTTGGACTGTTAGGTGTCTTGTGTCCAAATTTCATGTCAATTTGTCCAGTGGTTTTTGAGTTATGTTAATCCCACAAACGAACATTACATTTTATTTATATTATACTAGCCGTCCCCTGCCACGCGTTGCTGTGGCACAGTCTGGTGATCTGGAAAATAAAGTAACGGTTTCGAATATATGTAATTCCTTTATGCTTGTGGGTAAACAGTATTTCTTGTTGTTCTTTGTCAGTGTTGATGTGGAGATTGTCTGGTTTGCCTACTCTGGAACATGCAACATATCATTGTCCTTCTTTAGGGGTCCCTTTCAAATCTATGATACTATATCTCTCTGTGTGTGAATTATATATATATATCTATCTATATCTATGGCTGGATGGCTCTTTGTCAGGAAGGCTTTGATTACGTTTCCTTGCCCTGGTGAAGGGAGTTGGACTGGATGGCCTTAAGTATGGTGGTTCTGTGTGGGAAGTTTGCCCCAATTCTGTTGTTGGTGGGGTTCAGCATGCTCTTGGCATATAAATCCCAAAAACTACAACTCCAAAATGTCAGGGTCTATTTCCCCCAAACTCTACCAGTATTCACATTTGGGCAAATTGAGGATTCGTGCCAAGTTTGGTCAAGATCCATCATTGATTGAGTCCAAAGTGCTCTCTGGATGTAGGTGAACTACAACTCCCAAACTCAAGATCAATGCCCACCAAACCCTTCTAGCATTTTCTGTTGGTCATGGGAGTCGTGTGTGCCATGTTTGGTTTAATTCCATTATTGGTAGAGTTCAGAATGCTCTTTCATTGTAGATGAACTATCAATCCCAGCAACTACCACTCCCAAATGACAAAATCAAGAAAAATTGAGTGAAGGACATACATTGGGTTGTTAAGTGTATGCTGTCCAAATTTGGTGTCAATTCCCCCAGTGGTTTTTGAGTTCTGTTAATCCCACAAACGAACATTACATTTTTATTTATATAGATTTGTAACAAGTTAGAAGTTTTGCTACTGAAAAAGGGAGTGAAGAAGGAATCACAGCTAGAAAAGTATAAAACAGGACAAACATGCTCTGAACAGACACTGCAACTAGCACACAGGAATGATGGATCTTTAAATAATGTGTCTGGATGAGGAAATTCTGATTGAGTGACATCATTATCCCATATACTCCTCCTGCTTTAGATATGGACAGGATTTCACTGACACAGAATTTCGCAAAGAGCTTCACTAAAGCAGTAAACCTCTTCTTGCTGCTGCCTTTTCAGCCATTCACATAGCCTGCAGCCCAGGACATTCTTCTTTCAAATGTCACCGGAGACAAATGCTTAATAGCTTTACACAAGCGAATGCAGCCAGGTCGGTCACAGTGTTGTCAACAGCACTGCACGACCTCAGCAATAAGGAGTTCTGTGCTTTCAGTTCATGGAAAGTGTTGCCTCAGTGCTTTTGCGTCATCACCACCACTACCATCCAGTAACACCCCCATGACTCCTCTGGTCAGCAGAAAAAGGTTGAGAATGAATGGGTCTGGACGACAGTAGGCAGGCACCAGTGGGATCACATAGCAGTAATCATTCTGGCCTTGAGCCAAATGAAAGGAAATGTCACCTTAAATTAGATAATTTTCAATGGTAAGCAAACAGTATTTTGCGCCCCCCCCCCCAAGCAATCATTGATATATATTTTCTGTCGTCGTGGGAGTTCTGTGTGCCATATTTGGTTCAATTCCATCATTGGTGGAGTTCAGAATGCTCTTTGATTGTAGGTGAACTATACATCCCAGTAACTACAACTCGCATATGTAAAGGTCTATTCCCCCAAGAGCGCCTCAAGAGCGCCCCTGGGCAAAATCAACTATACTGCAAAGGCTTACTTTGCGTAATGGGTTGAAGGTATGATCATCAAGTTTGCAGACGACACCAAATTGAGAGGGAGAGCCAATACTCCAGAAAACAGGAGCAGAATTCAAAACAATCTTAACAGATTAGAATGATGGGCCAAAACTAACAAAATGAAGTTCAACAGGGACAAATGCAAAATACTCCACTTTGGCAGAAAAAATGAAATGCAAAGATACAGAATGGGGATGCATGGCTCGAGAGTGAAAAAGATCTTGGAGTCCTTGTGGACAACAAGTTAAACATGAGCCAACAATGTGATGGTGGCAAAAAAAAAAAAAAGCCAGTGGGATTTTGGCCTGCATAAATAGGAATATAGTGTCTAGATCCAGGGAAGTAATGCTACCCTTCTATTTTGCTCTGGTTAGACCACACCTGGAATACTGTGTCCAATTCTGGGCACCACAATTCAAGAGAGATAGTGACAAGCTGGAATGTGTCCAGAGAAGGGCGACTAAAACGATCAAGGGTCTGGAGAACAAGCCCTATGAGGAGCGGCTTAAGGAGCTGGGCATGTTTAGCCTGAAGAAGAGAAGGCTGAGAGGAGATATGATGAGGGCCATGTATAAATATGTGAGAGGAAGCCACAGGGAGGAGGGAGTAAGCTTGTTTTCTGCTTCCCTGGAGACTAGGACGCGAAACAATGGCTTCAAACATCTGAACATAAGGAAGAACTTCCTGACTGTGAGAGCTGTTCAGCAGTGGAACTCTCTGCCCCGGAGTGTGGTGGAGGCTCCTTCTTTGGAAGCTTTTAAACAGAGGCTGGATGGCCATCTGTCAGGGGTGATTTGAATGCAATATTCCTGCTTCTTGGGGGGACTGGATGGCCCAGGAGGTCTCTCCCAACTCTTTGATTCTATGATTCTATGATTATTAATGACAGATTAATGACACATTTTGAGTTTGCACAACTCTGTTATAGCATTATGATTCCACTTTAACTGCCATGACAACTTCGACGGAAACCTGGGATATTAGAATTCTCAGCTGGGAACCCTAGTGCCTCCACAAACTAAGAACCCTAGGGTTCCCTGTGATGCAGGGAAGTCTGATCTGGCCACAGTGGTCTACGCTCTTGTCACATCCCGAATAGATTACCGCAACACACTCTACGTAGGGTTGCCTTTGAAGACTGTTCGGAAACTTCAATTAGTCCAATGTGTGTCTGCTAGATTATCATACAGGGAACATACCACCCCCCTGTTATGTCAGCTCCACTGGCTGCCGATCCAATTCTGAGCACAATTCAAAGTGCTGGTTTTGACCTATAAAACCCTATATGGCTCTGGTCCAGCATACCTGTCCGAACATATCTCCTTCCACACCCCACCTCAGAGTTTAAGGTCTTCTGGGGAGGCCCTGCTCTGTCCCAAATGCGCTTGGTGGGGACGAGGGACAGGGCCTTCTTGGTGGAGGCCCCCCGCCTGTGGAAATCACTCCCTGGGGAAATTAGGTCATCTTCATCCCTCCTCACTTTTAGAAAAAGTTAAAAACGTCGATGTGGGGCCAGGCTTTCAGGTAATTAAGCAAACAATGACAATAGCAATGTTGACAATGCCTTGGAAATGAATTATGGATAAGTTTGATGGAGCATCCAACCACAGTTTTTGGCTAATAATGGCCACCAGAGTGGTAATTCTTAGTAGATTTTAATTGTATTGTTTTAATGTTTTTAACTATTTATAATTATTGACTGTTTTTATTATGTATATATTGAGGCATCGAATTGCTGCTGATTGAAAGCCGCCCTGAGTCCCCCCCCGGGGGGGGGGGGGGGGTTGAGAAAGATGGGATACAAATATTCAAAATAAATAAATAATAAATAATGCAGCCAAGGTAGTGAAGTGGGGGATGGTGAAAGGGCTCTGTAAACATAAGCTACGATTTTAAAAGTGGCCACGGAAAGGAAGTGTCTCAAGTAGAATCTGTCAGATCCCCAAAATCTGGAGGAAAGCAAGAGTCATCGCCATCTTGAAGCCAGACAAAGACCGTAATGACCCAAAAAGCTACAGACCAATCTCCCTGTTGTGCCACCTCTACAAAGTTCTGGAGAGACTTATTTTGCATAGAATTATGGAAAAAATAGACCCCTGTCTGATCCCACAGCAAGCTGGCTTCAGGAAAGGCAGAAGCTGCACATCGCAAGTGCTGAACCTGACTCAGCACATAGAAGATGGCTTTGAAAGGCAGCAGATCACAGGAGCTGTCTTCATAGACCTGTCAGCGGCTTATGATACTGTGAACCACCGCCTCCTCCTGAGAAAAATGTATAATATCACAAAGGACTACCACCTCACCCGCCTCATAGGAAACCTGCTACAAAACAGGAGCTTTTTTGTTGAGTTCCAGGGCCAGAGAAGCAGATGGCGGAAACAGAAGAACGGCCTGCCTCAGGGGAGCGTGCTTGCTCCATCCATGTTCAACATCTACACAAATGACCAGCCACTGCCAGAAGGGACAGAGAGCTTCATCTATGCTGATGATCGTGTCATCACCGCTCAAGAGGGAGCTTTGAGATGGTAGAACAGAAGCTCTCCGAAGCTCTAGGTGCTCTCACTGACTATGACAGGGAAAACCAGCTGATCCCTAATCCATCTCAAACACAGACATGTGCCTTTCACCTTAAGAACAGACAAGCATCCCGAGCTCTGAGGATCACCTGGGAAGGAATCCCACTGGAGCATTGCAGCGCACCCAAAGACCTGGGAGTCACTCTGGACCGTGCTCTGACCTACAAGAAGCACTGCCTGAACATCAAGCAAAAAGTGGGTGCTAGAAACAATATCATACGAAAGCTGACTGGCACAACCTGGGGATCACAACCAGACACAATGAAGACACCTGCCCTTGCGCTATGCTACTCTGCTGCTGAGTATGCATGCCCAGTGTGGAACACATCTCACCACACTAAAACAGTGGATGTGGCTCTTAATGAGACATGCCGCATTATCACGGGGTGTCTGCACCCTACACCACTGGAGAATTTACACTGTCTAGCCAGTATTGCATCACTTGACATTCGCCGGGAAGTAGAAGCCAATAGTGAAAGGACCAAGGCAGTGACATCTCCAGCTCATCCCTTGTTTGGGTATCAGCCAGCACATCAACGACTTAAATCAAGAAATAGTTTTCTAAGATCTACAGAGACACTCGCTGGAACACCTCAGCAAGTGAGAGTCAAAAGTGGCAGGCTCAAACCCAGAACCTCAACCAATGGCTGATACCAAATGAGAGACTCCCCCCTGGGCACACAGAAGACTGGGCAACTTGGAAGGCGCTGAACAGACTGCGCTCTGGCACCACGAGATGCAGGGCCAACCTTCAGAAATGGGGCCACAAAGTGGAATCCACGACATGCGAGTGTGGAGAAGAGCAAACCACTGACCACCTGCTGCAATGCAACCTGAGCCCTGCCACATGCACAATGGAGGACCTTCTTGTAGTAACACCAGAGGCACTCCAAGTGGCCAGCTACTGGTCAAAGAACATTTAATCATATGTATATGGAAATACAACACATCAGAGCCAATACCAAGTTGGCCCTTCCACTTGTGGTTGCTAGAGCACTGCAGATAGCAGCTTGTGTGCAGTAATGCCCTTTTAAATTTATTCCTACAGTTGGATTTCCAACTTAAGATTGTTAGCAAACATAATAATAGCCTCACAAAAATAATGCAATAAAATATAATATTTGGGCAAGCTACTTACCAATACTCCACAGCCAAATTGGCATTTGTGGAACACCCTATTTTCTCTCTCCACTGTGAGTATTGAGCATTTGACTGTAAGGAAATATCTTTGTGGATTGGTAACTATTTAAAGAAGAGATAGCAAAGGGTTAAAAAATCTGTTCTCACGGTGAAGGGAGCTAAACAGTGGGAATTCACAGATATCTGGAGAAACTCCAGACCAGCGTTGATATGTGAAAGCAATAAATCTGAACTGACCATTGTAAAAATATGGAATACTGTATATCTATCACCATCATTCAGATTTTTAGAAATTTAGGGTGAGGGCAATGATTTCCACAGCGGAGAGACTCATTGCCTGGTGAGGTTAGGCAAGCCCCCACCTTAGCAGCCTTCAAGAAAGATCGCAAACCTTGGCTTTTCCGTTGTGTCTTTGGAGAGTGATATGATATTCCTTTTTGCTATTCCTCCCATAAGGTTTGTTCTCATATTGCACTTTATATTGCACTCCCCCCTCCCTGTTTGAAGGGGAGGACATTATTCCATCTCCTATTTCTTTTTCATCTCTATCCCATCCTGAGCTTTTATCATTGTAACTTGCACATGTGGCCTGCCCTTGGGATTGATTTTACATTGGATTTAGTTTGCGCTGCTTTTATTGTATTCTTATGTTTTTATTGATTTAATTGTATTGTACGTATTGTTGTCTTGGTTTTATTTTACTGTAATGTACTGTTGGGCTTGGCCTCATGTAAGCCGCCCTGAGTCCCCTTTGGGGAGAAGGTGGCGGGGTATAAATAATAATATTTGTATGCCCATATATGTGACTATGTATAAAATATGCAATGCCACCTTTTCGTGACCCCATCATACCAAAGTCTTAGGAAAACCTTTCCTATTTCATGTGATGGAATTTCCCCTTAATTAAAAGGACCCAACAAAGACTTATTGCATGGACAGAAACAATGGTGCCCCTCAGGCCTTGGAGCATGGTCACCTGAAGGAAGCACCCCATGGAGACTCAATCACTCATCAACAAAGGGGACATCCTGTCTCCAGGAGGATCTGGGTGCCCCATCTGCCTCACCCATTGTCTTCATACCCTTGACCAAAACAAAAGACCAGATAGCATCAACTGATCCCATACCCAGGGCTAGAGATTACCGAGGCTCGTCCTCTGCGCCAGCCACTTTTGTATATTTCACCCCTATCACACAATACAAGGCTAGCTTGAGGAATCTTTGGATTATCGCCGGCAATCGGACAACACATTAAGTCACATTAATCTACTCATTTTCCTCTCGGTTCATTGTTTCCTGCTTGTACCACCTCCTCGCTCCTCATTGGCTGAGAAGCCAAAGCGGCACTGGCTTTCCAAGCCGGCCGTGCCTCCCCTCCGGCCGTGCCTCCCCTCCAGCTGATTACTTCAGCCAATCAGCGCAAAGCCGGCAAGGGGGTGGGAAGTTTGAATTTGACAGTTCTGTACTTCTATAAATATGTACACTTTTGCCCTACCAAGCATGTCAGCTTTGGCAAGGGATTGCGATTTGACATCCGTACCAGCTGGGACGAAATAAAGACAACTCGCTGGCTTTTCTTCAACTTGGCGAGACTTTTATTGGGAAAAATTAGGGAAATTAGTTCTTTGGATGCTTCTTTCTGTCTTGCCAGGGCAAACGGGCTCTCCTTGGTGGGTCTGATCGGTCTCTGCCTCCTGGCAAAGACCTCCAAATTCCTGCTTGATATCAAATCCATGTTCTAGTGTGATGAGGCATGTTACTTCTCTGAAAACCACTGCAATAGTACTTTGGAGGTTTATCTTATCTGGCATTTATTTTGCTTATACATAAATTACTAGCTGTACCTGCCACGCGTTGCTGTGGCCAACCTTCCCTCCCTCTTTCTCTCCTTCTTCCTTTCTCTCCTTCCCTCCCTCTTTCTCTCCTTCTTCCTTTTTCTCCTTCCTTCCTTCCCTCCCTCTTTCCTTCCTTCCCCCTTTTCCTTCCCTTCTTCTTTCTTCTCTACTTGTTTCTTTCCTCGCTTCCTTTGCTCTTTGGTTCCATCCTTCTCTTTTTCCTTTCTTCTTTCCCTCCCTCTCTCTCTTTCATTCCTTCTCTCCTTCCTTCTCTCTCACTTTCCTTCCTTCTTTCACTTTTTATTTCCTTCTCTCTTTCTTTCTTTCCTCTCCTTCCCTCCTTCTTTCCCTCTTTCTCTCCTTCCTTCCCCCTTTCTGTGTATATGTGTTTTGTGTGTGCATTTGTGTATATGTGTATATATGTATGTTTGTATATATATGTGGTTTTGCGCATGAGTTGTAATGTATTTTTTGTTTTTTGGCTTTTTAAGTCCCTTCCGCTGTGTTTTCCAGTGTTTTTATGAGTGACAGTCACTCATTGGCCTGATAGTTGTCTTGTGTCCAAATTTGGTGTCGGGCATATTGAGTATTCCTGTCAAGTTTGGTCCAGATCCATCATTGTTTAAGTCCACAGTGTTCTCTGGATGGAGGTGAGCTACAATTCCAAAACTGAAGGTCAATGCCCACCAAACACTTTCAGTATTTTCTGTTGGTCATGGGAGGCCTGTGTGCCAAGTTTGGTTCAACTCCATCGTTGGTGGAGTTCAGAATGCTCTTTGATTGCAGATGAACTATAAATCCCAGCAACTACAACTCCCAAATGACAAAATCATAATTTTTTGAGTGATGGTCATTCCTTGTGTTGTGAGACGTTTTGTTGCCAAATTTGGTGTGATTTCGTTCATTGGTTCTTTTGTTTTTAAGGTACTAATTATGCACAGAGCATTTTTATATATATAGATGTAGGCTGAATTGTATTGCCAATCTGAAATGATCTTCCCGGTAGAATCAGTTCTGTTGTGATCTTAGGAAAAATGGGTTTTTCAGGAGGAGGAAGCTACTGTTTATCTGCCTTTGATATAATCCTACATATACAGCCAAGGACTCTTCACCTAGCGTTGTGGTGAATGCTAGGTGAACACGTTCTGCTCCTACCGATCCCTAGGGTGGTTTCCTTCTCTCTGATCTCACCCTGTTTCTTTTCATGAAAGCCTAGCTTGCAAGTTCAGACCAGCTCTTTGGGGCAACCACACCTTTTGTTTGGCATTAGCCTTGGACCCATCCCTCTGCCCAATCTCTCTTTGTAGCACCCACACAGAGGGAAGGAGGCTTTTGTCAAAATTAACTTCAAGGAGAATGGCTTTGGCTGGAGCACATCTGAGTTGTGTGCACCAGCTTACCTGGGCAGGTTGGCACCCAGGAGAATATTAACAGAGCTGGAGAGGAAAATCTCCAGGCTATGCAATTTGGTCTCATCATTGGTTTTATTATTGCAAAGTGCCTTCCTCTGGAGCAGACTGGTTGGTGAACTGTGAGCGTGCCTTAGGAGCTGCCTGATGTGTGGTGGGAGCATTGCAGGCCTCAGATGGAGATGCCAGGGAGAGCAGGGCTAGAGTACTGACCTTTGGGCTTATTAAACAATATGCTGGTGCCCTCTGGAGAAATCAGGTTTCTCACGCCCCACTAAAAAGGAGCATTCTGTGTATCTCACTAGCTCAACCAGTTTTTTCTTAATGAAATAGCCACATAATGAACTTAAATTGGGTCATTAATTAGCTATGCCCTTCTTGAACAACCAAGAGCTTCACGGGTGGATAGTGTTCCCACACTATTCACAGGAGATCTAGATTGTCCACATCCATAACAGTCCGCTTCCCCCTTTGCCTTCTAGACACTTTGATTCTGGAGCAGATGTCCTCCAGAACTAGGATGAGCAGAAGATAAGATTGCTGGATACAACGGGATGGCGTGGAAGCTGTTGGTTGCTGAGTTTCTTGCAAGTGATGTATTAGAAAAAGAGCATCTTATGATCATAGAATCAAAGAGTTGGAAGAGACCTCATGGGCCATCCAGTCCAACCCCCTGCCAAGAAGCAGGAATTTTGCATTCAAAGCACCCCTGACAGATGGCCATCCAGCCTCTGTTTAAAAGCTTCCAAAGAAGGAGCCTCCACCACACTCCGGGGCAGAGAGTTCCACTCTGAACGGCTCTCACAGTCAGGAAGTTTTTCCTAATGTTCAGATGGAATCTCCTCTCTTGTAGTTTGAAGCCCTTGTTCCGCGTCCTAGTCTCCAAGGAAGCAGAAAACAAGCTTGCTCCCTCCTCCCTGTGGCTTCCTCTCACATATTTATACATGGCTATCATATCTCCTCTCAGCCTTCTCTTCTTCAGGCTAAACATGCCCAGCTCCTTAAGCCGCTCCTCATAGGGCTTGTTCTCCAGACCCTTTATCATTTTAGTCACTCTCCTCTGGACACATTCCAGCTTGTCAATATCTCTCTTGAATTGTGGTGCCCAGAATTGGACACAATATTCCAGGTGTGGTCTAACCAAAGCGGAATAGAGGGGTAGCATTACTTCCCTAGATCTAGACACTAGGCTCCTATTGATGCAGGCCAAAATCCCATTGGCTTTTTTTGCTGCCACATCACATTGTTGGCTCATGTTTAACTTGTTGTCCACGAGGACTCCAAGATCTTTCTTTTTCACACGTACTGCTCTCATGCCAGGCATCCCCCATTCTGTATCTTTGCATTTCGTTTTTCCTGCCAAAGTGGAGTATCTTGCATTTGTCCCTGTTGAACTTCATTTTGTTAGTTTTGGCCCATCTCTCTAATCTGTCAAGATCGTTTTGAATCCTGCTCTTGTTCTCTGGAGTATTGGCTATCCCTCCCAATTTGGTGTCGTCTGCAAACTTGATGATTCTGCCTTCTAGCCCTTCATCTAAGTCATTAATAAAGATGTTGAACAGGACCGGGCCCAGGACGGAACCCTGCGGCACTCCGCTTGTCACTTCTTTCCAGGATGAAGAGGAAGCATTGGGGAGAATCACCCTCTGGGTTCGTCCATTTAACCAATTACAGATCCACCTCACCGTAGTTTTGCCTAGCCCGCATTGGAGTAGTTTGTTTGCCAGTAGGTCATGGGGGACCTTGTCGAAGACCTTACTGAAATCCAGGTACGCTACATCCACATCATTCCCCGCATCTACCCAGCTTCCACTATTATTACATTTCACTTATACTTGAGGCACCTCCAGCCGGAGAGCCAGTGTAGTGCAATGATTTGAGCACAGGACCATGACTCTGGAGATCAGAGTTCAGTTCCCTACTTGGCCATGGAAACCCACTAGATGATCTTCAGCAAGCTTCACACTGTCAGCCCCAGAAAACCCTGTGATAGATTTACCTTCAGGCTGCCATCAGTCAGAAACAACTTGAAGGCACACAGCAATAACAAACTTTCACCTAGGGTTTTTATTTTGTGCAGTTTATTGCAAGGAATCAACACAATATTGTCAACATTTTCCCTTGTTTCCCCACCACTTCTGCTTTGTTTTCTTACTGCCAATCTATATAAATAAAAATGTAATGTTTGTTTGTGGGATTAACAGAACTCAAAAACCAGTGGGCAAATTGGCACCAAATTTGGACAGCATACACCTAACAACCCAATGTATGTCCTTCACTCAACATTTTTGATTTTGTCATTTGGGAGTTGTAGTTGCTGGGATTTATAGTTCACCTACACTCAAAGAACATTCTGAACTCCACCAATGATGGAATTGAACCAAACTTGGCACACAGAACTCCCATGACCAACAGAAAACTGGAAGGTTTGGTGGGCATTGACCTTGAGTTTGGGAGTTGTAGTTCACCTACATCCAGAGAGCACTGTGGACTCAAACAATGATGGTTCTGGACCAAACTTGACACAAATATTCCATATGCCCAAATATGAACACAGATGGAGTTTGGAGGAAATAGACCTTGACATTTGGGAGTTGTAGTTACTGGGATTTATAGTTCACCTACAATCAAAGAGCATTCTGAACCCCACAAACGACAGAATTGGGGCAAACTTCCCACACAGAACCCCCATGACCAACAGAAAATACTTAAGACCATCCAGTCCAATTCCCTTCACCAGGGCAAGAAAACGTAATCAAAGCCCTGACAGACAGCCATCTATCATAAATATAGATAGATATATATGATTCACACATAGAGAGATATAGTATCATAGATTTGAAAGGGACCCCTAAAGAAGGACAATGATATGTTGCATATTCCATAGTAGGCAAACCAGACAATCTCTATGTACAGGAATTGATTATAAATTGTATGATTTTAACTGTATTGGTGTTTAGATTGGCTGCAGTAATGCTGGAGCGGCCTAAGTCAGAGGAGTGCGTTGCCATGGAGACGATGCTGTAGAGAGAGAAGTGGGAGGAGCTTAGAGGGGAGAGTTTGAAAAACGACAGTTTATGTTCAGTTAGGGTTTTGGAGTGGGAGTTAGCAGTTGAGGTTCCGAGGAGTGAGGAGTTAGGGTTTAGCAGTGAGGAGTTAGAGTGAGGAGTTGAGAGAGAAGGAGAGGAAAAGGTGGCTGAGTGACTTGTGAAGCAAAGTTTCGAGGCTTTGGAAAGCCGGGTCTGGCTATTGAAAGTTTCTCTGGCTAGGGTAGCCGAAAGGGGGAAACATAGCCGGAATTCTTTAGTCCAAGGAGAGGCTAAAGAATAGCTTATTTAGTATTGATCTAGGAAGGATCAACAAGGGAAACATCCCTGTATTGAAACTTTGTCTGAAACAAGTGCTCTACGTCAGAAAGATACTGTGTTACTTGAAAGAATGAACTGTTAAAGTTACAAGTATTATTCTGAGTTCTATAACAAAAGTTACAACTTGCAACCACACGCTTTGTACTCAATAAATTTAACTTTTGTTTGAAGACTGCCTCATCTCCATCAATTCTGCATCCAGAGTGCCATTTCTCACAATAATACAACTTACCTCACGTGGTGGCAGAAACGCAGGGGAAAGTGACCAAATAGATATACATTCTTATCTCCAGACACGCTACAATACATACCATTTAATTACTACTAAGTTATTACTATCTTAATAAAAGAAGAGGTGCGATTGAACAGCCTCCCTTCTAACTTGATGGTAAATTTGGTTCCTTTCAAATTGGTAACAACAATAATTATCCCTAGCCTCTCCTACTTCTGCGCACTCCACATCAACACTGACAAAGAAACAACAAGAAATACAGTTTACCCACAAGCATAAAGGTATATTAGAAACCAACACTTTCTCGTTACTTTATTTTCCAGATCACCAGACAGGGCCACAGCAACGCGTGGCAGGGGATGGCTAGTGAATGAATAAAATGTTTAGGATCAGAAGGTCGAATAGCTGCACAATGAAAGCCTTTTCATAGACAAGATCCACTGAAAAGCAGTCATGACCTTTTCTTTTCTGCTTCTTGCTTGTTTTGCTTTGTGGTGTGAGAAAATGCAGTCCTAAAAACCAGTTTTAAAATGCTGAAAGAGCTTGAGGTTAACAAGTGCCAAGCCCTGGCTTCCATCTGCCAGTTGCTAAACTGTGAGAAACTCCTCCTCACCTTTTACTTTATCTACAATTTCTGCTGCTTCAGGAACATTCACAAGTTGACACACTTACAGTTGCAGGCACAGCAAGACCAGGGGCCTTCTAGGTGTGATGTTACATATGGATGATGATAACCACATATAACACCGTTTAAATTAATTTCTGAGTAACACAGCCTCATGCATTTACACCTGGGCCAGCCCTATTGAATAAATCAGTGGTACTTTTAGCCAGAGGGGAAACTCGGCAGTTCTGTAGCCATTACATAGCACATGGAGCTGATTCAATGTAATATGGGCCATGTTCTGTTGCATGCTGGGCTTGAAATGAATTGCTTTTAAAACAGGATGTGCAACTTTAGCCCAGCGGGAAGCCAGGGGGCCCGAAGAGAAGTTCTTAAGGATTTTCACCATAAATAGTCTTTAGAGGGCTTGTGAAATATAACAAAGTCTTTATTGGTGAACAATCAACAGAAACTTCTTTTGTCTTCAAAAGGTTAAACAAATACTTCCAGGCTTTTGTGCAACTGGTGGCTTCTAACTGTTACTTTACTCTAAAGGAAAATCCCTTTCCAAACTTCTCCCAGGCTGACTGTGAACCTAAACCTAACTGATGTGGGTTCCACTACCGGGTTGAACTCCATCTCAAAGCACCAAGTGGACCTACCAGTAGGCCTGTAGTCACTTCAGCTGAAGTTCTTAGATGTTTATAGCTGCTTTTCCCTCCGAAATTGCTCAGAGCTTTAGGGCTGTTTCCCTGGGAATCTTTGGGAATCCTTTTGCTCTTAAGACTGTTCTCCCCCGGGAAGTCTTTGTACAGGAGAAATCTGTATACGTCCTGTCCATTGACTTTTCTTGCTGAGACTGACTGAAAAATCACTCCCTTCCCTTCTCAATTGTCCTGAACAGGGGGCGGAACCAAACTTAACGATGATGGACATGGGGCCTGCCCTATAACTGCAAACTTTAACAGGAAGCCACCCTTCTGCAGAATCCCAAGCCTAGGGCTGCAAGCAAACACTTAATACAAAGCAAATAAAGTGGGAGCTTCTGGTACAGCTGTACCAGCACAGGCCAAGGCAACTAAGGAGCTCACCAGACGTGCAGAGGAAAGTGGGGGAAAGCAGAGAACAGCATGGGACAGTGGAGGGAACCATCTTACTCTATTCCTCCCTGCCCAGGTCCGAGTTCTGCTATTCCACGTCCTTTCCTTCTTCAGGTCCAGCTTTCCCTTGCACTTCTCCACTTTGTGCTGTTAGAAGTCAGGTAACACTTAATTTCGCCAAAGACACTCTGGGCTCCATTTCTCCCCACTGCCCCACAGAGTCCCACCAGAAGTTGTCCTGTGACATGTAATGGGCTCCATGGGACTCTGTTTCGGCAGCAGGGAGAAGATGCAGAGAAGACCGCATCTGATAAGGTCACTAATATGATGTGGCCTTGAACCACATTAACAAAAGGCAATCGATATTTTGAAGTTTGACATGATAACTATGTATAAATATGTGAAAGAATGTCATAAGGAAGAGGGAGCAGGTTGTTTTCTGCTGGCCTGGAAACTAGAGCTCAGAGCAATGGGTTCAAATAACAAGAAAGGAGATTCTGCTTGAACATCAGGAAGGACTTCCTGACTGTAAGAGCTGTTCAGCAGTGGAACTCATTGCCTCGGAGTCCGGTGGAAGCTCTTTCCTTGGAAGTTTTTAAAAAGAGGCTGGATGGAAATCAGTCAAGGGTACTGTTGCATCCCAGTTCAAGAAACGAGACCATAAGATTAAATCCACCACACTGGACTGTAGGAAAAGCAATCCTTGTTTATTGATGAAAAACTGGTTACAAAAGAAAGGTAAATGCAAAGTCAAAAAGCCACAGAAAAACACAGCAGTCAGTAGAATCTCTGAACTTGAGCAAAATTTCAAAAGCCACAATACACAAACCAGGAATCTGTTAGCCTTTTACTAACCATGAACTTGATAACTAAGCCTCTGGGATTACTGGCCATGAAA
>NW_026845422.1:5000-23461 GCF_025583915.1 Anolis sagrei ordinatus | reverse complement strand
ATGATGAGGGATTCATCAGAAAAGTGTAGCAAAATGTGCTAGAGCAGGATTTCCTAAAAAAACAAAGTTTTTTCTGTTTAATAAAATGTTCTGCATTTTTTGGATAGAGCCAATTAGGAAATTACATTGATATCCCAGGAACAAAAATCGTGTTGCATAGTGTTATTATTCCAGGGAAGGCCTGACCAAAGCAGAACAGAGTGGGGCTGTGACTTCCTGTGGTTCTTTATGCGACCTGAAATTGTGTTGGACTTTTGAGCTGCTGTGTCACGCTGTGGTCTCACATCCCATTGTCTCCATTCCTTCTGTAGTGGGACATGCAGTGCTGGCCATCAACGGGGCAGAGGTGAGCGGGCGCTTCACGGCCGATGGGAAGGACGTCCTGGAGTTCCTGGCCAACCCAGCCAACTACCCGGTCTCCATCCGCTTTGGCCGCCCGCGCCTCTCCTCCAATGAGAAGCTCATGCTGGCCTCCATGTTCCACTCGTGAGTCAAATGGAAGTGCATAGGGAGGGAGGAAAGCCGTGATTTGCGCACAGAGCCAGAGGCGACCCCTCTTCCTCCTTCTTTGCTCCCTCCACAGGTTGTTTGCCATCGGGTCCCAGCTCTCTCCAGAGCCCGGCAGCTCGGGCATCGAGATGCTGGAGACGGACACCTTCAAGCTCCACTGCTTCCAGACCCTGACAGGTATCTTCCCCATTGAAAGCTTGTGGACTACCTGAAACATGGGGAGTCCTCTGTGCCCCTCTCTCCATAGGTCACCTTGCAAAACATCTGTTTTGGGACCCACAACCAGTCCTGGAGACTCTAATGTGTTCATTCATACACACACAATATATATAGCAGTCCCCAAACCAAGAGGAAGATAGGCTCTGTAGGTTTGTTTTTAGGTTGAACTAGCTGTCCCCTGCCATGCGTTGCTGTGGCCCAGTCTGTGTATATGTGTTTTGTGTGTGTATATATGAGTATATGTATGTATATATGTGTGTATGTATGTGGTTTTGTGCATGTGTTGTTATGCATCTTTTTTTGTTTTTTGGCTTTTTAAGTCTCATCTGCTGTGCTTTTCAGTGTTTTTATGAGTGATGGTCACTCGTTGGCCTGATAGGTGCATTGTGTCCAGATTTGGTGTCATTTCGTCCAGTGGTTTTTGAGTTATATTAATCCCACAAACGAACATTACATTTTTATTTATATAGAAGATGTGGTTTTGTGCATGCGCTGTAGTGTTTCTTGGCTTTTTAAGTGTCTTCTGCTGTGTTTTTCAGTGTTTTTATGAGTGATGGTCACTTGTTGGCCTTATCGATATAATGTGTCCAAATTTGGTGTCATTTCGTCCAGTGGTTTTTGAGTTATGTTAATCCCACAAACAAACAATGCATTTTTATTTATATAGATTTGTTGGAACATGTACAGTTTTAAAGTGCAACTCCAGCCATGTGTGTGTGTGTGTGTGTGTGTGTGTGTGTGTGTGTGTGTGTGTATATATATATATATATATATATATATATATATACACATACATACAGAGAGAGAGAACGAACGAGCATGCTTTGGATAGCATAGGGAAGGGTTAACACCACTGTGGTGTTTCCTTTGCTGTCTTTTCCCCATTCAGAAGATTTCCCCTCCCTTTCTGCCCCTGTGGTCATTGGATTTTGGAAATATGACTTGTGGAAACAAGGATCAGAGAGAGATCTTTAGTGGAAACCCTTTTCCTCCATGATAATAACTCGGGAGTGAATATTCCTTCTTTTACTTCTTGTTGTCTCACCATCGTTCTTAACTGTGAGTTATTACTGGACCTGGAAGAGTGGGGCCATTGATAGTTTCGCCTGTATGGATCTCTTCCAGGTTTGACCAGTTGGACAGCAAACGTATTCTCCCAGTAAGCTAATAAGCAGTCTAGACATGTGCCGTTCTGGATCTGTATTAAGAACAGTGATGATCGCATCTCTAAATTTACTGTAAACGTGGCAGTGGAAACAGAAACAATCCTGATGTGATTCCATCTTTTTGTTTGCCTTCTATTGCCACTGTTGGAGACGGAAGCATATTATGAAATAGCAAAGAAGTTATTCTGCAGCTCAGTTTCTAAACTACACAAAACCAGGAGTGGGTTCAGTTCTATTGAACTAAAACTGACACACTTGTGTTTAGTGAGCCAAGGGGAACATGGCTTGTAGGATCCATGATATTGTGCCTTGATGGTATGGATACTGCAGTCCGTGTTCCCCAAAATATTCTACCTTTTTGTTTGGAAAACTCATGCACGTTTTCAGTCCAACTGTTTCCATCGCTTTGCATGAGCCGTGTCCCAACACTTCCTGTTGTCTCTTCAGGGATCAAGTTTGTGGTGCTTGCTGACCCCAGGCAGTCAGGGATAGATGCCCTCCTGCGCAAGATCTACGAGATCTATTCCGACTTTGCGCTGAAGAACCCTTTCTACTCTTTGGAGATGCCGATCAGGTAGGAATCCGCTCTAGATCTCCATCACTCCTGAAATACTGACGCATTTCTAAAGTGTGTGGCTTTGTTAGGCTATAACTAAGATTCCATGTAAAATCTAGTGCACGTGTGCCAAAGTCAAGGCTGATAGGCCAAATCCATCCCACCATGTGCTTTTATCTTCTGCCAACCTAGCAGTTCGAAAACATGCAAATGTGAGTAGATCAATAGGTACCGCTCTGGCGGGAAGGTAACGGCGCTCCATGCAGTCATGCTAGCCACATGACCTTGGAGGTGTCTACGGACAACGCCGGCTCTTCGGCTTAGAAATGGAAATGAGCACCACACCCCAGAGTCAGACATGACTGGACTTAATGTCAGGGGACTACCTTTACCTTTACCTATGTGCTTTTATGAGGCCCTCCAGATGCTGGACTCCCAACTCCTGTATTCCTCATTATTGGGTATCATGAGGAGAGCTGGGATACAGCAACATCTGGAAGGCTGCAGTTGGTTCTGTTTAGTCAGGAAAGAGCGGTTTGATTTTAGATCCAAAGCTTGCAGATATGATGCTTGACTTTAAAATGCATTTAACCTTTCCCCAAACTTGGAGCCACAAGGGCTGTTGGGTTATAATTACCATTATTGGTAACTGTAACCCAACAGATGTTGGTTTGTATTGTTTCTATTATGGTTTTATGCTGTTTTAATGTTTAATTTTTATTTTGTAATTATGTGTACTGACTTGTAATCTACCTTGAGTCGCCAATAAGGCTGAGAAAGGCGGTTTACAAGTATAGTAAATAAATAAATAAATAAATAAATATTATCCTTACATGGCAGATAACCAAACGTGATGGGCACTGTCATTCAATAACACTTGAGGACCCAAACTGGGTGAAAAGTAAAGAGAATCAACCATTATGTAAAAATAATTACATTCGGCCTCTTCTCTCTGTCTCCATGGATCCAACGGTCCTTTGAAGGCAGCCCTAATGAGGCTGATGAGGCCCTCAGTGGAAATGAGGCATGAAGGTGATGCACGTTCCCACTGTGCTTTTGAACTTCAGCATGTTGCTGGGAATTTCATATTTCAGGAAACCTTAGTGGTGTTGCCAGGTTTTCTCCCATTGAGCTAGTTTATTTTCAACCTGAATTTTGGAGGAAGGCACCTAGGGAGCTTGCCAGTCAGTATACCTTTGTGGAGCATGAATGCCACCATCCCCGCTTTTCCCCTTTGACTATTTCAGGTGCGAGCTCTTTGACCAGAACCTGAAATTAGCCCTTGAAGTAGCAGAGAAAGCAGGACCCTTTGGGCCAGGATTATAGGATATTTCTGTTGGACTTTCACCTGATGGACTTTCCTGGGAATCGCTGCCTCTTGGGACAGAGGTCAAGGCCCAGTTCTGGAGGCCTGAAACCACCATTGTTGTGTTGATGGGCCTTCAACCACAGGAGAGAGCAGCCGACTGGCGCCTCAGGAGCAGAAAAGGTGGCTGCACAACTTCTTAAATATGTACATTCTAGATGTATATGATATATGTGTGTCTGTTATATTGTACTATTAATTTAAGACTGGAATATTATGCCTTGTTTGTGGAAATGAAGCATTTTGCAATGGAGGTGTGGGAATTGATTTCTGAACAGTTGATATACCATCTGTTGGCTCAGTATCCAGGAAGCATGGCCACAAGTGGAATACTCTGTAGGAGGGAAGGAGGTGTTTACATTATTGTCCTTTATTTCAGTCAGTGAACACTCGTCACAGTTTGCAACCTGAGCCAAGGATTTTGGCAGTCTGGGTGTTCATAGCTGCATGATTGTCTTCGTGGTTTGGCCCTCCAAGTGTTTGGGCCTCCAACTCCCAAAAGCCCCTCCTT
Organism: Anolis sagrei ordinatus; assembly: GCF_025583915.1. NCBI lineage: Eukaryota > Metazoa > Chordata > Lepidosauria > Squamata > Anolidae > Anolis > Anolis sagrei. Next base: position 19,133 of record NW_026845422.1, on the reverse strand, counting down.
CCAGCTTGTTCAGCGGTCAGGAATTCTGGGAGCTGAAGTCCAAAACACATGGAAGGCCACATGTTTTGGAGGCCTGGTCTAGAACTTCTCCTATGTCCTCATTATTAAAGGAGGTGATTAAGGGGAGGCAGTGATACTTCTGGTGAAATCATCCATGTGACTTCAGTTCCAGCTCCAGAACTATATAAGCCATGTCCCACATTCTCATAGCTACAACTGGAAGGTCACAGAACACCACATTTCCCTCTTCTGTGATTTGACGTGAATTCAAATACGGCTCAAGCCTTGGAACACAAGGAGGGAAGCGTCCTGCAGACACACATCTTGACACTTTGCTGGTGAGGAGGGTCTGGTGCTGCGTTCCAGACAAAGGCAGCAGTTTGTGTGGCTTCTCTCCGGAAGTGGCAGCTCAGGACAAGGGAGGAAAGCACTTTGTAGCCCACCCGTTAGGTCCAAAACATGATGGGCTCGGTATGTTGTATTAGAAGCAGGAAATGGACGTCTGGCCAGAGGATGAAAGCGGTGTCGCAGTATGAGTGGCTAGCCCTGCCTCTGACGTCAGGATGTTTGTAAAATCCCATGATTGCAGCAGGAGGCTCCTCCGCAGCCAAGTGACGGCCACCGCGGTTGCACTTCAGTCAGCCTTCTTTGGCAGGCGCCCCATCTTGGTGCGGATGTTCCTCAGGAGGAAGAAGGCCAGGGTGCTGGCCATGCAGGTCACCTCCGCCACCCAGAAGGCCGTGCCCCAGCTGTAGTGCTTGGCAATGGTGCTGAAAGGCAGCCCGGCCAGGAAGCCCCCGACTGCAAGGAGAAAGAAAGGGTCAAAGGGGCAGTGGAGCGGCAAGGCCACCCCGTTTAGTCCTCAGCCTGGTGCTCCACTCACCGTTTGCCATCAAGGCGACGATGGCGTGAGAGGTCCCGCACAGGTTTGACGGCGCGCTTTCGTTGGCGATGACTCCGAACAGCGCGATTGGTCCGTAAGAGCAAAACCCAAAGACGGCTCCTAAGAGCAGGATCCAGACCTAGAAAAACAAGGGTGGAAGAAAAGTCAGGAATACACTGGGCTGAGGAACAGCCTCCTCCTATCTACTTGTGATGCGGCAGCTAAAAAGCCAATGGGATTTTGTCCTGCATCAAGAGGAGTCTAATGCCTAGATCCAGGGAAGTCATGCTCCCCATGCTCTATTCTGCCTTGGTCAGACCACATCTGGAATCACACTGGGTCCCATTCTGGGCACCGCAATTGAAGGGAGATGTTGACTCTAAGCTGGAATGTGTCCAGAGGAGGACAACTCAAAGGATCAAGGGTCTGGAGAACAAGCCCTATGAGGAGCGGCTTAAGGAGCTGGGCATGTTTAGCCTGAAGAAGAGAAGGCTGAGAGGAGATATGATAGCCATGTATAGATATGTGAGAGGAAGTCACAGGGAGGAGGGAGCAAGCTTCCTTTCTGCTTCCCTGGAGAGAGAGTAGGACGCAATGGCGCAATGGCTTCAAGCTACAGGAAAGTTAGGAGATTCCACCTGAACATGAAGAACTTTCTGACTGTGAGAGGTGTTTAGCAGTGGAACTCTCTTCCTCAAAGTGTGGTGGAGGCTCCATCTTTGGAGGCTTTGAAACAGAGGCTGGATGGCTATCTGTTGGGGGTGCTTTGAATGTGGTTGTCCTGCTTCTTGGCAGAAGGGGGTTGGACTGGATGGCCCACTCCATAATTCTATGACTTGTCACCTGCCTCGTAGTCAGGCGGCACTACAATCTATTTTATCTCTGCAGCCCCATTGTCTCTTGCTCGTTGGTGATACGGTTAGTTAGGTTAGGAACAAAAACAGCAACAATTCCTATGACGAGAAGCTTGCTATGACGGCGATGTTAATATGTGTGTTACAATCCCAGGCACAGGTAACATGCAGACTTGGGAGCCTCTCACTTGGTGGTTTGATGGCATTCCTAAGGAAAGACGTCTCTCAATACTAGTTCCCCGGCAGGTATAACACAAAGGCATTTCAGCAGGTTTGCAACTAGAACTACTCCATGTATTGGACACAAAGCAGAAGAGGAGAGCGACAGGGAGGGCTAGCTTCTACAGAGGTTCAAGGGTCTGCCGCTAACAAGTGGAGAAGCCAGAAGCAGAGAGGAAAGCAGGATAGAGACCTCGTGTTCTGTTAAGCCCACAAGGTTAGCAAGAGGGTGGAGGGCTACAATCCAAGGGTCGCTGCTGTCCTGAGAAAGAGAGAAGGAAACAGTGAGCAAGTGGCATTCAGAAAGCTTCAGGAAGGGAGAAAAAGAGGCCCGCTCGAACAACCATCACCAGCACTGCCTTAAGTACCCGCCTCCCTCGGCCTCCGCTGCAGCCCACAATATTATTATTGTTTGTTCACACCCTGCTTTTCTCTCCATAAGGAGACTCAAGGCTGCTTTCAGACCCATAACCCACCCTGATGGCCGCTAGAGCCCAGAGGCAAGCTCCTCGCTCCTTTCTTGGGTGTCTGGGGACTTCTATCACAAGTGAATTCAACTTTCATTGCAATCATAGAAGCCGCCCTAACTGTGGAGCAGAGAAACAGAAGAGCCCATAGAGAGGCTGCATCTTGATGCCTCCAAAGCTGGAAAATACGCCCCATTCAAGTGGGCAAACTTATTGATCGTATTTTAGGCCAAGCTCGTCACCAAGATGCACAGGCGGCTCTTTTCCATTCCTCCCCACCCCCACCTTGAATCCTCCTGTACGTATTCTTCCCAATTCTCCAACGCTCAGGGCTGTGTGCCGCTCTTCCGAGGCTTACCTTGGGAGAGCTGCCTGTGACCGTGACCCGGAAGAGGTACATCGAGGCCGACATGCCCGCCATCATGCAGAGCAGAAGGGCGTGCCGAGGGTTTCCGTAGACGGACAGGCCCACCTGCAACACACACACAAGGGGACACAAAGGCTGGGGTTTACTCCTCAAAAGAAAATAACCCTAATAATAAATTTAATTATCGTATCAGTATCAACCAGACAATTGTATTACATTTTTAACAAATTTTTAACAAACAGACAAAACACAGAATTTGCAAGCTTGGTAGTTGATTAAATGTCCTTTGCCCAGTATCTGGCCCCTTGGAGTGCCTCTGGTGTTGCTGCAAGAAGGTCCTCCCTTGTGCATCATGTGGCAGGGCTCAGGGTGCATTGCAGCAGGTGGTCAGTGGTTTGTTCTCCACACTCGCATGTCATGGATTCCACTTTGTGGCCCCATTTCTGAAGGTTGGCTCTGCATCTTGTGGTGCCAGAGCGCAGTCTGCTCAGCGCCTTCCAAGTCACCCAGTCCTCTGTGTGCCCAGGGGGAGTCTCTCATTTGGTATCAGCCATTGGTTAAGGTTCTGGGTTTGAGCCTGCCACTTTTGGACTCTCAATGTAATTTCTCCAGTGGTGTAGGGCACAGACATGCCGTGATAATGTGGCATGTCTAATTAAGAACCACATCCACTGTTTTAGCGTGGTGAGATGTGTTCCACACTTGGCATGCATACAGAAGTAACCCGAAATTAATAATAATAATAATAATAATAATAATAATAATAATAATAATAATAATCTTTATTTAATACCCCGCCACCATCTCTCCGATGGAAACTCGGGGTGGCTTACATGAGGCCAACAGGCACTGCAAACTACTCCAACCAGAGAAGTTAGCCATAGCAGAGCACCTGATGAACCAACCTGGACACAGCATATTATTTGAGAACACAGAAGTGCTGGACCACTCCAACAACCACCATGTCAGACTACACAAAGAAGCCATTGAAATCCACAAGCATGTGGACAATTTCAACAGAAAGGAAGAAACCATGAAAATGAACAAAATCTGGCTACCAGTATTAAAAAACTCAAAAATTACAGCAGCAAAACAACAGAGGGGAAACAAACAGGCACATGAAATCACTCTCAACAAAAGATTCCCCCCAGGCGCTTCCAAGCCATTGAATGCAAATCAAGGTGATCAGCTGAAACATTCACAGCTAGCCCCAGCAAATAAAAGTCCTTTGTCTCACCCTGGTCATTCCACAGATATATAAACCCATTTTTCCTAGTTCCAACAGACCTCACTACCTCTGAGGATGCTTGCCATAGATGCAGGCGAAACGTCAGGAGAAAATGCCTCTAGAACATGGCCATATAGAAACCTACAACAACCCAAAAAATCCGCAGAAGTAGGGATGCTATCTATATAAATAAAAATGTAATGTTTGTTTGTGGGATTAACATAACTCAAAAACCACTGGACGAATTGACACCAAATTTGGACACAAGACACCTATCAGGCCAACGAGTGACCATCACTCATAAAAACACTGAAAAACACAGAAGAGACTTAAAAGCCAAAAAACAAAAAATACATTGCAAAGCATGCACAAAACCACATATATATACACAAACACACATATACACAAATATATACACACACAAAACACATCTACACAGACTGGGCCACAGCAACGTGCGGTAGGGGACAGCTAGTATTACAATAAAATAAAACCAAAACACAATAACAACACAGTAAAATACATACAACATATGAGTACAAAAAACAATAAAGCAAAATTATAACAACAACAACAACAATTTTTATTGATTAGCCAATTGGCCTTATCAAAAACAAACAGTGCAGACACAACATACAACATACATCTAGTCCTCTTAAAATAAAATACAGAAGCAAAATCATACACAATAAAATAACAATGAGCGGGCTGCATGTGCAAGATAAAAAACTAAAATACTAAAATCAGGATGAGACAGGGATGGAGCAGATTGCTTGTGAGGGAGAAACTCATAAAGGAACAAGGTCATAAAAAAGCCTTTATTGTGGCAAGACTGCTCTTAGGCCTACTTTCTCTGCGCAAACTTTGGAAACTACAGGTTTCCTGATCAGGGAGAGGCGATTTTTAAAAAGTAAGCATGGGAAGGCAAGAGGTAGCATAAGACATATTGCAAGCACTTAGGGCCTATTCCACGGCTATATGGGTAGCCAGGGAGACCTTCACGACTGCCCGTATAGCGTCTGCATCTAATAGATCTTCGGAGTTGTTTCGGGTCGTTGGGGAACTTCTTCACCCCCCTGAGGTGGAGGAGACCTTCGATGACCCGAGAACTCGGTGCTGCGAATTTGTGCAGCACTTTGCAGACAAAGTTGCTCAGATACATCGTGAGCTGGACTCCAGTTTGATCGCAGTTCCAAGAGAGGTGACCGAGGCATCTGCTTGTCCAGTTTTGTGGGATTCCTTCCGGCTTGTTTGTCCTGAGGAGGTGGCCCTCGGGGCAGTGAGAGCTACTACATCGGCTCTAGACCCTTGCCCATCTTGGCTAATTAAATCAGCCAGGGATGGTTTGATTGATTGGTTTATGTTAATCATTAACACATCGTTGGAGCAAGGAATTTTTCCATCAGGCTTAAAACAGGCTGTGGTTAGACCACTCCTGAAAAAGACTTCCCTTGATTCCACGATCTTAAACAACTATAGACCAATCTCCAACCTCCTTTTTCTGGGCAAGGTGTTGGAGCAGGTGGTTGCCTCTCAGCTCCAGGGCTTCCTGGATGACATCAACTACCTGGACCAGTCACAGTCTGGTTTTGGGCCTGGCCACGGCACCGAGACGGCTTTAGTCGTCTTGGTGGATGACCTCCGTAGAGAGCTGGACAGGGGGAGTGTGACTCTGTTGGTTCTCTTGGACATCTCAGCGGCTTTCGATACCATCGATCATGATACCCTTCTGGGACGCCTCTCTGAGATGGGCCTTGGAGGTTCGGCTCTGTCGTGGCTCCGGTCCTTCCTGGAGGGTTGATCCCAGATGGTGAAACTGGGAGACGCCTGCTCAGACCCCTGGCCTTTGACCTGTGGGGTCCCGCAAGGCTCTATTCCAGTGTTTCTCAACCTGGGGGTCGGGACCCCTGTGGGGGTTGCGAGGGGGTGTCAGAGGGGTCGCCAAAGACCATCAGAAAACATAGTATTTTCTATTGGTCATGGGGGTTCTGTGTGGAAAATTTGGTCCAGTTCTATCGTTGGTGGGGTTCAGAATGCTATTTTATTGTGGGTAAACTATAAATCCCAACAACTACAACTCTCAAATGGCAAGGTCTATTTTCTCCAAACTCTACTAGTGTTCACATTTGGGCATATTGAATATTTGTGCCAAGTTTGATCTAGATCCATCGTTGCTCGAGTCCACAGTGTTCTCTCGATGTAGGTGAACTACAACTCCAAAAACTCAAGGTCAGTGTCCACCAGACCTTCTCAGTATTTTCTCTTGGTCATGGGAATTCTGTGTGCCAAGTTTGATTCAATTCCATCATTGGTGGGGTTCAGAAGGCGCTTTGATTTTAGGTGAACTATAAATCCCAGCAACTCCAGCATTACCAAATGACAAAATCAATCACCCCCAACCCCACCAATATTCAAATTTGGGGGTATTGGGTATTTGTGCCAAATTTGGTCCAGTGAATGAAAATACATCCTGCATATGTTACGATTCATAACAGTAGCAAAATTACAATTATGAAGTAACAACGAAAATAACGTTATGGTTGGGGGTCACCACAACATGAGGACCTGTACTAAGGGGTCACGGCATTAGGAAGGTTGAGAACCACTGCTCTATTCTGTCTCCCATGCTTTTTAACATCTACATGAAACTGCTGGGAGAGGTCATCCGGAGTTTTGGAGTTGGGTGCCATCCCTATGCAGATGACACGCAACTCTACTACTCCTTTCCACCTAACTCCAAGGAAGCCCCTCGGGTGCTGGACGAGTGCCTGGCCGCTGTGGCTATTTGGATGAGGATGAACAAGCTGAAGATTAATCCCGACAAGACAGAGGTCCTCCGTGGAGGTCAATCGTAAACCGGACCGGGGTATAGGGTGGCAACCTGTGCTAGACGGGGTTGCACTCCCCCTGAAGTCGCAGGTCCGCAGTTTGGGGGTCCTCCTGGATTCTTCACTTACGTTTGAGGCTCAGGCGTCAGTGGTGGCCAGGAGGGCCTTTGCACAATTAAGACTCGTGCGCCAACTGCGACCGTACCTCGGGAAGGCGGAACTGGCCAAAGTGGTCCATGCCTTAGTCACCTCTAGACTGGATTACTGCAATGCACTCTACGTGGAGCTGCCCTTGAAAACGGCCCGGAAATTTCAGATGATCCAACGGGCGGCACAGAAAAAATCAACCCTAAACCCCGGAAATTTTCATATGATCCAACCGGGCGTCAGCCAGGCTGATTAAACATGGGCGCCTTCACACAGAGAGCCGGACCTCACACCGCCTCCTTTTCCAGGAGCTGCCACTGGCCTGCCATTACAAACTTTCCGTGTCCCAATTCCAAGGTGCAGGTTCTACCTATAACGCCTTCGAACGAGTTCTGGAGACCCGCCTACCTACATGATTGATCTCTGCTAATAACCACAAGAAAAAGAAACAAACAAAAAACACAAACAAAAAACTGTATATGAACCCACACGATTCCCTTCGATCATCCGGGGAGGCCCTGCTCTCGATCCCACCAGCATTGCCAAGCGCGATTGGTGGGGGCGAGAGAGAGGGCCTTTTCAGGTGGTGGCCCCTCGACTCTGGAACTCACTCCCTAAAGACATCAGACAGGCCCCAACCCTGGCAGTCTTCAGGAGGAGCTTGAAGACATGGTTGTTCTAGTGTGCCTTCCCAGAATAATGAATCCCATAGCACTTTGTCCTCCAAAGCACTTTACATTTCCCTGAGTCTGCTTGTATGCCCTCCACAAACACTAGTATCACCTTTCGCTTATGGCCCAGCATTATTTCCAATTTTAACTCTACATTTGGCCTTCCCACTGTTTTAATTATGTGTTGTTTTTTAATAATGTTGTGTATTTTATTGTCTATGTTTTTAATTGCTTGTATCGATGTTTTATTGCTTTTGTTGTTGTGTTGGGCTTGGCCTCATGTAAGCCGCACCGAGTCCCTTGGGGAGATGGTAGCGGGGTACAAATAAAGTTAATAAATAAATAATAATAATAATAATAAATAAGCACTGGCAAACTTGGGCCTTCCACAATCCCTAACAGCCTCAGGCCCCTTCCTTTCCCCCCTCAACCACTTAAGCTTTGCATTTCTTCTATGTGTGTTGCCCATTTTTTTGAATATACAAACGACAAATCTTCTACTGGTCTGCATGCACCGTCAAACCATAACAGGAAGCCTTCCTTTGTGCCTATGGGGCACTTACCCGAGCCACGGCCCGGTCTGAGAGGTAGCCAGCTGCAATGCTTCCAACCAGGCCCCCGACTTCCAAGGCACTCATGTAGGAACTTCCTGTGGGACAAAGGAAACAGCAGTACACAATAATAATAATAACAATAACAACAACAATATAATGCCAGTAAAGGTGGTTCCAGTGGTGATCGGCACACTGGGTGCAGTGTCTAAGGACTTTGGCCTGCACTTAAACACAATCAACACTGACAAAATTACCACCTGTCAGCTGCAAAAGGCCACTGTACTGGGATCTGCATGTCCTCCAAAGCACTTTACATTGTTTTAGGTCTGCTTGTATATTTTCCACAAACGCCCCATCACTTTTTTCGCCCATGTTCCAGCATTATTTTTAATTTTAATTTACATTTGGCCTTCCCATAGTTTTTAATAGTGTGTTGTCTTATTGTTAATGCTTATGTTATTGTTTTATTGTCTATGTTTGATTTTAATTGCTTGTCTTGTTGTTATTATTGTCTGTATTGTTGTATTTGGGCTCGGCCTCATGTAAGCTGCACCAAGTCCCATGGGGAGATGGTAGCGGGGTACAAATAAAGTTAAAGGGAACTGCGAAAGACTGCTCAAACTTCCGTACAGTGGCCCTTATTTCTCATGCCAGTAAGGTAATGCTCAAGATCCTGCAAGGAAGACTCCAGCAATACATGGAGCGAGAGTTGCCAGATGTTCAAGCTGGGTTTAGAAAAGGCAGAGGAACGAGAGACCGGATTGCCAATATCCGCTGGATAATGGAGAAAGGCAGGGAGTTTCAGAAAAACATCTACTTCTGCTTCATTGACTATTCTAAAGCCTTTGACTGTGTGGATCATAATAAATTGTGGCAAGTTCTTGGTGGGATGGGCATCCCAAGCCACCTTGTCTCTCTCCTGAGGAATCTGTACAAGGACCAAGGAGCCACAGTCAGAACTGACCACGGAACAACAGACTGGTTCAAGATTGGGAAAGGCGTACGGCAAGGCTGCATCCTCTCACCCAACCTTTTTAACGTGTATGCAGAACACATCATGCGAGGAAGTGCGGGGCTTGAGGAATGCAAAGCTGGGGTGGAAATTGCTGGAAGAAACATTAACAACCTCAGATATGCAGATGACACCACTGATGGCCGAAAAGGAGGAGCTGAGGAGCCTTCTAATCAAGGTGAAAGAAGAAAGCGCAAAAGCCGGGTTGCACCTAAACGTCAAAAAAACCAAGATTATGGCAACAAGAATGATTGACAACTGGAAAATAGAGGGAGAAACCGTGGAGGCCGTGACAGACTTTGTATTTCTAGGTGCAAAGATTACTGCAGATGCAGACTGTAGCCAGGAAATCAGAAGACGCTTACTTCTTGGGAGGAGAGCAATGTCCAGTCTCGATAAAATAGTGAAGAGTAGAGACATCAGACTGGCAACAAAGATCCGCCTTGTCAAAGCCATGGTCTTCCCTGTCGTCACCTACGGATGTGAGAGCTGGACCTTAGGGAAGGCTGAGCGAAGGAAGATCGATGCTTTTGAGCTGTGGTGTTGGAGGAAAGTGCTGAGAGTGCCTTGGACCGCGAGAAGATCCAACCCCATCCTCCAGGAAATAAAGCCCGACTGCTCACTGGAGGGAAAGATACTAGAGACAAAGTTGAAGTACTTTGGCCACATCATGAGGAGACAGGAAAGCCTAGAGAAGACAATTATGCTGGGGAAAGTGGAAGGCAAAAGGAAGAGGGGCCGACCAAGGGCAAGATGGATGGATGGCATCCTTGAAGTGACTGGACTGACCTTGAGGGAGCTGGGGGTGGTAACGGCCCACAGGGAGCTCTGGCGTGGGCTGGTCCATGAGGTCACGAAGAGTCGGAGACGACTGAACGAATGAACAACAACACAAATAAAGTGTTGTTGTTATTATTATTATTATTATTATTATCCACCAATACAACAGCCAGCAGAGTGATCTTGTTTGCTGTGTACTAATCTTGTTCTGTTTCAAATTATAATAATGATAGTAGTAGTAGTAATAATAATAATAATAATAATAATAGCTGACATAATATGAGGATTTAAAAATCGAACTGCAAAGACTCTGGCACAAACCAGTAAAGGTGGTCCCAGTGATTATCAGCACACTGGGAGCAGTGCCTCAAGACCTTGGCCTGTACTTAAACACAATTGGCGCTGACAAGATTACCATCTGCCAGCTGCAGAAGGCCGCCTTATTGGGATCTGCACACATAATTCACCATATTCACCGATACATCACACATTCCTAGACACTTGGGAAGTGTCCGATGTGTGATCCAATTCAACAGCTAGCAGAGTGTCTGCTGTGGACTCATCTTGTTGTGTTTCTAATAATAATAATAATAATAATAATAATAATAATAATAGAATTACTCGCCAGTCCTTGCAGCTTGAGGTCTCACCCTTTGCTCCTCCCTCCTCATTCCCAGGCCCCCCAAGACTCAATTCTCCCCATTTGCTTTTGAGACCCCCCCCCCCCAACACCTCCACCCTGGAAGGTTGGTGCCTCGTACCCACAAGGGCCGACTGCCCTCTCTCCTGGATGAGGAAGAGCTGTCCCCAGTCCGTGCAGCAGGTCTTGACGCCAAAGACCACCAGGTAGCCAGTCGAGAGGACCCAGAGGTACGGGGAGAGCAGCAGCTCGGCCAGGGTGCTGTCGCCCGCGGAGGCACCTGCAAAGGAGAGGCACCTGTGACTCCTGAGGGCCAGGTGGGTGCCCCGTGCGTCTGCAAACCTTCTCCTCCCACCGGCCTGCCTCCTTCCTTCCTCCCGGAGACTCACCCTTCTTCCCCTTCTTGGGGCCCGGCTCGATGTTGGGCAGGCCGACGTCCGAGGGCTCGTTCTTGATGAGGAGCAGGCAGACCACGGAGGCGGCCACGCAGAGCGAGCCAGAGAGGGCCAGGGTGGTGCGCCAGTCGTAGCGCAGCGCCATCAGGGCCGCCACGAGGGGTCCCAGCCCCCCGGCCAGGTTCATGCTGGTGGAGAGGACGGCCCACCAGGTCCCAAACTGGGAGGGCTCAAACCACTGTGTAGACAGAGGGAGAAAGAGGGCAGGCATTGGTGGGCATGTCCCAAGCATGGAGGGCTCCTCCGAATCTTGCCCTCCTCTGACCCCTTCCCTGGGCTTCACCTCAATAGGGAAGGTTCCAAGGGATGCGCCCCTTCCTCCCGACATGCAATGGCCCCCAAATCAGTTAGCTAGCAAGCCTTGACTTTAAGAAGAATAATAAACAGCTTGACTTGCATCCTGCCTCCATCTCCCAAAAAGGGACTTGGGGCAGCTAACAAGGCACTGCAAGTGCAGTAAGGTCAAGGTCAAGGTTTTCCCCTGACATTAAGTCCAGTTGTGTCTGACTCTGGGGGATGGTGATCATCTCAGTTTCTAAACTGAAGAGCCGGTGTTCTCCGTAGACACCTCCTAGGTCATGTGGCCAGCATGACTGCATGGAGTGCCATTACCATCCTGCTGCAATGGTACCTATTGATCCACTCACATTTGCATGTTTTTGAACTGTTAGGTTGGCAGAAGCTGGGGCTAACAGCGGGAGCTCACGCCGCTCCCTGGATTTGAACCTGTCAGCAAGTTCAGCAGCTCAGTGGTTTAACCCACTGCTCCACCAGGGCCTTTTCTCTCTCTCTCTCACTCTCTGTATCTGTCTCTCTCTCTCTCTCTCTCTCTCTCTCTCTCTATATATATATATATATATATATATATATATATACATACACACATACACATATATATATATAGAGGATACACACACACATATAGGGAGTCGCCGGTGGAGCAGTGGGCTAAAGCGCTGAGCTGCTGAGCTTGTTGACTGTAAGGTGGCAGGTTGGAATCTGGGGAGCAGTGGGAAGGTAATGGCGCTCCCTGCAGTCATGCTGGCTACATGACCTTGGAGGTGTCTATGGACAACGCCGTCTCTTCGGGGGAAAACCTTTACCTTTACCTACACACACACACGCTCCTCTTGCCTCGTTTCCAACAGACCTCTATGCAGATACCCTCACTGATTGACTTTGCAAACTTTAAGACTACTCAAATGCTAATCAACATTTACACTAGCCTCCAACAGACAAGAGTCCCTCCCACCCTTGACATTGTTCCACAGGTGTGTGCGTGTGTGTGTGTATACACACACATACACACACTCATCTCATCTGCCTGGTTTCCAACAGGCCTCACAAGCACTGAGGATGCCTGCCATAGATGGAGGCGAAACGCCAGGAGGCAATGCTTCTGGAAACTGGCTAGACAGCCCAGATTTGAACTTGCAACCTGGTTTCCAGCAAGCCTCACAAGCACTGAGGATGCCTGCCATAGATGGAGGCGAAATGCCAGGAGGTGATGCTTCTGGAAACTGGCTAGACAGCCCAGATTTGAACTTGCAACTTGGTTTCCAACAAGCCTCACAAGCACTGAGGATGCCTGCCATAGATGGAGGTGAAACATCAGGAGGTAATGCTTCTGGAAACTGGCTAGACAGCCCAGATTTGAACTTGCAAGCTTTTGGTCAGCAAGTTCTGCAGCTCAGTGCTTTAACCCACTGCGCTCAAAGTTACAAACAACCACTCTCAACCCATAAAATAAAATGCACAATTTAAAAACACTTTAGACTTTAGTACTGTTTTTTCATCTCTCTGCCCACAAAAGGAGCACGGAAGCAACATGCATTAAGCAGGGTGAGACAAAATACAAATCTCATCCTGCTAATTCAGCGCAATACAAACACCAGGATCTCATGGTCCTGAAGAGAATGCTGGGCTTGGCAATGGCCAGTCCCCAAGGGAGGTGGGCTGGTGGCTTCTGTGCAAGTGACAGCGTGAGGCAGAAAGAGAAAGGCCTCGGTCTCACTCTCGCTCATCTCCTTGCAAAGCAATTCCTGGAGGCTTACAAACGCAAATAGAGGGATTGGCTGCTCTCAGAAACATGTGCAGGTATCTTATTGCCTGGAAGCAGGTCTATTGATGGTGGCTTCATTTGATCGTCTCCTCTCCGGTCGGCCTTAAGAGGCTGCTGCTCTTATGGCAAAGGGGTGCCAAATGCCCAAGAATATCTCCGGCTGCAACACGATAGCGCCTGCAATTTATAGCGGTTGGCCCCTTCTTCCAGGGCCAGCTGAGGCCAAGCCCAGGAATACGGCTGGGAAGTGAAGGAGCGAGGCCATTCCCTCCTTTGCGAGGTCGGGAGGCTCACCTTGCGCAGGACCTTTCCGCAGGGGGGCCACCCCAGGCCCTGGGCCAGGCCGTTGAGGAACCACAGCCCCGCAAAGAGCGCCACGGTCGAGCTCCAGGAGAAGACCACGTTGACCAGGCCGACCAAGAGCAGGCCGGAGGAGAAGAGCCAGCGGGCGCTCATCTGGTCGGAGAGGACCCCGCTGATGAACTTGCTGATGGCGTAGGCCGCTGACTGGCTGCTGGTGATGAGACCTGCATTGGATGAAAGCCCCCCACAAAAACAGGAAACGTAAAAAGGCTTCACGGATACGCAAAACAGAGACGGGTCCATGCAGCCCTTGCTCAACCAGGCAGGCAAAAGGACAGGCGATATCGGAACTGAGCCTGAACACTGATGCTGAAGCCATTCCCTGACCAGCTTGCAATGCTTCCAGGTGCACGTCCAGAGAAGCCTGCACCAGCCATCTTTCTCAACTGTCAAAAGGTTCAGTACTAGGACTCTGCTGCTCTGGCTTCAGGCTGGACTCACAGTATTTACTAATGCACTAGAAGCCTGTGGCCTTCTTGGAAATACAGATGTTAACATCCTATAAGACAACACTAAACATTTATATGTTCAAGACCTGAGGGAGAGGACCTTCTCAGTGGTGGCCCCCCAACTCTGGAATAATAATAATAATCATCATCATCA
>NW_026845422.1:0-2500 GCF_025583915.1 Anolis sagrei ordinatus | reverse complement strand
TAATAATAATAATAATAATAGAATCCCAGAGTTGGAAGAGACTTCATGGGCCATCCAGTCCAACCCCATTCTGCCAAGAAGCAGGACAATCGCATTCAAAGCACTCCCAACAGATGGCCACCCAGCCTCTGCTCAATAATAATAATAATAATAATAATAATAATAATAATAATAGAATCCCAGAGTTGGAAGAGACTTCATGGGCCATCCAGTCCAACCCCATTCTGCCAAGAAGCAGGACAATCACATTCAAAGCACTCCCAACAGATGGCCACCCAGCCTCTGCTCAATAATAATAATAATAATAATAATAATAATAATAATAATAAATAGAATCCTAGAGTTGGAAGAGACCTCTGGGCCATCCAGTCCAACCCCATTCTGCCAAGAAGCAGGAATATCGCATTCAAAGCACCCCTGACAGATGGCCACCCAGCCTCTACTTAATAATAAATAATAATAATAATAATGATAATAATAAATAAACAATAATAATAATAACACACATCAACACTGACAAAGAAATAAGAAATACGGTTTACCCACAAGCAGATAATATTAGAAACGAATACTTTCTCATTATTTTCCAGATCACCAGAATGGGCCACTGCAACGCGTGGCAGGGGACGGCTAGTTAGTCATAAAAACATAGAATCATAGAATCAAAGAGTTGGAAGAGACCTCCTGGGCCATCCAGTCCAACCCCCTGCCAAGAAGCAGGAATATTGCATTCAAAGCACCCCTGACAGATGGCCATCCAGCCTCTGTTAAAAGCTTCCAAAGAAGGAGCCTCCACCACACTCTGGGGCAGAGAGTTCCACTGCTGAACAGCTCTCACAGTCAGGAAGTTCTTCCTCATGTTCAGGTGGAATCTCCTTTCTTGTAGTTTGAAGCCATTGCTACCATTGCATCCTAGTCTCCAGGGAAGCAGAAAACAAGCTTGCTCCCTCCTCCCTGGGGCTTCCCATAGTTATACATGGCCCTCATCATGTTTCCTCTCAACCTTCTCTTCTGCAGGTTAAATATGCCCGGCTCTTTAAGCTGCTCCTCATAGGGCTTCTTCTCCAGACCCTTGATCATTTTGAATGGAAGACAAATATGAATGGAAGGGAATACTGGTCCAGAGAGATGTCCTTTGGGCCTGATCCAGCACAGCAGTTCTTACAACGCTGTACAACAAAAGGGACTGGATTACCACTGAGAAGTTCAGGGATGCTGACCCAGAGAGACCTCCTTTGGGCAGTTCTTACAACGCTGTATGACAAAAGGGACCGGATTACCACTGAGAAGTTCACCTTCTGGGCAGTATGTTTGGAAAGGAATGGGTTACAAAACTCTCCAAGGATCACGGTGGGCCCAGGCTGAGCATCAGTCCCAGGACTGCAAACTGGGCACTGGCCTCTTTCCAAGGAGAAGGAGAAAGTAGGACAAGCACCCCATAAAGTAGGACAAGGTTCCTGCAGGAAAGCACCCCATGCATCCTAAGCGAGTCCCTGAAACAAAGGCAGGCAAAGCCGCTCAACCTCCCCAAAGCCAAAAAGAGAAAGCTGTTCCTTACCCAAGTCGTCCTTGTCGAGCTCGATCTCTTCCATGACCGAAGGCATGACGAAGGAGAAGGTTTTCCGGTTGAAGTAGTACAAGGTGTACCCGACGTACATGGCGGTGAAGATCACCAGCCGGTAATAGCCGTAGCCCTTGCCCGCCATCGTGGCTGCAGAGCTGGGGCTCTCTGTCAGGAAGGGGACGCTGCTTCTGCCTCGGGAGAGACACCGATCCCAGGAGTGAATGCAAGCGGAGGGCTGGCACTTGGGGCTCTAGCACGAGGGGCCCAGCGGTGGCTGCAGCTGTCCGGCGGGGGGTGAGTGGCAGCCGCTCCTTGCCAAGGTTTCTGCTGAGTGGGACCTTTGCTGGCACTCTCCTTCCTCCTGGAGAATCATTAACCTGGGGAGCATGGCTGGCCCACCATGCGTTCATGCATCCACCCGCCTGCAAGGAAACAAACAAGAGAAGCTTTTGCCTTTGGAGCGGAAAGATTAGCGGGCTTCCCTTGCTCCCGCTGCCCTCTGACCCCTCAACTCAAATAGCACAAGACAGGAGAGGAAAAGATCCATGCCTTCCTGGAACGAGGCCGAGCCCTGTCCTGGGAAGACATTTCACCTGCCGCTTTGAGTCTCCTTGTGCAGAGAGAAGCAGGGGAGAAAAAACATCAACATAATGGGTTGTTGTGGGTTTTTTCGGGCTATATAGCCATGTTCTAGAGCAGTGTTTCTCAACCTGGGGGTCGGGACCCCTGGGGGGGTCGCAAGGGGGTGTCAAAGCGGTCGCCAAAGACCATCAAAAACACACCGTTTTTTCTGTTGATTATGGGGGTTCTGTGTGGGAAGTTTAGCCAAAATGTATCATTGGTGGGCTTCAGAATGCTCTCAGATTGCAGGTGAACTATAAATCCCAGCAACTATAACTCCCAAATGTCAGGGTCTATTTTCCCCAAACTCGACCA
>NW_026845411.1:0-13002 GCF_025583915.1 Anolis sagrei ordinatus | reverse complement strand
GATTCTATGATAATGTGTTCTGAAACTGCATTTTACGTTCAACATAGTCTCATATAATGTAATTCAATGCAGTTAAATATAATTCAATGCAGTTGAGCCTACACTGACTGTGCTGGTATGGCTGTACCAGGAGCTTCAACTTCCTTTTCTTTCTTTGAGTGTTTGCATGCATTCCGAAGTTCCATGCATTTTGCAATAAGGTGGCTTCCCTTGGTTTGCAGCCATGGGGTTAGGCACCTGCCTATCATCGTTGGGTTTTTTAGTTCCACCCCTTTCCCCGGGGTTCAGGAAGAAAAAGGAGTCATTTTAGCTCAGTCTTACAGTTGAAAGCTTAGCTACAGGACGTGAATCAGCTCCACCTGTAGAGAAGCTTCGTTTCTTATGAAATTCTGGGAGAAAACAGTCCCAAAGCTCTGGCTGGGGAATTTACAGCCTCACAGCTTTAAGGAAAAGCCTTTAAAAACAACACTTTCACAGCACAACCCTTGTTGGGGTTAAAGAAACAAACCCACAATATTTGTGGAGAAAATCCAAAGGACTCCAGCTGGAGAATCTACAAAGCCTTGGCTGGTAGGTCTACTCTGGACCCAAGAAGCAGTTTGGAGCCGGGAGTAGAGCCCACACCAGCAAAGTTTAGAAAGTAGATTTCCCAAGGAGGGGTTAAAAAGGGTTTTCCTCTTAAAGAAAAGAAACAGTTCACGTAGCCAGTTGCCTGTCCCTTGTGGACAAGATTAAGAAAGCCACCAGTTGATTCAAAGCCTTGAAGTATTTGTTTGACTTGTTGAAGATCTGAGAAGTTTTGTTGAAGACCTAAGCAATAATAAAGGACTTTGTTAAACTTTTCAAGCTTCTAAAGACTTTGTATAGGAAAATCCTTAGGGCCTCTCAGCCGAGGCACCCCGGCTTCCTGCTGGGCACAAAGAGCACGTCCTGATCAAAAGCCAATTGCTATAGGCCCAGCGCATGACAGCACACTGACCATGTAATACAGTTTCAAACTGCATTATATGACAGTACAGATGGGGACTATGTTGATGCATTATATAGCAGTTTTTAGATTCTTTCAATTAACCTTTAAGGAGCAGAAAGATGAATAAGAATGGTGGTTTGTACTTTTAGTCTCCCATAAACTGGTATTACAGCAATACCTTGGAAATCCTGATAAGTTGAGAGAAAACACATAAAAACTTCAAATACATAATAAAGATACATTTATGTTGTGACATATCAAAAATATTATACCTAGCAATTTCCCCACACATTTCCTATTTATTGTGAAAACCTGTTTCCATTTGTTCAGAAAGTTCATCTTTCCTTATTCAATTAGCATTGTGAAAGGAGTATTCCAAGCAGCATGAATGTTCTGAAACCAACTCCTCCATAAAGATTGGTATTTAGAAATAACAGTCCAACTGGCAAGCGTGCTGGTACTTTATTATTGCCATTTTGCTTGAGATCCATCGTGGAAGCATTAATCAAAAATAGAACTAATTTAAGAGGATGCAGTGATCATGGGAAGCAGACGTTTGGAAACATTGTCCAAACAGTGTTGGACTGGAAATACCTCCCCCACCCCTATCCAGTCTCTTCATGCATCAATTTTTCATGTCACAAAGCCATGAGAAAAGGCTCCGTGGTGGTCACTGACACTTTCAGTAAGTTTCAGGGAGTAAATCAGGGGGATGG
This sequence comes from Anolis sagrei ordinatus, assembly GCF_025583915.1. Taxonomy (NCBI): domain Eukaryota; kingdom Metazoa; phylum Chordata; class Lepidosauria; order Squamata; family Anolidae; genus Anolis; species Anolis sagrei. Next base: position 11,316 of record NW_026845411.1, on the reverse strand, counting down.
GGGAGGAGACTGATCAATAAGAAACAGACATCTTTAAAATATACCATTGACATTGTATTGTCGAAGGCTTTCATGGCTGGAATCACTAGGTTCTTGTGGGTTTTTTCGGGCTATATGGCCATGTTCTAGAGGCATTTTCTCCTGACCTTTCGCCTGCATCTATCGCAAGCCTTCTCAGAGGTAGTGAGGTACCTCTGAGGATGCTTGCCATAGATGCAGGCAAAACATCAGGAGAAAATGCCTCTAGAACATGGCCATATAGCCCGAAAAAACCCACAAGAACCTATACCATTGACATTTTATTAAATTTCCCTCCAAACCTGGAGATTAATCAGCAAATAGCGCATCCCAGCGAACCAGACTGCAGATCCTAGCCTGCCACGATCTGGACCAATTATCACTCAGGACAGCAAACGTCTTTTATTTCAAACTGCTGTCAAGGTCTTATAAATATTTCTGTATGTTTGCATTGAAGTATACCAGTTCTTTGGAGCAGAGACTCCACTGACATATTCTGGAATATTGTGTCCAATTCTGGGCACCACAATTCAAGAGAGATATTGACAAGCTGGAATGTGTCCAGAGGAGGGCGACTAAAATGATCAAGGGTCTGGAGAAGAAGCCCTATGAGGAGCGGCTTAAGGAGCTGGGCATGTTTAGCCTGAAGAAGAGAAGGCTGAGAGGAGATATGATAGCCATGTATAAATATGTGAGAGGAAGCCACAGGGAGGAGGGAGCAAGCTTGTTTTCTGCTTCCTTGGAGATTAGGACGCGGAACAATGGCTTCAAACTACAAGAAAGGAGATTCCATCTGAACATGAGGAAGAACTTCCTGACTGTGAGAGACGTTCAGCAGTGGAACTCTCTGCCCCGGAGTGTAGTGGAGGCTCCTTCTTCGGAAGCTTTTAAATAGAGGCTGGATGGCCATCTGTTAGGGGTGCTTTGAATGCAATATTCCTGCTTCTTGGCAGAATAGGGTTGGACTGGGTGGCCCATGAGGTCTCTTCCAACTCTATGATTCTTTGGTCAATGATTTTGCCTTCACCCTTTCTGTCTCATCTGGTCTTCTGAAAGCTAGACACTCTGGGCCATGAACCCACAGTTTTAGCAGAGCTAAAATCACATAACATAGATTCTTGTACTGGTAGAAGGCTGGATTAAATGACCTTCAGGACAACTACTCTGTGATTTTCTGATTTATTTCATTGGACAATAAGAAACTGACAATTCAACTACTAAACACATAATAAATACTATTTTACTTTCACCTCTATTTTGGAAGCTAAAGACATATAATTGACCTTTGCATCTGTTTTTAAATGAATTCCAGGTCAAAACTATCAACATTCAAACTATCTTCCATTGTGCTAACTCAAGCTCATCCACCATCTACAAGGGCAGCCCCAACTAATATGAATTATTGTGATTCAATCCCATGATCCTCAGAAAGTGGGTTTCAGGCTTGACTCAGGCCATCAGGGTGACTCCTACCCTTTTGAAGACCTTGAGGCCACAAAAGACCCCTAGTATTGCCATAGAAGTTATTCTAGGTCAGTGTTTCTCAACCTGGGGATCAGGACCCCTGGGGGGGTCACGAGAGGGTATCAGAGGGGTCGTCAAAGCCCATCAGGAAACAACTATTTTCTGTTGGTCATGGGGATTCTGTGTGGGAAGTTTGGCCCAATTCCAGTGTTTATGGGGTTCAGAATGCTCTTTGATTGTAGTTGAACTATAAATCCCAGCAACTACAACTCCCAAATGTCAAGGTCTATTTTCCTGAAACTCCACCAGTGTTCACATTTGGGCATACTGAGTATTTGTGACAAGTTTGGTCCAGATCCATCATTGTTTGAGTCTCCAGTGCTCTCTGGATGTAGGTGAACTACAACTCCAAAATTCAAGGTCAATCCCCACCAAACCCTTCCAGTATTTTCTGTTGGTCATGGGAGTTCTATGCGCCAAGAGTGCTTCAGTTCCATCATTGGTGGAGTTCAGAATGCTCTTTGATTATAGGTTAACTATAAATCCCAGCAACTCCAACTCCCATGTCATTACAAAATCAATGCCCCCCACCCCACCAGTATTCAAATTTGGGTGTATCGGGTATTTGTACCAAATTTGGTCCAGTGAATGAAAATACATCCTGCATATCAGATATTTACCTTATGATTCATAACAGGAGCAAAATTACATGAAGTAGCAATGAAAATAATTTTATGGTTGGGGGTCAATCTGTAGTGGAAGATCCAAATGGACTGACTAATTCACCTGCTGCTATCTCACCTACAAAGTTAGAGCGGAAAATGTCCTACTCTGTTGATGATACAGTCTCTGTCTGTGAAGCATTGGGCACTGTGAAGCCAAGATGAGCACAAAGTTGAAGGTCAGTATCAGGATGTTTGGAAGCCCAGCTAGCTAAGTCCCAAGAGCTTTTGCTGAGGATAAACCAAGTTCATGGACTAGGAATAGCCTCTAGAGTTCAAAAGGGATAGGCAAGAAACAAGGTTCTGAGCAGTTGAGGTCATAAAACAAGAATTCAGGAAAGAATGAGGGGACAGGAAGGCACTCACCAGAGACAACTTTGTTTCCAGCAAAAAAAAAAAATCCTTACTACTGGAAGTATTTTCAGATGAAGGCTTCTTTCTTTATCTAAACCACAGCTCACTCTTAATATAACGTTAGAATGTAAACATCATCATGCACATTGCCCAGGACTCACTCCCAATTTCCAGAATATGAATAATGGTTCACCAAAATAGTGGTGGGCTTAAAAAAAGTCTCTCTACTCATCCACTCTGGAAGAAGCATAACTTAGGTTATATTGAAATCCTGTCTTTCTTCATAGGACCCTGGTTGAGTCTTGAGATCTTCAAAGGATGAGTTTTTCTTCAACTGACAAATATCCTTTTAGCCCTGATTGGCAAGGACACAAGAGACGGTCTTCAAAATGCAAAGATACAGAATGGGGGATGCCTGGCTCAAGAGCAGTACGTGTGAAAAAGATCTTGGAGTCCTTGTGGACAACAAGTTAAACATGAGCCAACAATGTGATGTGGCGGCAAAAAAAGCCAATGGGATTTTGGCCTGCATCAAGAGGAGCATAGTGTCTAGATCTAGGGAAGTCATGCTCCCCATGCTCTATTCTGCCTTGGTTAGACCACACCTGGAATATTGTGTCCAATTCTGGGCACCACAATTCAAGAGAGATATTGACAAGCTGGAATGTGTCCAGAGGAGGGTGACTAAAATGATCAAAGGTCTGGAGAACAAGCCCTATGAGGAGCGGCTTAAGGAGCTGGGCATGTTTAGCCTGAAGAAGAGAAGGCTGAGAGGAGATATGATAGCCATGTATAAATATGTGAGAGGAAGCCACAGGGAGGATGGAGCAAGCTTGTTTTCTGCTTCCCTGGAGACTAGGACGTGGAACAATGGCTTCAAACTACAAGAGAGGAGATTCCATCTGAACATGAGAAGAACTTCCTGACTGTGAGAGCTGTTCAGCAGTGGAACTCTCTGCCCCGGAGTGTGGTGGAGGCTCCTTCTTTGGAGGCTTTTATACAGAGACTGGATGGCCATCTGTCGGGGATGCTTTGAATGCAATTTTCCTGCTTCTTGGCACGGGGTTGGACTGGATGGCCCATGAGGTCTCTTCCAACTCTATGATTCTATTATTCTTCGTAACTGTCTTTTCATTCGTAGATGAGCAGCTTCTTGTTTAAACCGACTTTGGCTCATCACAGGGGGGTAATAGGTGTGCTATTTTAGTAGATCAAGGGCCCTTCCACACTGCCCCTTTATCCCAGGAACTGATTCTAGATATCTGTTTATCCCAGGTTATTTGGCAGTGGGGACTCATGTATTCCAGTTTAAAGCAGATAATCTGGGATGAGATCCTGGGATAAAGGGCAGTGTGGAAATGCCCTAAGTGTATCTTAAGTGTTTTAATACTTTTTTATTTTTTATGATTTAAAAGTAGTATTTATTTGACTGTACTATTGCTTTAGAAGTTCTGAGTCACCCTGAGTCTCTCTTGAAAGAGAAAAAGCAGGATATAAATGCTAATAAAACAATAATTATAACTCAGTTTTATTGTAAGCCACCTTGATTCTCATTTGAAGAAAAATTGGGATATAAATCAAAAGGAAATAAATAAATAAATTTGTTGTGCTTTTGTGAGTGATCATTTATTTGAAACTACATTTCTTCAGACAGCACGCCAGTCTCTGTGCCAGAGGATAAATGGACATACATAAGACATTATAAATGAGAATATACAAAAAAACACTTACCAAATTAAGCATCTTAGGATGCTTGCGAGTCAGTTAAAGGATGGATGGTCATCCAGCCCATTTCACAACACCCTTCAACTTCCAGTGGAGGCTCTACCTCCAACCAGCATGGAAGCATCCCAGGATCTTCCTTATCAACATGGGAAGGCTTCTGTCCTGGTTGAATGATGCCTTCTCCATGCGATGGAGGAAACTTTTCCATGCTAAGGTGACAGGCAGGGTGACAGAGGCACCCCATGCACCTGCCATTTCACTACACTTGTTGGCAAAATAGCACTAGGGGTGGTGATGTGCTGCTTGATAAGATCATTCCTGGCCATTCTATCTCCGAACAAAAAATCTACAGATGAAGATTGGAAACAAAGATAGTGGAATTGAAATATATGTATGAACTCTAATCTATTGATAGTGGCTTGAACAGAAACAATGTTTTTTTTCTGGCACATTAAACACAGTGCAACACAGTTATCATCCCAGCCTCATGAGGGTTCTCTTGGTCAGTTTACCAGATAGCATCACACTATCTCTACCATCTGTATGGTTCTCTTTACTTGTGCTGTCGTGCGCTGGGCCTATAGCAATTGTCTTTTGAACAAGACATGCTCTTTGTGCCCAGCGGGAAGCCGGGGTGCCTCAGCTGAGAGGCTCTAAGGATTTCCCAATACAAAATTCTTTAGGAGCTTTTGCTTAGGTCTTCAACAAACAAATATTTTTTAGATCTTCAACAAGTCAAACAAATGCTTCTTATCTTGCCCACAAAGGACAGCCAACTGGCTTTGTGAACTGTTTCTTTTCTTTAAGAGGAAAACCCTTTTTAACCACTCCCTAGACTCTGCTGGTGTGGGTCCTACTCCCGGCTCCAATTGCTTCTGGTTACCCGAGTAGACCTACCAACCAAGACTTTGTAGATTTTCCAGCTGGAGTCCTTTTGGAAATTTTCCACGAATGATGTTGAGCTGTTTCTTTAACCCTAACAAGGGTTGTGCTGTCAAACTGTTTTCCTTAGAAGCTTTAGGGCTGTTTCCCCCGGGTGTTGTGAGAAACGAAGCTTCTCTACAGGTGGGGAAAGCTCACGTCCTGTAACTGGGCTTCCAAAACTTAAGGCTGCCTGAAGTCTTTCTTTTCCCTCCCAGAGCCCTGGGGAAAGGGGCGGAACCAAAACTTAATGATGATTGATAGGTTTTTGGCCCTATAATTGCAAACCAAAGGAAGCCACCTTATTGCAAAATGCATGGAACTTTGGAATACTTGCAAACACTCAAAGAAAGAAAAGGAAGTTGGAGCTCCTGGTACAGCCGTATCAGAACACTACTCATCTTGCTTTAGGAAATATATTTCCTCCTGTCTTTGTCCCTTAACAATCATTTCCATGATCATTCACATACACAGTTTATCTACAAACGTTTAAGAACATCACTCCATTCATATGAGAAAATAGTCTTTGGATTCAAAAGCTTATGCTAGCAACTTCTTTCTCTCAGTTGATCTCCAAGGTGCTACAAGATTCCTTTGCATACTGAAATTCCAGACTGATATCTCTTTGTCTTTGAATTCTTCATCCAGCTGACTCACTTCCATAAGGAAAAGATCATTGGGTTCATCATAATCCAGTTTCTGGAGATGTCAAGTGTTTACCATGTGGAGCTTCCTTGCAGAATTGGAGTCCCATAACACTGGTGGTCATTTCTTCAGCCTTGTATTACATCATTCTCTCCATAAAGAGTACCTTCCAAGCAGCTCATAAACATCACCAATGACAGCTCACTATATAATGCCTTTCCTACACTTGCCAAGGGTAATACTTTACAGCATATCTGTTGCAAATCATTCCTATTTTAAAGTGTTGACTCTGTCGTCAGTATGATGATTTATGCATCCTTTGTTGTTTCACCCAAGTCATTTTGTTAAAAAGAGGAGGACAATATGCAAATTGAGAAAAGTAGGGAGGGGGGCTTGCAAGGAGGCTTCTGTTGTTCCTGCTTTGAAACAATCCATAAATCATTGTACTGGGAGGGCTGTGCATTTACAGACTAAATGCTACCATTTCCCCATCAATTACCCCATGTCTCACTGGCCAGCTCTGTCATATTTACATCTCCTGTTCCTTCCAGGGAATGAGAAATGATGAAGAAAGGCACTGAGGAGTGTGTTTGGAATAGGAAACCAGCTAACTTATGAGTTCATACTCCCTCTCTTTCTCTCTTATGACACAAGGTAAGTTCTTCCAGAAGTTCCTGCATCATTGAAAAGAAGTTCATTATGATGTCTGCTATGTTGAAAGGACACATTGCCTGGAATTCTGTTAGAGACATACGTATGTCTAAATCATGCTATGCAGGCAGACCAAAGAGTCATCATTGCACAAATACTGACAGCAGCAAAATGGAGTTGCACCAAAGTATGCTTCTCTGTTCCTTCTCTTTGCAATGTGTGCATGGTGCATTGCAGCTGTGCACCCCATACTTTGCAGTAAGGTTGTGAATCTTACATTGTGTGTTACACTTTGAATTTCATGTTGTGTATTGTATAATGCATAACTATTTACTTACGTGATCCCTCATAGACTGAGACTGAGGATGATGGTCCTCCAAGTGTAGTATCTTGGCAGTGGGTCCATAGGTGGCTGTGGAGCCCTATTCTTGATCCACATGTTCTCCCACAGTGAGGACATTGGTTTCCAGGTGGAAGGTGGTCCCGGTCAGGGTTGGCTTGATACGCATGTTTCTCCCTTTCACTCTCCATTCGTGCCTCTTTGAATTCTGCAGCACTGCTGGTCACAGCTGACCTCCAGTTAGAGCACTCAAGGGCCAGGGCTTCCCAGTTCTCAGTGCCTATGCCACAGTTTTTAAGATTGGCTTTAAGCCCATCTTTAAATCTCTTTTCCTGCCCACCAATATTACATTTCCCATTCTTGAGTTGGGAGTATAGTAACTGCTTTGGGAGACAGTGATCGGGCATTCAGACAATGTGGCCAGTCCAGCGGAGTTGATGGCATAGGAGCATCGCTTCAGTGCTGGTGGTCTTTGCTTCTTCCAGCACACTGACATTTTTCCACCTGCCTTCCCAAGAGATTTGCAGGATTTTTTGGAGGCAACGCTGATGATTCGTTCCAGGAGTTGAGTGTGATGTCTGTAGGAAGTCCACGTTTCGCCTCCCAAGATTGGGAGGACAACATCTTTATAAACAAGCATTTTGGTCTCCTTACAGATGTCCCAGTCTTCAAACACTCTCTGCTTCATTTGGAAAATTTCTGTGCTCGCAGAAATGGCACATAGCCATTAGCATGTGTTGTGATGCTATTCTACATAAGGTTTGCATAGAGCTTGTGTAGGACAGATATTTATATGACACTGAAGGGATTCTGTGATTGAGAAGATGATGAAGGTTAGAAATAGTTGCCATTGATGATGTATGGAGAAAATTTATTGTAAAAGCATTAAAACATAAAGAAGGAAAGTTACCTCCACAAGAAGAATTGAAATGTTGGACAGATGACATATAAAAGTTGTGGCTTGAGAGAGGGGGGAGGGGAGCACAGTGGTGATGAATAGAAAATATGTTTAAGCAGAATAATAATACTAGATCTGTTATATGTTGTACACCGCCGTGAGTCGCCCTAGGGCTGAGAACGGCGGTCAACAAATGCAGTAAATAAATAAATAAATAGATGCCAAAGTATGTTAGGTTGTATTGAATAATATGTATCTGCTGTAAAACAAATGTATAAGAAATAGTTGCCATGTTCCCTCAGACAAAGTCCCTCACTTCTCAGGGGAAAAATCTCATGCAACTGTTGGATGTAGTAGCCTACAACAGCTGTGCTATTTTGTAGGATATCTAAGGATGTGATTGGCTCCCCAATCAGGATCAGCCCTAAATGGATGCTCCAGAACCAAAGACAAGAACCCCCCATCACCCATGTTCATGTCTACTAGCCTGGATGATTAGAAAGCACTGGGTAGAAATTCAGAGGGGTTTTGTGCCAATATTAACCATCCATTTTGTTTTATACTAGACCGTTTGTCACCATTTCTACATGATCATGGAAAAAACACCCTAGATTTAAACAAAATAAATTCTAGCAATAGAAATAGTCTGTTTCTTAGACAGGGGTCTTCTGCTACATGTTTTCCAAAATGACATGTCCTTTTTCTTAGTTTGGCTGGCATCTTGTTAGTGACAGATGCCAGCATAATGTTGGTATATGCCTTTTTTGGCCAACACAGATGGAGGTATTCAACACTTTCCTGACATAGCAAGCCAAGTCTCCTTGACACTCACCTGTTGCTTGTAAGATGGCCATTTTGAAGCTGATGGGAGGTGGGAGCAGAAGTAGAGCATCGGGCTATGTCAATTTAGTCAAACACACACCGGCAAACATTTTGGAGGTAGCAATCTTGTATGTCAAGGAAAACAATGAACTAGCTTTACTTACAAATACTAAAGGTTTTATTAAATGTGATGGTGAGTAGTTCTGCAACATGTTGGCTTCAGATATAGAGGAGAAAGAAGAAAAAATAGGATCATAGAATCATAGAATCATAGAATCAAAGAGTTGGAAGAGACCTCGTGGGCCATCCAGTCCAACCCCTCTGCCAAGAAGCAGGAATATTGCATTCAAATCACCCCTGACCAATGGCCATCCAGCCTCTGCTTAAAAGCTTCCAAAGAAGGAGCCTCCACCACACTCCGGGGCAGAGAGTTCCACTGCTGAACGGCTCTCACAGTCAGGAAGTTCTTCCTCATGTTCAGATGGAATCTCCTCTCTTGTAGTTTGAAGCCATTGTTCCGCGCCCTAGTCTCCAAGGAAGCAGAAAACAAGCTTGCTCCCTCCTCCCTGTGGCTTCCTCTCACATATTTATACATGGCTATCATATCTCCTCTCAGCCTTCTCTTCTTCAGGCTAAACATGCCCAGCTCTTTAAACCGCCTCATAGGGCTTGTTCTCCAGACCCTTGATCATTTTAGTCGCCCTTCTCTGGACACATTCCAGCTTGTCAATATCTCTCTTGAATTGTGGTACCCCAGAATTGGACACAATATTCCAGATGTGGTCTAACCAAAGCAGAATAGAGGGGTAGCATTACTTCCTTAGATCTAGACACTATGCTCCTATTGATGCATGTAATTGTTGTGGGCCTTTAAATCATTTCTAACTTATGGTGACCCTAAAGTGAATCTATTACAGAGTTTCCTAGACAAGATTTGTTCAGAGGGGTGTTTGCCTTTGAATTCCCCTGAGGTTAAGAGAGGGTGACTTGTCCAGTGTCACCCAATGGGCTTTTATGGCTAAAAAGTTGTTAATCCTGGTCTTTCAGTATCCTAGTTCAATGCTCAAGCCACTACACTACACTAGCTCTAGTGACTACAAAATGGAGGGTGAATAAGTTGACACTGACAATGGATTGTCTGGAAGATAAAGGGCATGGCCAACACCAAGAAATAGGAAAAGATATGAAATATGGTTTACCTAAACTCTTCGAGAGACACAACTATATACTCTTGTGTATGGCCCTTACATATTGACATTTATTTGTCTCAGTCATACCCCAGTTCTTCCAGCATGAGGTAGGGTACAGCTACTGTGTAGAATTAATGCATTTTACCCCCTCTTTAATTGTCATGGCACAATATCATGGAACCATGGGAACCTCTGAGGATGCCTGCCATAGATGCAGGTGATACGTCAGGAGAGAATGCTTCTAGAACATTGCCATACAGCCAAAAACCTACAACAACCCATGGGAATTATGGTTTTATAAGACCTTTAGCCTTATATCCCAAAGAGTGCTGGTCCCTCCTAAATTAGAAATCATGGGATTCCATAGCATTGAATCATGGCAGTTAAAGTGGGGTCAAACTGGTAATTCTATACACTATATCCGAACTGAATGTATTGTAGATCCTCTCACCATTACATCTTATGGAAGTGTTAGTAATTTTAATTTGAGTTTTCTTTTCACCACAAAACTACAAAACAACCAAGCTTGTTTTATTTCTTTACTCTGTTTTATTTCTTTACTCTAACCCTTCTGCTTGTGAATTATCGCTACTTGGAGATACATTTCAATATTTCTCATGCTACAACAGAAGGCATTCTCTTGGGACCTTTGGGATTCTTCAGGGATTGTGAAAGATGGTATCATCACTGTGCTTCTCACTATACAGGTGTCAAGTGATTTCAGCTACCGCAAGAACCGTGACTTCAGAGGCCCTGTGTTTCCAGCTTTCCAGAAGGCCGAATGAGATAAAGAGGGGTTCAAATAGAGGTTTATTCTCAGTGGTCAGAGAGTCTGTCAGTGAAGAACACACTCCAAAATAATGACATGCTGCATTGGTGAATACAGAGCATTTTTATTCATTTTGACAGCTATTCAGGGAACTCATGCCTGCCCCTGATTAGCTGTCCAGCTAGGATCTGCATCCTGAATTGTTCAGGGCTCTATCTGACTTCATCGCTGGTTGGTTCTTGGTTGAAGGGGAAATTTTAATAAATTGTCATTGAAGAATTTGAGATGTTTATTGATCGGCCTCTGAGAAGAGTACAATCAGGAAGGAATGCAGTGTGGCAATCATTTGTGGCACAGCTGGCTGAGTGTAAGCTGCATTAAGATCACTCTGACCAAAAGGTCATGAGTTCGAAGCCAGCCCGGGTTGGAGTGGGTTTCCAACCAATTGTGTGTAGCCTGTTGTCGACCTTTGCAACCCAAAAGACAGTTGCATCTGTCAAGTAGGAAAATTAGGTACCACCTTAAAGTGTGGGGAGGCTAAATTAACTAATTTATGAGGCCATAAAGAAGACTCCAGCAAAGCATTCCAGCGGGGAAGCATGCGGGGAATGCGGAAGTACTTCATCAGTGTCGCAGATGGACGATGAAAGCGACAGCTCCCCTGGCAGCCAGAAAAAAGTTAAATAGCCTCTGTGAATGTCTGTATATATTTGTATGTCAAAAATAGGCATTGAATGTTTGTCATATATGTGTACACTGTAATCCGCCCTGAGTCCCCTGCGGGGTGAGGAGAAGGG
>NW_026845400.1:8901-20288 GCF_025583915.1 Anolis sagrei ordinatus | reverse complement strand
AAAAAAAAAAAAAAAGGAAATATCTCATTCTCTGAATTGTGAAAGGCAAGAGCTTAGTCCATCATGGGAGAACTAAAAAAGTACGCTTCACTGTTTCTGCCATGACATCGATTATTGCCTTTTTGAATGCAATCATTCATACTCAAACGTAATAGCTAAAGATTTATATGTCTACATTTCTTCCAGGTTACTACATTTGCTATAACTTATTCCATGCAAATTCTGCTCCTGTTGGAATGAAAAGGCCAGAATTTAGGGCAAACAGTGTATGTCTTCACAGTTACAACGGTTCTCTGCACTCTGTAACACAGAATCATGAAGTGGTAATTTCACTCACCACAAAGAGGCGATACCCACAAAACAAGGCAGAGTGACAGCAAACAACAGCCAACGCCAGTCCCGCACAAAGTAGGCAATCAGAGCAAGAAGCATATTTCCCAAACTCCAGAAGATACTAGTTGTGACCCCAGAAAAGGTACGATGGTGTATATCCACCCATTCTAAGCCTGGAACGTAGAAGCAGAACTTAGTAAGTATGTATATGTGTAGATGAATAAGTTATCTACACTTGGGGGGGGGGGGGGCTATCCATACCCACCTTGAATCTGGTGTTATGACAACACAAAAATACAGTTGTTTTGGAAGTGAATCAGCATTTTAACAGTTTAATGTGTTTCTTAAAAATACATAATTCCATAGCATAGAGCCATGGCAATTAATCTGGTGTCAATCTGTATTAATTCTACAGTATGATGCCCCCAGAAATGAGATTTTTTTTCTGGTTCTCCAGCAGGTGTTTGCAGATCTAGGAGTGATTCTGTGGGCCCTTCTAGGCAGACCTTAATCCTGGGAGGAACTGGATTACCTAAACCCAGTTCCTCCCTAGATTAAGATCCATACATCAATCCCAAACCCTAGAATTTCCCTGGGGGAAGGTGGCTACATGCCCTCCCAGGTCAACCAGCGACTTCCACCCCATCTCATTTCCCCCAAAAACATACCTGAGGGGCCTGCCGGCAGTGCACCTGAAAAAAGATCTGGACCTTAGCTTAAAGTCCAGATCTTTCCATGTGTTTTATTAATCCGGAGCAAATTAAGAAATTCCAGTTTTCTCTGGATTTAATTGGTTTTAATTTAGGCGTCATTTGGACACTTCAGGTAAAACCAAGACAAGTCCCAGGATATGAGTCTGTCTGGATGGGCCCTCTGCTGCATCAAAGCATTCATAGTTGTTTTCTTTCACCCTTTTATAGCCAGTAAAATGACCGTATTTGTGGCCTCCAAGGAGTTGGTAATTGCACAAGGAGCTACTGAATAGCTCCTTGCAGAACATCTAAAAAGAGACACATGTGCACTTAATTCTAAATTATGCATATTATTGTCAACAACTGAATTTCAGCCAAAGATCAGATCTTTACTAGATTCCAAGAGACATCTTGCAAAGGAAGTCTTCCCGAACTCGTGGAAGATATTCTGCTCTAGTATGTACCTTCTGCAGAAGGTACATAGTGGGGAAGATGGCTCCCCCTGTACTTGAGAGGCCTGTCTTGAAATACCATTGTGCTTACCTAGAGGTAGTACAATGAGGGAGAGTCCAGACATAGCCACCCCTGTCAGGGTCCGTGTGACTGCAAGCATACTGTAAGTAACGGAGATGGCACTCAGCATGCCAAAGAGGAGAGTGCCTACATATGCCACAAGGAGCATGGATTTTCGCCCAAACCTGCCGAGCCAGAAAGAAAATGTTACTTACACAACACATTTGGTGTTGCCAGCTGTTCTCATCTGATCTCTACAATATGTGATGAGAATGACCAATTCAGAATGTTGACTGGCATTTACCCTTTTGACCCCAAACAAGTATGGAAGATCTCTATGAGAAGAAGCCGTGCTTAATATTAGAAACTTGCATCTACGGAACAGTATCCATGCATATACATACATACATACATGGATTTATTTCAGGGCTCCTACCCATTTGTTAGTGGGTTTTTTTCCTATGTTTACTGTAGTGTTTCATCTGTGTTGTTATTTTGAGCAAGCCAACTAGTCCAGTGTGTTGGCTGGAAAAGGGAGTCCAAGAGCATAGAAAATTGCCTTTTTAAGCCACAGCTTCCATGATTCACCAGCTAACATGGTTGGTAGACACACTGGCCATGGGATTGTGGACATTGTCTAAAGATGTGGAGAGTATTTCCACCACTTATTTACTCTCCTGGACTATTTTAGTTCCAGGAGAGGTATTTTTTGAAAAGCAGAACATTAAAAATAAGTGACCTTGTTCACTTTCTGTTGCTAAAAAGGCTTCTCCTGGACCTACAAATGGCCAAGGATGATCTTACATGATGGTTGAAATGTCCCCATGCTTCTGAGAGAGAATGGGGAGCAGAGGTATTTTTGTAAACAATGCAGTGTTTCTCCAAGGTCTCCTAAGGGAATAATGCATCTCCAAGGTCTCCAAGGGGTTAATGCCCCCCCCCCCCCCCACACACACACACACACAAGTTTCTTGTCCTAGTTTTAGAAGGAGAGGACGGGGAAAACTTCCTGTGGAGAAAAGATAATAGAAAATAATAGAATCCAGTTACCTATCTGAGAGGTAGCCAAAGATCACAGCACCAAACATGACACCAATGAAGAAGAAAGTAGCAGTTGCTTGGTTCAGTCCTCTTTGTTCACAAACCAAGTCCCACTGAAACAAAAATTCATAGAATCAAAGACATGGAAAGGACCATGAGGTGAACCCTGTTGCTCTTGTATACTGTTGTGAACATTGATGTACCTTGAATCTCTAAGTATTGACTATGTCTTTGGATCACCCTTGGGCTCTGGACTCTCTGGCTTGACCTTTGGAACAACGATGCTTTGGTCTCTTGAATCTTGGACATTAATCAGTAAATGCTCAGCATTTGATTCCTGAACTACAACCATGATTGCAGTGTACTTTCTCCTGAACTGGTGTTTGTAGTACGTTCCTTGTTATAAGTTTTGCTTTGCATCCATGGCTGTGTGCTATCTTTATGTTTTGAACTTGGACCTTGAAAACAGCCAAATGAGTAAGTGCTGCTTTAAGTAAAATAGTTTTTGAGACAAGCTGGGTGTTGCTTTTGATTCACCTCTACCTGCATACTGGCACAGCACTGGATCCTGACACAACCCTAAAAGATGCCCAGACAACCTCTATTTAAAGACTATCCATCAAAAGTCCATCACCCTTCAAAGCAAATCTTTTCCACTTTCTTACAGTGCTTACAATTTGGAAGTTCTCCCGAATCTTTTCTTGGAATTTGCATCCATTGATTCATGTTCTAGTCTCTGGAGCAGAAAAAAACAAACTGGATCCATCTTCAACATGCACCATCTCTTCAGATATTAAAACATGGTTACCCTGTCATCTCTAAGTCTTCTCTCCTCCAAGATAAATATATATAGCTTTAAGTCATTCCTCATAGAGCTTGGTTTCCAGATCTTTGAGCATCTAGGTCACTCTTTTCAATGTACATTCCATATCCTCCTTGAACTGTAGTTCCCAGAACCAGGGATGGTATTTCTGGCTGGGGTCCGATACATTCAGAATACAGACACTATAGTCCTTCTGAAGAATCCCAGAATTGGATTGGGTATTTTGGGTGCTTTATCACATTCTTGATTCATTAAAGATGGACATCTTGCTTCTGATGGAGCAAACAGTAACCCACAAGAGTTTATACTACCCTTTATATTTTTCCAATTTACCTCCAAGGTGTTTCTGAATTTCTCTATCTGGGAAGATGGTAGAGAAACTGGGAAATCGTAAAAGCATTTAAAATATTATATATTTTGTATAAGGGGGACAGCAGAGGATTAAAGTGGGGGATGTCTGCCAAACCAAAACAGCTGGAGCTCATGAAGACTTCCCTCTTGTAGTGCAAGCCAAAATTTCAGGGAAACTTGGGGAAAATCCTCTCACAATAAAACCAGGATTTGAAATAACTCTCTGAAATATACTTCCATTTTGTGACTATTACATAACCTCTTAGCTTGCCTGCCGTGTTGATGCCAGTTAAAGAGCTTGTGTGTCTTTAACAATAACAAATTCAAGAGAATCATTGATTGACCTATCTGTCTAATTTACATAAGGCAATGGTCCTGGTTATATATGAAATACACTTCCTCTGAACATGCCTGGCATTAATTTAGTGTTATCCCACCCCAGACCTCATCCAACTTCTCAGAAGGTTGTGACCTGATTATGGTCCTTGAGCTGTTTGTATTTGTGTGTGCAGAGAAAGAGGGAAGACAGAAAGACTTGTCAGGCACACAAAACACCGAAGGGTGCACCTACACAGTGCAATTAATGCAGTTTGACACCACTTGAACTGCCATGCCATGGTTACATCCTATGGAATTGTGACAGTTGTAGTTTTACAATATCCTTTGTCTTTTCTTCCAAAGCTGTTGCCTTGCCAGATGAGAACTCCCATAATTCAACAGCATTGAGCCATGGCAATTGAAGTAGTCTCAAATTGCATTCATTCTATAGCAGGCATGGGCAACTTGGGCCCTCGAGGCATTTTGGACCCCAACTCCCACAATTCCTAACAGCCTCGGGCCCTTTCCTTTCCCCCCTCAGCTGCTTAATTGAACTACATAGGCTTTCAATCTTATCTCAAAGGCAGTCTCCTTGGAACAAAGGTTCCAAGGAGATTCATATACAGAAGAAGATAGATGCAGATGAGCAATAGCACTGAGATGTTTGGAGGGACTTGAAGGTAAATTAGAAATCTTCAGTCACACACCACTCTCCTTTCCTGTTATGACGTGGGTCCTTATATCCCACTGTGTTCCATCTTTGTTTTGTCACTCTGTTTCCTTCCAGCCTGACTGGCCATCCTGTTTTCAATCTCTGATCATCTCCATACCACATCTTTTAGTGAGTCATCTTCACTATTATTATTATTCTGCATCTCTGTACAAATACTCCTCAAGCAGAAAGCAATTCCTCAATCTCACCAAGCTTTGTAAAATTCTTGGTCCCAGAATCATATGTATGTGTGTTTGAGTAGGTCACCTGTCAGCTACAGCTGCCAGGATATCATAGCATTGAACCAAGGTAGTTAAAGTGGTGTCAAACTGCATTAATTCTACAGTGTAGATACACCCATATTCTATCAAGAGGGTTATTTCCATACATTGCCATTTATTTTGTGAAGTATTAAGCTGTTCACATCTACCTATGGGTCTTAGTAGGACATCCTGTATTGGAAATCATCTGACCATCTGACCCATTCAAATCATAGAGTTGGAAGAGACCACAAGGACCATCCAGTTCAATCCCGTCATGCAATAGAACACAATAAAAGCACCACCTATAGATGGCCAGATGGTTTTCCTGCTTGAAAACATCCAAAGAATGAGACTCCACCACATTCCAAGGCAGCATAGTCTACTAGCGAGCAGCTCTTGCCATCAGGAAGTTTTTTTTAACATTTCCTGTAATTTGAATCCATTGCTCTTTGTTCTACTCTCTCTATTTTTGGAATTTTTATACCATGCTCCTTGAGAATATTTGTTCCATTTGGAAGGACTAATGGAGAGGTACAAACATCACAAATAAAAGGAACATGGAACATTACCTGGGTGGCTATAGTAGACGTGAACTGGGATTGATCATAGATCCATCCATGTTGGCAGTTCTGTACAGCGGTGATGTTCATTGTGGTGTTAGATGCTTCCTGGGTAGAGTTAACCAGTAAATGAAACTGAGGTTCTGAGAACATCTTGCAGGAGCTGAAGACATCTTCAGCATCTCTTGGGATGCTAATAAGCCACGCTTCTTCCTTGGTGAGGTTGGCCAGTCGGTCATCATATGTGATGTCACAGTGATGACGTGGGATGGCCGCCAGAAAGTTGTGCAGAAGGAAATGCAGGGGCAATAAGAGTCTTGGAAAGCAGAGAAGGAGCAACGTTAGGACCTGGAATTTGCCAAAACCACCTACTTCTTGTAGGAGATCTTCAAAGTTCATCTTTGCCAGTGTTCTTGCTTGCTCATAGGGCCAGAGAGCTACTGGAGGAGGGAATCCTTCCAGACCTTGTGTTACATGAAAGGAGAAGATCTGGCACTTTTAAAAGCCATTGGGTTCAAGGACTTTGAAATCTAGGTTAAACATCTGCCCCTCAGGACCAGTGGGTGCAGAGCCAAAAAATCCTTTTCGGTTAGATCTGGATGAAGGACAAGGTCAACAAAACCACAGTGACTGAAGCTGGTGAGAAAGGTGTATGGAACTAAAAGTTGATGGCAGTGTGCTGGGATGGGAGAATGTTTAACGTAAATGGTCTTACTGGTTGACTAAATGACCTTTGATGTTTTCAGGAATGAGGTTGGAAATGAATATATGCAAAGGGTTTTCCAACTCCTGCCCGCAGTTAAACTCCAGCCCATAGAAGATACTAACATTTGTTGCTCTAAATTAAAAGTAGATATTGCCCAGAGATGCTTTCCTGCATCCAATGTTTTTCTTCCAGAACTGGAGTGAACAACTGCATCTCTCTGAGTGCTTTTTGTTTTTAGTGCTAGCTTATGCAGCTAATGACAAGAGGTAGAACAATAGGAAGATCTTCCTGATGGTAAGAGCAGTTTGGGAGATGAATATTTTGCCTCAGAGTGTGGTAGAGTCTCCTCTGGGGGGTTTTAAGCAGAGGATGGATAGCCATCTGTCAGGGGCGCTCTGATTGTGTGTTCCTGAATGGCAGAATGGGATTAAACTGGATGGCCCTTAGGATCCCTTCCAGACTTGGCTATGGTTGTCCATGCATTGATTAAATCCCAAATAGACTACTGCAGCACACTCTATGTAGGATTGCCTTTGAAGACTGTTCAGAAGCTTCAAGTGGTCCAATGGGCAGCAGCCAGATTGCTCAGCAGAGTGAGGTAAAGGGAGCACACAACCCGACTGTTACGCCAGCTCCACTGGTTGCCAGTCTGCTACCAAGCACAATTCAAACTGCTGGCTTTATCCTATAAAAATCTAGATGGTTCCAGCCCAGCTTACCTGTCCGAATGTATCTCCCTCTATGAACCATCTCGGAGGTTAAGATCATCCAGGGAGGCCGTGCTCTCAGTCCCACCTCCTTCACAGGCAGGACTGGTGTGGGTGAGAGACAGGGCCTTCTCAGTGGTGGCTCCTCATCTATGGAACTCCCTCCCCAATGAAATCAGATCAGCCCTTTCTCTTCTGACCTTCAGGAAAAAAAACTGAAGACATGGCTTTGGGACCAAGCCTTTGACAAGTAATTGGCGTAGTGCAGTAAGTGATCATGAATCAATGTGATTGACAAATGGAACAGCCTTGGATTATGATTTGGATGGCATGATTTTAATTGATGTTTAATAATAGATGTTTTAATTATTTGGTTTTAATTGTAATTGTTTATTTTTAATATATGTGTGTATGGCATCAAATTGCTGCCTGTTGTAAGGCTGCCTTGAGTCCCCTCTGAGGTGAGAAGGGCAGGGTATAAATATGGTAAATAAAAATAAATAAATTCATTTTATGAGTAATTTCCAATGCTTCATTTTTTTGCCACTAAAGGAAAATTTAACGTGGGTGGGCAAAATTGTTTTGGAGGGGCTGCTCTCATTTTGTGCCCTCCAAGTTACACCCCGGTCCTTATTCTAGCACCAAGGATAGCTGCTCTCAAACCAGGAATATATTTTGACAGTTCCAAAGTAATGTCAGTCAAGTTCTATTTCCCACCTTTCCTTGTATAGTTCCCAGAATAGCTAACAACTCGTCTAAAACACAGCAGGATACAAGAACATCATTAAAATCATAATTCTATGATCACAGATATATACTAAGCAACACCAAGGGTCAAATGTAGCACTTATTGATTGTATGAATTAATTCTTTTACAACTGGTTCATAATGGCAACAATCCYCATCAGAATAGAGTGGGACAACCCGGGGGCGGGGGGGRGGCGTCACCAAGAAGCCATTGTTACATGAGGCTGCCCTATTAAAGGTATTACAAAATGCCAGCATTTCTTTAAGAAGCAGATTCCCGATTGSACATTAGATCGACATGTTTGCTGCAGCTACCAGAGAGCTGATCTGCCTTACTACTTTCTTTTATATTCTCCCTCAAGTGTGTTGTGTTAAGATTGTTGTGGGAAGCCAGTATAGCAATCGGCAATGCCCGATAATATCTTTGGTTTTATTTTCCTGTAGTTCAGTGGTTCCCAACCTTTTTTTGACCAGGGATCACTTGACCACTTGACCAGCAACCACTTTGACCAGGGACCACTCTCCAACATTAGTACCAAAAGGCTTATGAATCAGTTTTTTGTCAACTTAACATTTGGTTTGATTATTTGAGGTGTTGATTCAGAAAATTGCATTGGCTAGACCACATCAGCTCTAGTTCCTAATACAGAACATATGCTTTTGAACTGTGGTACTGGAGGAAAGTTCTGAGAGTGCCTTGGACAGCGAGAAGATCCAACCAGTCCATAGTTCAGGAAATAAAGCCCGACTGCTCATTGGAGGGAAGGATATTAGAGACAAAGTGAAGTACTTTGGCGACATGATGAGGAGACAGGAAAGCTTGAGAAGACAATTATGCTGGGGAAAATGGAAGGAAAAAGGAAGAGGGGCCGACCAAGGAAAAAAGAAGGGGCCGACCAAGGGCAAGATGGATGGATGACATCCTTGAAGTTACTGGCTTGACTCTGAAGGAGCTGGGGGAGGTGATGGCTGACAGGGAGTTCTGGTGTGGGCTGGTCCATTGGGTCACAAAGAGTCGGAAATGACTGAATGAATGAACAACAAACAACAAAGAAAGTAAAAGAGGGAATGTATAGTGCAAATGAGTGGGATGTATGTATATGAGAGCGAGGGTGCGTCTACATCTACACTTCAGAACTAATACAGTTTGACACCACTTTAAGTGTCATAGCTCAATATTATGGAATTCTAGAATTTGTAGTTGGTGAGGCACCAGCATCGAGACATCTACAGACTTCGTAAAACTACAACTTCCGTGATTCCATAGGATTGAGTCATGTTAGTTCAAGTAGTGTCAAACTGCAGTCATTCTACAGTGTAGATTAGTGGTTCCCAACCTGTGGTTCATGGACCACCAGTGGTCCGTAAGAACTAAAATATGGTCCGCGGCCTCGCCATTACTACACCTTTGCAATGAGAACAACAGGTCTTGTGAAACCTTATAGTGCCGAGGCTTATTAAATATGGTTTTCTGTGAGTGAGCAGATGGCGAGTACTTGATGGCATATGTTCTGTACCAGAAACCACTGCTGTGGTCTATCCAATGCAATTTTCTGAATCAGCACCCAAATAACCAAATCGAATCTAAAATTAACCAAAAACTGATCTGGCATTAATGTCGGAGAGTGGTCCCTGGTCTAAAAAAAGTTTGGGAATCACTGGTGGCACCCTGAGAGAAAGCCTAGTACATATAAATTGTGTGTGTAGGTATGCATGAGAGAGAAACGACATGTATTAAATAAGCAAAGAGAATAAGAGCAACAGGCAGGAAGTATACCAAGTACAAATGATAGGATGGGAGAGAGAGGCAACATTGTGAATGGAGTTTGCCTGGATCTTTCCATTTGGATTTCCTCACATCTGCCGGGATACAGAATCCGCAGCTCTTTTCGTCTTTAAGTCCCTTGCTGTCCTCCCACACATGCCCAGGACTGGCTGCCAGACGTGACATCATGCAAGTGTTTTATTCCATGTCATACGCCAGACAATAAGGTCAGTATTGGCAATTTCCCCTACTCTAACAACCAGAAATAAATTAAATGTCACGCAGTGGCATTTAATTTCAATTGAACATCATCCTGTTATTGCATGTCATCTTCAATTAGTTTCATTTTACCAGGCTTCTATTTTTTTGCTTTTTTATTTTTGTGACTAACATCCAGAAGTGTCAGTTCCTCTAGCTAATGATGTGCTACGAAGATATTGCTTCCTTGTCACAGTCTTTGTTGGCTTCCTGTGGTTCGGGGAGAAGAGCATCCACGTTCATTTGGTTCAGCAGCCCCAAAGCAATGCCTCCGCTGTCCGCTACAATGCTTTGCTCATGGGCTTGGTCTCCCAAAGGAGTCTTGTTTCTGGAAAAGGAAGGAATGGAAAATTCCAGGCTGGTCAGCTGACAGACCTCAAGCAGCACAACTACACCTGCTAGAAGTGTCTTTTCCACTTTCTAAGAGAGTCTCTACACTGTAGAATTAATACAGCTTAATAATAATAATAATAATAATAATAATAATAATAATAATAATAATCTTTATTTATACCCCGCTACCGTCTCCCAAGGGACTCGGTGCGGCTTACATGAGGCCGAGCCCACAATACATCAATGATAAAGCAATCACAACAATTAATACAGGCAATAAAATAAAGCTCATACAAAAATAAACAATAGCAGTAACACAACGATGTTTAGAACCTATGACTGGGCCAAATGTAATAATTAAAATTTAAGAATAATGCTGAGCATGAACAGATGAGATATGAACTAGGATAGAGTTTTCAGACAGGGATGGGGCGTGCAGACATTCCTAGATCAATAGTAAAGTGCATTTCAAGGACATATTGCTGGGAGTTTCCTTATTTTGGGAAGCCACACTGGAACAACCACGTTTTCAGGCTCCTCCTAAAGACTGCCACAATTGGGGCATGCCTGATGTCCTTGGGGAGTGAGTTCCAGAGTTGAGGGGCCACCACCGAGAAAGCCCTCTCCCTCGTCCCCTACATTTTGTGTCAGCCTGCGATAGAGGTGGGAGCGCGAGCAGGGCCTCTCAAGATGATCGAAGGGATCGTGTGGGTTCATACACAGAGATGCGGTCACTGTAGGAAGGTCCCAAACAATTCAGGGCTTTGTTCACACCACTTTAAGTTCTATGGCTTAATGCTATGGACTCCAAGGCAGATGCATTCCCAGCTGGATTTTGGTTCCCTGAAGAAGGTAGATATGTCCCAACACCATACAACTCTGTGGTCCCAGCATACCAAAAAGTTTCATTGAAGGACCTAAAGGTCCTTCATGTCCTCCAGTTCTAGGAGAAGCTTACCATGGAATCCCCTAGTGAATGTAGCAAATTCTTAAAGAGACTATTTTTCCCCAGAGCACTGATAAGTGAGACCATGGATGTTGGTTCCACAGTTACAAAGAACTTACTATAGTTCCTGCCTTGTTTAGGTTAGAGCATAAACATGACTTCAGGGCAGGGGGTATAATATTGCTCTATAAAAACATATACGGTTGGAGGGAGCTAGGAGATGGGTATAGAAACAGAGAGCTCCTACCACTGGGACCCAAGGGACAAAGGTTGATTTACTCTCTCCTTACTCCAAGGCAAAGCAGTTTAAAAAAAAAAA
>NW_026845389.1:11187-23514 GCF_025583915.1 Anolis sagrei ordinatus | reverse complement strand
CAGTGGCTAAAGAAAATGTGAACAGCAGCTTTCGGTTTGACTTCGGAGAAGGCAGATATCTAGCATATAGCTCCCAGCTTTGTACAGGACCATGCAGTGCTGAAGCTCCATTTGCCCGTATGTAATAGCTTTGGAGTATTCTCCTCCTCCTCTTCTTTTACTTTCATAAAACATAGAGTGCCAAAATATACACAAAATTTAAAAATTTCTTCACCTGTCAGAAAGGAAAGGGTGACCCAGATCCTTTCCAGACAGCTGTATATTGAACTGGATTACACGGCAATGTGGACTCTGATAACCCAGTTCAAAGTAGGTACTGTGGATTATCTGGCAGTGTAGCAGGGGCCCAAAAAGGATTTCTTCTATCTTCTCAGCAGAACACATCTAACATTAGTGTGATTAGGTATTGCAGCCATATAAATACATTTGTGGATGTTGTGTAAGGAGTAACCAAATACTTCCTTGTGTGATACCTTTTTTCTTGGCTGGACAGTGGGCTCTTCTACACTGCTATATAATCCAGAATATCAAGGCAGATATTCTACATTATTTGCTTTGAACTGGATTATCTGAGTCTACACTGCATATAACCTGGATTGTATATAGCTGTGTAGAAGGGGCTAGTGTCAACTTGATGGAACCCAGGTGAAACTATACAAAAATTAGTGGGTAGATGAGTGGAGAAAAGGAGACCAGGACTAAGGTCCTTTCACATGGTGTAAACTGTGATTCCATTTGATCTGCCTGTTGCTCCGGAGACCAGGAAACAGGGCCCTCTTGTCATTAATACACCACACCTTGGTTTAGGGAAAATACAATCCTTTTTATTGAATGATGAATATAAAATAAATTGAAGTCAAAAGGTAAAAAAGCCAAAATGAAACAGCAAACAGCAATGTCCAGAAAGCTTGTAGAAAATCCAAAGCAGTAATGTCCAGAAAACTCTCTATAGAAATCCATGAACAGATTAGCCCCTGCTAATTTCACTTGAATAGCCAGAAATTCCCCTAGAGACCAGACCACTGGAAACTGGAAAACCCAGAAGGTTTGTACTTGATACTAAACAATGCTTGGTCTGAGGAAATCCCCCTCACAGGCACTCTTAAATCCCAAAAACTGATTCCGGCTAACTCCAATCTTTGGTTTCAGTTGTTGGATTCTCTCGGACCTACGTAAACATTAAGCCTTCCTGCGGTTCTGGCTTATCTCCAAACTGTGGTTGTTATCATTGACCTGACCAGGTGTCCAGTTATCTTGCAAGCTTGGGCCAGGAGGAAAAGGGAGTGAATTTTCTTCTCTCGGTCTGACAGAAACTTTCTCATGAGAACTAGGTTTTTCCCTTGTAGGCTCTAAATCAAAGCCTGTAGGATTTTTACTGCCCAAAGTGTCTTCATCTTGACCCTCATCCTCATTGATCACTTCAGCCTCACTATCCAAGTTAGGCCCATCAACATTAGCATCAACATTAGGCAATACAATCAGAGATTCAGGCTCAGGTTCACACACAGGCTGAGACCCAACACTGCCATGACTCCACCCAGTGGATTCCTTGGAGTTATAATTGAGGGAAGGATATTTAGAATTCTTACAAATCTCTAGTCACTTGTTTTAGTTGCTGTGTGCCTTCAAATCATTTCCAGTTTACGGCAATCCTAAGGTGGTCCTATCACAGGAACTTTTGAGGCTGAGAGAGTGTGACTTGCCCAAGGTTTTCATAGCTGAGCAGTGACTTGAACTATGGTATACAGTCACAGACTCAAACTATTACTCCATGCTACCCCTCTCTAGTGCCTTGCAAAACTACAAACCCCAGCATTCTCTGGCAGTTGAAGTAGAATCATAGTGCTACGATTGGGCCCTAGATTATAGATACTTTATCTCAGCCTTAGCTGCAAATCACGAAACATTTTTCAAATCACACATTTTTCTTTTTGATCATTGATTCCTATTACTTTAAGAGACTTGAATCAGGAATATGCAAAGTACGATTTGCTACATGTTGCTAGACTGCAACTTCCATCAGTCCTAGCATCATTAGTGTTACATTCTTAGGAAAATTGCAACTCCACACTATCTGAGGGACTGCACTTTATCCATCTTTGTCTAAATCTAATGCTAGCCCCACCAACTGCCCCTTGTATGAAAAGTTTGACAAACGTCTAGAAATTGTACGGACTGTGGATATTGAATTTCTTATGTTGCCAGAAAGCCTCACTGTTTGCCTTGGTTGGACTTGCAGATGTTAATTTAGAAAATTACTTGAATGGGAAGTTTTGCCCCAGATGTTACAGATCAGGACACACAAGCTGTGAGGATAATGGAACCGTAGCCTGCTATGGAGACTTTATACAGTGTGCTGCAATAAGTGGCAAAATAATAGAAGGTATTTATCTTTATCTCCCTTTTTAAGCCTCCCTCATTCTTTGCCTTTTCCCTCTTAGCTGAATGACTCCCATCCCAGCCTTAATACAAATCTAACAAGACAAAGTGTTGTCGTGGAAAATGTGTATAGAGGCTAGAATTCACTTGGGGACTTACATTTTCACATGTGGGGTTATGTCTGTAGGAAATATAATTGGACAATGTCTGCATTTAGCAAGGAGCTGCTGTTACATTGCTATGGAAGTCAGCCAGCAAACTGACCATTATGTATCAAGACCAATACCCATCGAAACAGATAGCATTGGGACCGGGTTGTTGTGAGGTCTGCTGGAAACTAGGAAAAGGGATTTATTAATCTGTGGAAAGTCCAGGCTGGGAGAGGTATGTGTGAATGTAGCAATTGGCCACCTTGCTTAGTATTTAATGGCCTTGCAGCTGCAAGGCCTGGCTTCTTACTGCCCGGGGGAATCCTTTGTTGGGAGGTGATTTCCCCATTTTTGAGTGTTGTTCTTTATTTACTGTCCTAATTTTAGAGTTTCTTAAATATTGATAGCCAGATTTTGTTCATTTTCATGTTTTTTCCCTTGCTTTTGAAGTTGTCCACATGCTTGTAGATTTCAGTGGCTTCTCTGTGTAGTCTGACCTGGTAGTTGTTAGAGCGAGGCAGTTAAAAGCATTTGATAGAAAACATTTTCTATCAAATTCATGAATCATCAAATTTGCAAAAGTCAAAGCCACAAATATGGAGGAACAACTATAAAAGAATAGAGCAGTCCCCTGCCCTCAGACTTGAAATCTAATGAAGACACAATACAAATACAAAAGGAGGTGATAGCGTGGGAATTGATTATGTCAGTCTTCTTGACATGCCACAGTCATCCTACTGGGAAATATTCCCACTTGTGTCCTAGATGGCATGGTCTTTATTTGCTACTGTAAGGACAGCAAAATATGGAGAGATTGTGGAGGAGATAGACTAACTCCATCAGTTGTTGTGAAGGACATGTCTTGGGTCCCTACCACATGTGCCTCCAAGGATACCAGCACCTATTCATTTGTGATGAAAAATTATGTGCATGTTAGATACTTTATTAAATGTTTCATTCTCTCTTAGGTGGTTTTGAAATCCCCTTTGCAGCCAAAGGGTGTGCCAGAGGCAATATGGAAGAACTCAGTTCTAAACTATCACTGAGAATTGTGACATTKGAATACAACTATACATTGGATACACTGAGCTATGGACCGGCCAATGGTGCTTTGGCAGCCATGCGACRTTTTGSTTTTAGCYTGAACAGTAAGGACTTGGGTCCCCAAGTRGCCTTCTTCTTTCCATGCTTCCTKGGCCTCTTTGCAGTGAAGATCCTCTCATAAGGAAGACCAAGCTAACTCACCACCATCTTGAACCTCCACTATATGAGGAAGACTCCRTTGGAAGCTGGAATGTCTTTGTTCATACTGAACAGAACATCACGTTTGGTTAAACAAAGTTCTGTGCATCTGAATAAATAAAAACATCTTCCCTTAATATAATATCTTTTGTACATGCAGTTCTTTTTGTACTCAACTCTGACAAGTTTGTATTTTATTCTGAAGAAGGGTGCAGTCAAAAAGATATCTGTGTAACAGTCTATCTATGCATCTGGAGGAAAATAAAACACAACTGAAAGAGTTTATTTAACAATGCAGATCAAACAGAACTCTTTTTTTACTCCACTTCTCTTGTGTCTGGAACTAGAAAAGTATTACTTGTTTATCTTGTTGTCAATGTATTCTTGAAAAGTTCAGGGAATAGAATGGAATGAGCAACCTGGGGGGTCAGGACCCGGGGGGGGGGTTTGAAGGGTGGCAGAGGGGTCACCAAAGACCATCAACAAAAACAGTATTTTCTGTTGGTCATGGGAGTTCTGTGTGGGAATTTTGGCCTAATTCAGTGGTTCTCAACCTTCCTAATGCCGCGACCCCTTATTACAGTTCCTCATGCTGTGGTGACCCCCAACCATCAATTTATTTTCATTGCTACTTCATAATTGCAATTTTGCTACTGTTATGAATCACAATGTAAATATCTGATCTGCAGGATGTATTTTCATTCACTGGACCAAATTTGGCACAAATACCCAATACGTCCAAATTTGACTACTGGCGGGGTTGGAGAGGTTGATTTTTATCATTTGGGAGTTGTAGTTGTTGGGATTTATAGTTCACCTACAATCAAAGTATTTTCTGAACCTCATCAACAATAGAATTGGGCCAGACTTCCCACAACCCCCATGACCAACAGAAAATACTGCATTTCTTGATGGTCTTTGGTGACCCCCTCTGACATCCCCTGGTGACCCCTCCCAGTGGTCCAGACCCCCAGGTTGAGAAACGCTGGTCTATTGCATTGATGTATTGTATTCTATGTTGTTCAATATGCGGCATTAAATATTTCCACTCAGTACAATGATCCCACCCATTTATTGATTTACAACTTCTAACGTGGGGGAGAGGGTTGCATCTATGCCCAGCCAATCATAAAGCTCTCTCCAGCCTATAAATCCTTCTCTTGTGCATACCTAGTTTGGCTTGCCTGCATACCAGACAGGACGTTCAGATGGCTTCTCTATCCCTTCTCCTTGTTGCCGTTCTCCTTGCGGGAGCTCAAGTGGTTCTGAACTCCACCAATGATGGAACTGAACCAAACTTGGCACACAGAATTCCCATGAGCAACAAAAAAAATACTGGAAGGATTTGGTGGGCACTGACCTTAAGTTTTGGAGTTGTAGTTCACTTACATCCAGAGAGCACTGTGGACTCAAACAATGATGGATCTGGACCAAACTTGGCATGAATACTCAGTATGCCCAAATGTGAACACTGGTGGAGTTTGGGGAAAATAGACCTTGACATTTGGGAGTTGTAGTTACTTGGATTTATAGTTCACCTACAATCAAAGAGCATTCTGAACCCCACCAACAATAGAATTGGGGCAAACTTCCCACATGCAAGACCAACAGAAAAAAACCCTGTGTTTTCTATTGGTCTTTGGTGACTACTCTGACACCCTCAGGGAGGACGCCACGCCTGCCTTGCCCCCTCGCCGAATGGCGGCAGAGTGAGGCAGGCGAGGTGAGCTGTGCGCAGGCCAGGCCCACACGGAGGATGCCTCTGCCTGCCTGCCCCCCCCCCCGCCAAATGGCGGGAGAGCAAGGCAGGGTAGGCGGGCTTTGCATGGGCCAGGCCCGCACAGAGGACGCTTTGCCCGACTCGCCCCCCCCCCCGCCGAATAGTGGGAGAGTGAGGCAGGGGCGAGGCTGGATTTGAGTTGGCATGCCCGCATGGAGGACGTGGCGCCTGCCTCGCCCCCCGCCAAATGGCGGGAGAGCAAGGCAGGGGAGGCGAGCTTTGCGTGGGCCAGGTCCGCACAGAGGACACTTCGCCCACCTCGCCCCACCCCCCCCGCCGAATAGTGGGAGAGTGAGGCAGGCGAGGCGGGATTTGAGTGGGCCAGGCCCGCATGGAGGACGTGTCGCCTGCCTCGCCCCCCGCCAAATGGCGGGAGAGCAAGGCAGGGGAGGCGAGCTTTGCGTGGGCCAGGTCCGCACAGAGGACACTTCGCCCACCTCGCCCCACCCCTGCCGAATAGCGGGAGAGCGAGGCAGGCGAGGTGAGCTTTGCACGGGCCAAGCCCGCACAGAAGACGCCTTGCCTGCCTTGCCCCCTGGCCAAATGGCGGGAGAGCTAGGCAGGCGAAGCAGGTTTTGCGCAGGGCCAGGCCTCGCACGAGGAAGACCTTGCCTTGCCCGTGCCCTTGGGGCGGGGCCAATGGAGGTGGCTTCGCGACCCCTCCAAAATGGCCATGCGACC
Organism: Anolis sagrei ordinatus; assembly: GCF_025583915.1. NCBI lineage: Eukaryota > Metazoa > Chordata > Lepidosauria > Squamata > Anolidae > Anolis > Anolis sagrei. The sequence goes on along the minus strand of NW_026845389.1, from coordinate 17,283 downwards.
CCCCTGGGGGTCGCGACCCCCAGGTTGAGAACCGCTGGCCTAATTCTATCGTTGGTGGAATTCAGAATGAATTTTGATTGTAGGTGAACTATAAATCCCAGCAAGTACAACTCCCAAATGTCAAGGTCTTTTCCCCCAAACTCCATCAGTGTTCACACTTGGGCATATCAAGTATCTGTGCCAAATTTGGTCCAGATCCATCGTTGTTTGAGCCCACAGTGCTCTCTGGATATAGGTGAAGTACAACTCCAAAACTCAAGGTTGGCGCCCACCAAACTCTCTCAGTATTTTCTGTTGGTCATGGGAGTTCTGTGTGCCAAGTTTGGTTCAATTCCATCGTTGGTGGAGTTCAGAATGCTCTTTGTTTGTAGGTGAACTATAAATAGCAGCAACGACAACTCCCAAATGACAAAATCAATCCTCCCCCCAAAGCCCACCAGTATTCAAATTTGGACGTATCGGGTATTTGTGTCAAATTTGTTGTCCAGTGAATGAAAATGCATCCTGCACATCAGATATTTACATTGTGATTCATAACAGTAACAAAATGGCAGTTATGAAGTAGCAACAAAAAATGCTATGGCTGGGAGTCACCACAACATGAGGAACTGCATTAAGGATTTGCGGCATTAGGAAGGTTTTAGAACAAGATTATTTGAAGGAAGTATGGGAAACAGACTTGGGGGGGGGGGAATGAATAATCAAGAATGGGCAAACATATGGAATGTGAGAATACTAAAAATATATGTCTATAAGAATTAAGGAAAACTACTACAAAATGATATGGAGGTGGTATCTAACTCCCATTAGATTAAATCAGATTGATAAAAATACTCAAATCAGTGCTGGAGAGGTTGTCAGGAAATAGGGACGTACCTTCATRTGTGGTGGTCATGTAATATTATACAAACATTTTGGGAAAGCATATTCAAAGAAATAAGAGCAATAATAAAAATAGAGACTGAGATTACACCAAAATTAGCATTATTGCATACATGATAATATAATTCCCTTACAAGAGGAGAAAGAATTGATTTCTAATTTGATAACAGCAGCTAAAATGTTAATAGCAAAAAACTGGAAAGAAAAAAAATGAAATTCAATTAGAAGAATGGTATAGGGAAATTTGGAATATAAGATTAATGATAAGCTAACTTGCAATATTAAAATTTAAAAGGGAATATGTAAACAAACAGACTTTTGAAAAATATGGGAAAAATTTATTGAGTATGTGTTTAATGAGGGAAAGGGGTATAAGCCAGCAAGAGAAACAATGATATTTTGGAATGGTGAAACAACATGAGTTGGTTGGTCCTGATGAAGGGGGCACAAACTAAGGGTAAGGGGAAGAGGGGGAAAAAAAGGTAAAATAATAATGATAAAGAAATACAATATGTATAAGTGGATAAAAGGTTGTGATAGAGTTATATGCAGCATAAGTTGTAATGGAAATTTAAAAATAATGATAAGAAATATGATTACAGATGTTTTTGATGTGTTTTTTTAAAGGAAGGTTTTAGAAACCCTGATATATATCCAGCATTGACTATGATAGCTGAGACCTGTACATTGAAGTTGCACACTACAGCTGCAGTCTAGTTGGGGAGTTGCATCTTTGTAAGTGAAACTGGAATTTGGCTGTTCCTGAATGTCCATATCTAGTTACATTTCGAGGAAGGCGAGCCAGCAAAGTGACAGATGCACAGTGGAATTTATGTGCACCAGTCCGTTGGGCACTGAGACACTTGTTAGGAGTGCTGATCTGCTTTATTTCATCCTGATGCACACTGGAACACTCCTGCTAATGTCCTGTCATGCACCTTGGCAATTCATTAATGGGGGTTTAAGATGCATCTACGCTGTAGAATTAATGTAGTTTGCACCACTTTAAACTGCCATGGCTCAATGTTCAGGAACATTGGGTGTTGTAGTTTTGCAAGGTCATTCTCTTTCTCTGTGTCTCACCAAACCACAACTCCAAAGATCCTTATGCCTAGTAACAAACTGCAGTGATACAGGATGTACCAAATCTCATTTTTGAGAAGATAATACAGCCACCCTCCCACCAGACTAACTGCATGACATTTGGTGTGTATGCAGTAGGCATGGATACAGTCACATCGGATAACTTGGTGCTTGTAATAATTTTAATAAAATTACCTTTTTGAAGTGATCTCAAAGCTTTTTAAAAAACTGAAAGCCCCTTTGCCCTTTTGAAGCTTTTTCCGCCATTTTTGTTACGACTCAGGAAGTGAGTCGGAAATGATTCAGCTTTTCCCTGCTTCTGGTCCCTGGCCTCGGCTGAAGCCAGAGAAGCCAGTTTTAAACCAGAGAAGGAAGGAATTTCCTCCGCTTGCTTTACCTGCTTCTGAAGTAAAACAAATACTTTCAAAGTAAAGACCACCCAATGAAACAGGAAATAACACTTTCAAACCATTAACGAAAGGATTCGGAAGTCTTGGAAGTTTTGAAAAGTTTTGAAAAAAAGGTTTATGTGAAAATTGGAATTGACTTTAAAATCGAATCACCATCTGAAATGAGTTTTGAACCATTTTTTTTACTCAACCAAGCCTAGTATGCAGCAATCAGGATTTACATATCAGATGCCGAAGGTGCATTGACTGAGATTGCAGCTGGCATTATATTGTTTTTTTCTTCTCTGTCTGATACTGAACATCATAGTGAAGTTCTCCATGAGATTTGAATGCATTTTTGCAGGTTGCTGCAAGGATACATAGTATGGAGAACAGTATTATGAAGAATGCTTGAGGGAGCACTGAAGTCTGGCAAAAAGGTCCTCCATGCACAATACTTGAGGTTGCCATATGGAGGCCTGCCTCATGCATTCTGTATGTTCTTGGCAACCAGAAGAAGATCCTGGATTCAGCCCTACATTCGCCAGGGAGCTTTGGAAATGGCTCTTGAAAGCTGCTGCCTGACAGTCAGAGTGGACCAGTAATTCTCAATCACGGGACTTCAGATGAACTCTGAGACTTTCCGATCATTGATCAACCTTTCTGGAGCTTTTGGGAATTGGAGTCCAACAACATCTGGATTATTCATTTCTGTCTGAAAGCCACAAGCAGAAGAAAATGAGCTAGAGGTGCCAGATTCCTTACATCATCCAGCTGTCCTGGTTCTATGGAAATGCCTTTAATTAATCTTATTTTTTAAATCTGAGTTTCTACCTCCTCCTCTCACTTATCCCATTTATCCTTAGCTTGCTTCAGTTGTTGAGAACTGACTTCAAAGAACCAAAGTAGTTTGCACTCAGGACCCTTCTACACAGCCATATAATTCAGATTATCAAAGCAGATAGAATCATAGAATCATAGAGTTGGAAAAGACCTCATGGGCCATCCAGTCCAACCCCCTGCCAAGAGCAGGAAAATTACATTTAAAGCACCCCTGATAGGTGGCCATCCAGCCTCTGTTTAAAAGCCCCCAAAGAAGGAGCCTCCTCCACACACCCGGGCAGAGAGTTCCACTGCTGAACAGCTCTCACAGTGGAATCCTCATTATCTGCTTTTAATTGGATTATGAGTCTACACTGCCAGTTCAAAGCATATAATCTGGATTTTATAAGGCTGTAAAGGAGGGGCCTCAGTTAAACCAGCAGGGAGGGGAGAAGGGGGTGAAATTTTATTCTACCTAGTAGGCTCAGGCAAAAGCAAACTGCTGCAGCTTCTTTTACCTTGTGTGTTCTTTTCCATTAACAGAATATACTATTGTAAACACATTCTGATGATGCTTGACTATATCTGTACAGGTGAAATGCTGGAGGACATGGAACTGAAGATGCTGATTGGGGCTGGGCCCTGTATTATACTTGCAGGATAATCCAATCTAATATCTTTCCTTGAATTAAAAATCATGCTGAGTGGTCTGTAGTTTTAGATTTACTATTATAATTTATGAAAACCTGATTGTACATATGAGTGTGTGTGTATCTGTATGATATCTATATAAATAAAAATGTAATGTTCATTTGTGGGATTAACATAATTCAAAAACCACAGGATAAATTGCCGCCAAATTTGGCCTCAAGACACCTACTAACCCAAGGAGTGACTATCACTAATTTTTTTTTTGTCATTTGGGAGTTGTAGTTGCTGGGATTTATAGTTAACCTACAATCTAAACTACACCAATGATGGAATTGAACCAAACGTGGCACACAGGACTCCTATGACCAACAGAAAACACTAGAAGGGTTTGGTGGGCATTGACCTTGAGTTTGGGAGTTCTAGTTCACATACATCCATAGAGAACTGTAGACTCAAACAATGATGGATATGGACCAAACTTGGCACGGATATTCCATATGCCCAAATATGAACACAGATGGAGTTAGGGGGAAATAGACCTTGACATTTGGGAGTTGTAGTTACTGGGATTTATAGTTCACCTGCAATCAAAGAGCATTCTGAACCCCACAAATGACAGAATTGGGGCAAACTTCCCACACAGAACCCCCATGTCCAACAGAAAATACTTAAGGCCATCCAGTCCAACTCTCTTCACCAGGGCAAGAAAATGTAATCAGAGCCCTCCTGACAAAGAGCTATCCAGCCATAGATATAGATAGATATGATTCACACACACACACACAGATATAGTATCATAGATTTGAAAGGGACCCCTAAAGAAGGACAATGATACGTTGCATATACCAGAGTAGGCAAACCAGACAATCTCCACATCAACACTGACAAAGAAACAAGAAATACTGTTTACCCACAAGTATAAAGAAATTACACATATTAGAAATCAACACTTTCTCATTACTTTATTTTCCAGATCACCAGACTGGGCTACAGCAACGCGTGGCAGAGGACAGCTAGTGTGTGTGTGTATATATATATGTGTGTGTGTTTTTTCCCCTTACACATCCAGTTGCAGTCTTGGCTATTGTGAAATATGTGGCGGGATGAAAAATCATGTGTAGTTCATGTCTTACCAATCCATACCCATTGACAGAGAAAAAACACATGTCACGCAGATGATCTTTAAAGAACAAAAAAACGTAATGCAGAGCAACATATATGCAGCCATGAGAACAGTTGCACTGGCTCACACAATGTCCTTTGAGAGAGATTCAAATGGTCTTTAAGTGTCCACGTAGAAGATCTTCTTTTCAGCAACTCATGAAGCAAGAACTGTGTCTCTCATAAAGCTCTTGCACACCTAAAGCCTAAATATGTAACAGTTGCCAAAACTCCCAGGCTCAGCTAGCTGCTTGGGCGTGGCCCAAGCAATCAGCTTCATGCTTTGCATTTTGAAAAATTGCTGAATTGTGGTCCACAAGCATAGTCATCTCACATGAACCTAAATCCTATTGCTAGTCCCAAGAAGAAGAGAGCCATTAAATCTATTTGATTGTTCTATGTGTTGACACTTACCTACATGCTTAATTCAATTTACTTTTTGCCTGTTTTCAATTTGATCCCTGAGATAAAAGTAGGGTAATAGTAATAAAATATCTACATGTCGACATTCAACAACTAATGCAATGAATCTACTCCAACAGGATCCCTGCCATGCAGCTGCACATTATTGGATGGTGCACAACTGTTTGTCGCTGCCTCCAATGTAACACTTTATAAATCATTTTGATTAATATCTACACTTTTCACTCCCAATATAATAATCTGTACTGTGGATCTGTTCTGGTCAGGAGTAATCAACTAATCCGGCCAGGAAATGTGTATAATTTGGATGGTATGTAACTGTGCATTACTGCTTTCAATGAACCACTTTATTTTCACTGAGATCAAAAATCAGCTATTATACATTTGACATTTCAAACTGGGGCAATAAGTGGCACTCTAGCAGATACACAATTGGTTGTATAATGTCTGTATTCAGCAGCAGGATAGTGTTGCAAAACCACTGGGAAGCTCTGTGAATGTGGAGTACTTGTTTGCAAAATGGCTAGATTAACAGAAAGTAAGTGATATAAAGTTAGATTCATTAGTGACATTATTGGAGACTTTTTGCACTCACACTGCTTGAGTGCAAAAGTTGGGAAATGATATGAAGCCTGAGATACAGGGAATGCTTTTTGTTATCTGTTACTAGCCTGTTTACATATTT
>NW_026845378.1:0-13674 GCF_025583915.1 Anolis sagrei ordinatus | reverse complement strand
TTGCACAAATAAAAAGAAGAAAATCAAACACACATTAAGCACACTTGTAAGTTTTTAACTTTCTCCAGTTACAACTTATACTGATCATATGCCTCTACTACACATCTTTTGTCTACTTATACATTTATTATTATTATTATTATTATTATTATTATTATTATTATTATTATTTGAAACACAACAAGATGAGTCCACAGCAGACACTCTGCTGGCTGTTGTATTGGATCACACGTCGGACACTTCCCAAGTGTCTAGGACTGTGTGATGTATCAGCGAATAATGTGTGCAGATCCCAGTAAGGTGGCCTTTTGCAGCTAGCAGATGGTAATCTTGTCAGCGCCGATTATGTTTAAGTGCATGCCAAGGTCTTTAGGCAATGCACCCAGTGTGCCGATCACCACTGGGACCACCACCTTGACTGGCTTGTGCCAGAGTCTTTGCAGTTCGATCTTTAAATCCTCATATCTTGTCAGCTTTTCCAGTTGTTTCTCTGCAATTCTGCTGTCACCTGGGATTGCGACATCGACGATCCATACTTTGTTTTTTAACACAATTGTGAGGTCAGGAGTATTGTGCTCCAGAACTCTGTCTGCCTGAATTCAGAAGTCCCAGAGGAGTTTGGCATGTTCATTCTCTGTAACTAATTCCCTACCCCCACTATACTTTTTTCCTTATATCACTTGACGATTCCCCCAATTGTAAGTATTTATACAATTTTAATCCTCTTCCTATTAATTGTTCTTTTATCCTTTCCATATTTACCACCTTCAGATCCCAATCTCTTATTTTCATTATACCATTATACCATTTCCATTAAATTCTGCTTCAAGTTCTTTTTTTATGTTTACTGAGAAAACTTTTGTCATCAAAACTGGCATCATAAGCGAAATACCTTGCATTTTTAAATACTTCCCCAAAATCTCCAATTTTTAAAAAAGGATTATTTAAATTATTATACCATTTCTTTTTACCCTTTTTTCTATTATCCCTATAGAAAATGTATTCTAATTTCAGTTGTATTTTTTATCAATTTCTTCTAACCACTCTAATCTCGTTTGTTTTGCTAAATGTTCTACTATATATCTTATTTGATTAGAATGAAAAGCAAATAAGATATTGATTATCTTACCACCCACCACCCCCCATTATAAGTCTAGCACAGGGGTCCTCAAACTAAGGGCCAGGGGCTGGATACGGCCCTCCAAGGTCATTTACCCGGCCCTCGCTCAGGGTCAACCTGTCTAAAACGATTTGAAAGCACACAACAACAACAACAACAATCCTATTTCATCAGCCAAAAGCAGGCCCACACTTCCCTTGAATACTAATAAGTTTATATTTGTATTATTGTTCTTCATTTTAATTATTGTATAGTTTATAAGATATGATTTTTTTTCAAATCTTAATCTGGCCCTCCAACAGTTTGAGGGACTGTGACCTGGCCCTCTGTTTAAAAAGTTTGTGGACCCCTGGTCTAGCAGCTTACCAAACATGGGAAACGGAGGTGGTGTCCTATGTGAGGCAGCTGGATTGACAAGAATATGCCCACCATGAGGAAGCTGAAGAAAACAAATCTTTGGACAGCGAGGGAGTCAGGGCAAAGGAAATGCTTGGGATGGCAAAGAGGACAATAAGGCTTTTGGTACACTTTGAGAACTTCTCCTCTGCTCTGTTGATGACCTTAGTGACCCCATGGATCCAGGATTTTCCTGCCTGGGATTACATTATTTAAGAATAAACCTCTATCAAATGGGACAGTTTGCAGGCCAAAGCTGATATGGCTGGCTGACTGTTGCCACTGCAGTGCCCATCAGTTGCTGGAGGAGAGGCTTCTGCCTCCCTGGAGGGAGGAAGTGTGACACTGACATGTTTGACTGAGAAGCCAAAGAAGCTCCTGATGAAGAAAAAATACAATCGGATTGGAGCTAAAATACCCTTGTTTAGAAAACAACTAACTCTATAAGATAATGACATAATAGAAACAAAACCAAAGAGTTTGAGAGAAAGAAGATGAGGAAGAGGAAAATAAATTTGAAATGATAACAATAACAATAACAATAATAATAATACTTTCTTTATAGACCTCCTTATCTCCCCGGAGGGACCCAGGTTGGTTTCCAACACATATGGCAAACCTTCAGTGCCAACAAAAAACCAAATTACATCAAAGCATCACAAAAAGTAGAATAGCCATTACTATAAACTTAATGCCAAATATAAATTAACCAAAAAATAAAACTAGATAATCCCAGAAGGGGCTCCTTCCTCACTCATCATCACAATTGTGCCAGCCCAATAAGGATTCACCACCATCACTACTTATTCCTACAGCTTTCCGAGACCTAACAAGACAAGTGAATCATCTTCTACAAGTCAAAGACAACAAACCAGCTGGCAGCCAGGCCATTCAACCCTTGTTCAGAGAACTGCCTAACTTAGAAATGGTTGTTGTCAGGACTGGACCCACGGCCCATATAGTTGAGTCAGTCTAAGAGAGAGTTCACTTCAGGGCCCTAAGGCAAACAAAACAGGAAGGCTCCTGTGTGGCATGGACAGGGAATGAGATGATCTTCAAAGAGATAGAAATTTCATACAGCACTTGGAAGAGGGGTCTGAGGGGGATATTGAAATGGATTCTCCCAAAGCTCTCCAAGATGTGGGCAATGTTCATCCACAGCTGGATGAAGGACCTGAAGGTGATGATGAGGCAGCAGGACCCAAGGCACCTGGGACCACTATTTGGGAGGACCAGTCCACAGTCTGAACAAGTCCTTCTAGTCATGACAGTTGTGGCAAATCACTTTCTCCTCTGGAAGGGAAACAAGCCAGCTGGTGGCCAGGCTACTCTACTACTTTTCCCTTGTTTGGTAAACTGACAGACTTAAACTACATCTCCCCATCAGAGGCAGCAGACTTTGTCCTGAGCATTTCAGCAAGTGTGTAAATATAAGAGGGTGACAATGTCGGAGCAGGAAGTGAAACTGAGTGTTGCTTTGATGAGGACGAGGAAGAAGAAAGCAAATTGGAAATAAGGGGACCTTCCCTCCCACATCAGAATGGTGCAGAGCCGGGATGAATTCACACCACCACTTCTTCCTCCAGCTTTCAGAGACCTGCCCGAGATGATTGTGGCAAATCACCTTCTCCTTAGGAAAGGAAACAAGCCGCCAAGTGGCAGCCAGGCCGCTCAACTACTTTGTCATTGTTTGGTAAACTGACAAACTTAACTTACTTCTCCTGACTCACTACAGGACCAACAAAACATATTTGTATAAGAAAAGATAGAAACAACTGACCGTTACCAAATGGATGACACCTCACCGATCTATTCGGAATGAAGGAATCTAGAGGTATATAGTAGGCGTGGGTAACAACGGAAAAATTTGTTTCTAAAATCGATTCGTTTTTTGGGGGGTTTTTGCGTTTCGATATTTAAAAGAATTCCGAAATTTTTCTTTTAAAAAGTTCGATATTTACGAAATTTCGTAAATGTTTAAAAAATTACGAAACATTAACGAAACAATAACGAATCGATTCGTTAATGGCGGACGCGACCGCGCATATGCTAAAAAACCTCCAAATGGGACAGGGGGAACTTCTGAAGCTTCCCTCTCCCTCTGTTGTTGACTGTTGGTGTGATATTATAATTTTTTTTCACTAATTAAACAAAAAACAACTATAAAACTTGCCCCAGACATGCGGAAATAATAACGAAACGACCTCAAACCGATAACGAAAAGAATACATAACGAATCCGAAGCATTTACGAAACGAATTTAAAAATTCGTTTCGTTTTTAAGTTGCTCCAGAATGGTTCGTTATCGCTTTGTTATAAAAAAAATAACGAATTTTTAACGAATTATGAATTAACGAAACGAAACCGCCCAGCCCTAGTATATAGCAGGTATGGGCAAACACAGCCTGATGCAGCCCCTTGGGCTTTTTTCTTAGGCCCTCCTCTCTCAGACTATCCAGTCCTTTCTTCTCTCTTTCTTTCCTCCCTCCCTCCCTACCTCCCTCTTTCCTTTATCTTCCTTCTCCTTCCTTCCATCCTTTCTCTCCTTCCTTCTTGTTCCATTCTTCCTTTCTTTCCACCCACCCACCCATCATCTATCATCTCCTTCCTTCTTCCTTCAATCGTTTCTCTTCTACCTTCTCTCTCCATCCATCCTTTCTCTCCTTCCTTCCATCCATTCTCTTTCTTTCTCTTTCGATCCTACCTTCTCCTGCCTTCAATCCTTTCCTTCCATCCATCCATTCTCTCCTTTCTTCTCCTTTCTTCTTTCCTTTCCCTTTCTTTTCTTGTTTCTTTTCCATCTGTTCTTTCCTTCCATCCAATCTTTCTTTCAATATTTAAAAGGGTGTCCCACTGAGGAGGAGGGGGAAACTGACTTTCTGCTGCTCTAGAGACCAGCACAAGGGAGCAATGGGTTCAAATGGCAGGGAAAGAGATTGACTGAAAAGATTAGGAAGAACTTCCTGAGAGTAAGAGATGTTGGAGGTTGTCTGGGAATGTGGAGTCACCTTCTCTGGAGATTTTTCCACAGAGGCTGTCTGTTGGGATTGCTTTGATTGTGCCTTCTTCCATGCCACGGTGTTGGACTGGATGGCTTTTGGGGGTCTCTTCCAGCTCCAGGATTCTAGGATGATATATCAAGGGTAGTCAATACAGGGTCTAATGGATGCACTTTTTCTCTCCCATCCACCATCTCATTCTGACCAGAGGAACTCCAAGTGGCCAGATACTGGTCAAAGGACATTTAATCAACTACCAAGCTTGCAAACTTTGTGTTTTGTCTGTTTGTTTGTTTGTTCTGTTCTGTTAGAAATGAAATAAAATGGTCTGGTTGCCCCTGATATGATAAATAAATCCTGACCAAGGCTAACCCTTTTGGGTCCAAATGTTTCCTGTCTTTCCTTCTCTTTCTGCCTCGGAAAAGGAAGAGGAAGGGGACGAAAAGGCAAGGAGGGCACTTGGGGAGAACACCTTGCCATTCCTGGTATATAGGGTAACTGCCAGCCTTCTCTAAGACAGTTACTCACTCTTAAGACCCCGGTGGCATAGTGGGTTAAACCCCTGTGCCGGCAGGACTGAAGACCAACAGGTCGCAGGTTCGAATCCAGGCAGAGGCGGATGAGCTCCCTCTATCAGCTCCAGCTCCTCATGTGGGGACATGAGAGAAGCCTCCCACAAGGATGATAAAAACATCAATTCATCCGGGCGTCCCCTGGGCAACGTCCTTGCAGACGGCCAAATCTCTCACACCAGAAGTGACTTGCAGTTTCTCAAGTCGCTCCTGACACGACAAAAAAACAAAACTCTTTGAGACAGCTGCCAGCAGCCATTCTGAGTTTCAAGGGAAAATGAAAGTTTTGGTTGGATGGCTGTGCTTTCCCCTCACTGCTACAGACAGAGCAAACAGACCTTGGGGAGGAAGAGAATGGGGAGATGCCTGGACCCAAAGTGTGGTACAGTGTCTGCCGGAGACAGCAGTGGCACGGCAAAGGAAGATCAACTAATCCTCTATGGGAGGATTCCCCCAAGGACCCAGAAACCAAACTGACAGTATGGGGGAGAGGTTGTAGTTTCGGGCAATTGTGCAGAGTTGTGGTGTTTTTTTCTGGTGCAGGAATCCCTCACAATTTGTGGAACTTTTTAAAAAGAAATTTCCAAAAATGAAAGGTAGGAGGAAAGGGAGAGAGAATGAAGTAGTTGGTTTAAATCCTGAAGGAGCTTTCCTGACTCCACCAATGTTCAGATTTGGGTATTTATGCCAAGTTTGGTCCAGATCCATCATTGTTTGCATCTACAATACTCTCTGGATACAACTCCAAAAATCAATGCCCACCAAACCCTTCCAGTATTTTCTGTTGGTCATGGGAGTTCGGTGTGCCAAGTTTGGTTCAATTCCATTTTAGTGGAGTTCAGAATGCTTTTTGATTGTAGGTGAACTATAAATCCCAGCAACTACAACTCCCAAATGACAAAATCAATCCCCCCCCCCACAACCCCATCAGTATTCAAATATGGGCGTATTTTGGTCCAGTCAATTAAAATGCATCTTGCATCTCAGATATTTACATTATGATTCATGACAGTAGCAAAATTACAGTTATGAAGTAACAATTAAAATAATTTTATGGTTGGGGGTCCCCACAACATGAGGAAGTGTGTTTATTGGGTCTGTTGACACATCTCAACAAGCGATCAAGAACCTGCTATTTGATGCATTGGGCCTTTTCAATGCTGGAACGGATGACAAACTGAAGTTGAATCAGGACTTCAAGCTGTTTGCATCAGAGTGGAACGCAGCCTCAAACCCAACCACAGAAATCGCGTTGGCATCAACACAGATTCAGGTGGTACAACCATCATCCTTACCATCAACAATGCAAGCCATCTCCGGCCCCAACACTGCAACCACAGTACTGGCCTCAACAGGACCAAAAGCATCAAGCTTGACCCAGTAATAGCTAACCCAAGCATCGGGTTTGATGGTGCGCCCAACGATACCATGTCTCTATCACCTACCATTCCCACATCCATGTCAGAAAGACCAAAATTTGGGAGAAATATAAAAAGAAATTATGTAAAAAAAAAAAGATGCCTGCCTCATCTATAACCTGAGCCCCTCAACAACCCTCCATTTGGTAACAACCTTGCTCACAATGCCAGTGCCTGGAGAAGCATGACCTCAGATGCGTGAGTGATCAATATTGTACAAAATGGCTATCAGTTCACCGTGCTTCCCTTCAGCCTTGCCACAGTACCTCAAATGTTTACAAAATGCATGTTGGTGGTGGCAGCATACCTATGCACACACCATATCAGACTTTTTCCTAACCTGAGTGATTAGCTAATGGTTGCATGATCACCAAGGACCCTCAAATCCAATGTGCAACTCACCCTGTCGATTCTAGACTCCCTCAGCCTCCTACTGAATGCCAAGAAGTCACATCTCACCCCGACAACCTCGACAAAGTTTATTGGGATGATGTTAGATTCCATGTCCCAAAGAGCCTATTTCCCTGAAGAAAGGTTCTCTGCACTCCAAAAAGACATAAACCTCTGCCAATCTTGTCACCTGGTCCAAGCCAAGTCCATCCAAGTGCTCCTAGGCTACATGGCCTCTTTCAGCCCCACGCCTTCCTGCCAGGACCCTCACCTCATCACACAGCAACCCAGCTCTCCTTCCTCTCCTCCTTTCTTGTGCATCACGCACCTTCCTCTCCTCCTCTCTCAGTGCAGTGCTTGCCTTCCTCTCCTCCTCTCTCAGTGCCAATGTTTCCCACTTTTCCTTATTCATATAAACACAGCATTCCCCCCAAAATGTATAGTTAAAATAAACTATGGGGATTATTGAAAGGATGTGTAAGCACATTTGCATTGAAGAAGGTTAGAATAATGACCCAATCAGAGTTGGAGAGTCTTTTTTAAAATTACAGTTTTATATAAATATTCAAAAACATTTAACATATTGATGCCTCAATTAATGTAATTTTATTGGTATCCATTTTTATTTTGAAATTTACCAGTAGCTGCTGCATTTCCCACCCTCAGCTTATACTAAAGTCAATAAGTTTTCCTAGGTTTTTCTGTGGCAAAATTAGGTGCCTCGGCTTATATTTGGGTCAGCTTATACTCAAGTATATATAGTACATTCAGGCATGTAGCCGGGGGGGGGGGGCTTGGGGGGGCTTCAGCCCCCCCCCCCCCCCGAAATTCTCATGGTGGTTCGCGAAAAGGCCTTACTGGTGCATTATTTAAACTGTTATGTTTATTCATATCATGATCTGATCACCATACTCAATATATCCCATATGCATGGGGTATTGGGGTAATGATACAAAAGGTTTGCTAGGGTAGACCCTCTTTCACTCAGACTCAGCCCCCCCGAAACCCCCCCTGAAAAAAATTCAGCCCCCCCCCCCTCGAAATGAAATCCTGGCTACGGGCCTGAGTACATTGTTTTATTCCCTACATGGTGTCCGGTTTTTTTATTAATACATTTTATTCACATTTTCCATTGCTGTTGTACATAAAAGGGGAAGAAAAATAACACTGAGATTACCAAGAGTTTGGGGGAAGGAAAAGAGATGGGGGAAAGGGAAGGGGAGAATAAGTTGAGTGGTGGGATAGGCTCAGGCTTCTTGTGAGAGTAAACAGAAGAACACGCACATGCACACATGCATAAGGAAAAGATACATTTTGCATTTATGTTCTTATAACATTTTCCTAATTTCTGTGGTGTCATGTACCATCTATATGATATTTTTATCCAATTTTATTTTATATCTGTTACGTATATATATTTCATTTTTTATTCCAAATTTCCTTCCATTCCTCTTTTTTTATGGTTCTTCCAATATTTTCTTTCCATCTTTTCATGTATTATTTATCTTCATTTGTTCCGGTGGTCCAACCCAATAATTTTCTGTAAATATTTGTTATTATCTTCTTGTCCGATTGTATTATCCTATCCCAAAAAGTTTTTTGTTCCTCGAAGCCTAATTTTTTATCCTTTTGGAAACATTCTTTTATCTGCCGGTATTGGTACCACAAAATTCTATCGTTTATTATTTTCAACTCTTGTTCTGTTTTCAGTATTGTCAGCCCTCCTTCTTTTTTCAGTAAGTCTTTGTATTTAGGCCAATTGTTCCATCCCAGAATTCTCTTTGCGTGGCTTCTAATGGTGAGACCCACAAGGGTGTTCTTTTACATAATTTCTTTTTATATTTCTCCCAAATTTTGAATATGGTCGACCTCACAAAATGGTTACCGAAGTTTTATTCGTTCTTTGAAGAAAGATATGAGTGCCAACCAGCTCTCAAAACTATTCCTTCCAGATTTAATATTTTTTTCTTTTTCTATTGTAGCCCAATCCTTTATCCACATTAGTGAGCATGCCTCGAAATATAATTTCAGGTATGGTGCTGCTAACCCTCCTCTCTTTTTGTCATCAATCATATTTTTAAAATTTATTATTGGTTAATATTTCATGATGCCTCTATTCTAGATTATCTGCTTTCGACTGGATTACATGAATCTACACTACCAGATAAACTGGGATAATCAGATAATCTGGGATCAAATTCTGGTTTATAAGGCAGGGTGGAAGGGGCCTTAGTCAAGGACTACACAAAGGTATTTTTTCAAGTTGTTGAAATATAGACTACAGCACCTCTGTTCTGGAATGGCTGTTCCAGGGGCTCCAATTTTGTGTTTTGCACTGAGTGTTTGTTCATAGTTCTAAGTTGCAGGGACTTTGCAGATAGGTGGCTTCCTTTGGCTGCATTCATAGGGCAAGCCACCTGTCAATAATAGTTAGGATCCCTGGTCCCGCCCCTCTCTGGGTTTTTTGGAGGGAAGGGGCCATTTTCAGTCAGTCAAACACAAGGAAGCCAGCCTATAGGACGAAAATCAGTTTGTCCCGTAGGAAAGGCTTCATTCCTCAAGACCATCCGGGGTTCAAACTGACTATCCAGTTCCAGGGAAACGGAAGGAAAAGGTCCCAAAGGCTCTGGCTGAGAGCTCACAGCCTCTCAGCCTCACAGCACCAGAGGGGAAAACAGCCCTGAAGTTTCCACAGGACAGCATTACAGAACCACAGAATTCCAGCTAAATATCTTCTAGCTTCGTCTGGTAGGTTACTCAGTTTCCAGGTGCATTTGGGATTGGCAGTTATACCCAGAGGCCTAGGTGATGGACAGCCTGGGAGAGATTATAAAGGGTTCTTCTTCATTGAGATATTACAGTTAAACCAAGTTAATGACTGTCTCTTAAAGACTAGAATAGTAAAGCCTTGAAATGTTGTTTGAAGATTTGTTCCTTAATAAAGACTTTGTTGTACTTTTAAAGAACTCTAAAGCCCATTACTTCTGGAAGTCTCTAACAATCTCTCTTCGGGCACCCCGGCTTCCCACTGGGTTTAAAGTGTGCGTCCTATAGAATAAAGACATTGAGTACAGGCCCAGTGGCGACAGAACAACCACAGTAACTTTTGCAGTCTCCCATCCAAGTATTAACTAGGGCTGACATGCCTCCACAAACACCCTAGTGTGATGTCTTGCTTGAAGTGCTCCTTTTACTCCCAAGTTACTTTTTTATGTGTGTATCATGCTGTCTGGAAAAAAAAATACATATTTCTTCTGAAAGGCCATGCAAAATCCAATGTAAAATTGCAATATGTAACACATTTGGAACAACTAAAGACTTCTAGCTCATATTTCTTGCAGTTGCCTTAGGCTATATATGCTTATCCACAACCGTCAAACATATTTTATCATCGTATTCATTATTATTCTGAGCCAAAACTGTGCTTACTGAAATGCTAGGAAAAACTTTTATTTGATTTATGATTTTTCTTTCACTGTACATATATGTAGTTGTTTTACAAGGAAAGAAATTTATACTATAGATAATGCAATGTATGGTATATAATATATATGTTCTTGTATGCATTTCTGACTTATGCCAACTAATTTTCTGAGGCTAAAATTGTGTGACTTTCACAAGGTCATCCTGTGATTTTTCATGGCTGAATGGGGATTCAAACCCTGTTCTTCAGAGTAATAGGGCCCTTACATGCAGGACCAAAAACCTGTGATGGGTCATGGGTTTACCTGTGGCATCCAAACCTGGATTAATCTGGAATATACTGGGATTTCCTAGTTTACTCCAGATTATTAATAAAAGACGTCAACAGATCTGGACCTTACAGAAAGATCCAGATCTGTTGAGGTGCTGGGCCTGTGGGGATTCCACAATTTTGGGGGTCAGTCCTCACAGTGATCTGGTTCTTTGTGCTTCTGGAGCCCGAAGAAGCATGATGGTGCCCCCACCCTTCCCTCTCAGCCCCCCTTTTACCTCCTAAACTTACCTTCATGCTCAGGCTCCTCCATCAAAAGCTCCTGGAGCATCAAACATTTTGAGAGATGGCAAAGTTAGTCATAAAGATCTCTTAGATAATGTCTGAACTAAAAACCTTTAAAAAATATTTATAC
Organism: Anolis sagrei ordinatus; assembly: GCF_025583915.1. Classification (NCBI taxonomy): domain Eukaryota; kingdom Metazoa; phylum Chordata; class Lepidosauria; order Squamata; family Anolidae; genus Anolis; species Anolis sagrei. Next base: position 2,670 of record NW_026845378.1, on the reverse strand, counting down.
TGATTATGTCGAAAAGAGGATGTTTATTATTTCTGTGCCTGCGACTTCAAGTCACTTGTTGATTTATGGTGACCTTATGAATTACATTGGGGCTTCTCAGGCTTCTTTTACACTGCCCTATCTATATCCTAGGAACGGATTTCAGATTATCTGCTTTCAACTGGATTATATGGGTCCCCTTCTGCAGTGCCATATAATCCAGATTATCAAAGCAGATAATCTATGTATAATCCAGTTCAAATCTGATAATATGATTTTATAAGGCAGTGTAGAAGGGGCCAGAGTCTACACTGCCAGATAATCTGAGATAAGAAGATAATAAGAAGATAATTTGGGATCAGATACTGGCACTGTGGAAGGGACCTTAGGCGTTTCCAGACAGGTAATAAATGTGTGCCAAAGTGGGCACCAAAACCTGTTTTGGAGCACATTACTGTTCTGCCTCCCCCCCCCCCCCAAGCCCGGGCTTTCCCGCAAGAAGCATTGTTTACATGCCATCCCTGTAAATACTAGGATGGCATGCAACCACCCTGAAGCCCCCCCCCCCTTAAAATCCCTTAAAATTAAAAAAAAACTTACCCAGCTGCCATTAAGGAGCTCTTTCAGTCCTGCTGGCACATAGGGCCGTCCACACAGCCCTATATCCCAGAATATCAAAGCAGAAAATCCCACATTATCTGAGTGTGGACTCAGATATCCCATTTCAAAGCAGATATTGTGGGATTTTCTGCCTTGATATTGTAGGATATAGGGCTGTGTTGAAAGGCCCATAGAAATGATGTGCCAGGAGATGGGGTGGGGCCATTGTTTTCAACTTAGAGGAGATGGAAGCACATGTATAAATGTTTGAAAACCCCATTTCCTACCTGAAAAGGAATGAGTGAGATTAAAAATAAATATGAAAACACAAAAATCTTTATAAATATAAACCATATGCCAGATCACCCCATCCTTGTCCCCTATCAACGGTGGTCTGTAAAAGCAGCCCGATTATTTTGTTTCTTTAAAGAAGTAATCTAACAGCAAGATCTCTCTTCCAAAAACCTTGTTTCTGATTCATTTGAAGCAGACATGAATCAATCACAGGATTACTTTTATTCATTGTGACTTTGTCAACAACATTAAGGAGTTACTCAACCACTGCAGTAGATAAAATTGCTCTGTCATATTGCAAAGGGCATGGCAAATCCTGAAAAACCCATGTGAGGGGAAGGGTGTCTTGAGATAGCTGGATAACATCTCTAGTCTAAAGGCTTTGTGCAAAAGAGAGATTCAAATAATTATTTAGATGAGCCATGAAGCTGGATTACGCCTCCATAAATATCTTAAACAGACATATTGCTTGAAGTGCTCCTCTTACTCCCAATGTATTTAGTTATCTGAGCATCCTCATTTGTGCAACTAGTCCATTTTATTTTTGAAAGGCCATAAAAATCCAATGTAAGAGTACAATCACATCTTCAACACATTCAGAACAACTAAACACTTCGAGTTCCTCTTTCTTGCAATGACCTTAGGCTGTGCATGCTGCCTATCCACAACCAGAAAGAACATATTTTAATATAGTATTCATTCACTTTTATTCTGAGCCAAAACTGGGCTGACTGTGAAATATTGAGGGAAATGACAGCACGGATCTGGATTTGAAGAATGCTATTAATTTTGGCTCGGGCTACCATTGACTTCTCTTCTTCTTTCCATTTATTCCCAGCTATATTGTGCATTTCTCTCATTAGATCCCAATCTCAGCCTCTCACCATCTTTCAAATTATTCATCTGCAAAAATTATTTTATTATCCATGTGTCCTCAATTGCTTCTCTGGACTCCAGAGTTCTCTTCCTCTTGTCTTTTCTCTGCCTTTTCATCATTCCTCAAAGGGACTTAAAACTCTGATTTTTGTTTATGTCTGTCCATATGTTCCATCTGCTTTGCTTTCAACTCTTCTGTGTGCCCACTCCACCCTGTGTTCTCCAGTCTTGTCTTTTGTGATGATCTTTTTTATCCTATTTGTCTTATTGAGTCTCTCTTCTCTTGGATTGTCCACTGCACATTCATTTCCCCAAACACTCATTTTCTACACAGGGCTTCCTTTCCCCCATTTTTCTTTGCACCATGAGGAAAGCTAGCACAGGGTCCTCCCTTCCTTCAGTTCTTTCATGATTGTCAACATGTTGCCCATTGCGGCATGCCACAAAGTAAAAGCCACATGCCAGAAAGTGGAAAACTTCAGTGAGGATAGTGGGGAGGTGGTGGACGCTACAAACAATGTAACAAACACATTCCTGAGGGAATTGCCCTAAAAGCTGCATTGAATTTCATTGAAAAAAGGGCACTTTTAAAATCTTTTTTAAAAAAAACAATAGTTAGGATAATGAAATTCAGCATAATGTAATTTCTGAGTTCACTAGCATCTAGACTGGGACTGGAAGCCATTCACCCTATTCAAACTCAAATAGAAAGATACTAGTTTTAACTTCTTTTTATACAGGTATATTGTTGGAGTATTCCTTTTTTGTATAATGGCCTCCTTCAGGTCTTTTGTGTATAATGCTTAAGTCAGAATAGGTAACACCTGAGCACCATGCAACTCCCCAAAGCTATTTTATAACTCATATTGCATTTCATTGCACTGTCACTAAAAGGTCATCCAGTAAGTTTTCACAACAGGG
>NW_026845366.1:75130-88309 GCF_025583915.1 Anolis sagrei ordinatus | reverse complement strand
TTCTTTTTCTCATTTCTTTCCTTCCTTCTCTCCTCTTTCTTTCTTTCTTTCTTTCTTTCTTTCTTTCTTTCTTTCTTTCTTCTTTCCTCCTTTCCTCTCATACATCTTGGCCTTCTCTCTTCTTCCTTTGCTTTCCCGCATACACTTTTCCCTTCTCTTTATTCTTTCTTTCTTTCTTTCCTTCCTTTCTCTTCCCTTCTTTCTCTTTGTGGCTCCTTCCATCCTCCTTTGCTCTCATACATCTTGGCCTTCTCTCTTCTTCCTTTGCTTCCCGATTACACTTTCCCCTTCTTCTTTTCTTTCTTTCTCTTCTTTCCCTTTCTTGTTCTTCTCCCATCCCTCTCTTCCTTCTCCTTCCCTCCTCCATTCCTTCAATTTCCATCATACATCTTATCTCTCTTCTTTCTTTCTTTCCTTCCTTCCTTCCCTCCTTCCTCTTCCCTTCTTTCTCTTTGTGAGTCCTTCCATCTTTCTTTGCTCTCATACATCTTGGACTTCTCTCTTTTCTTCCTTTGCTTTCCCGGATATACTTTCCCCTTCTTCCTCCTCCTCCTCGTCTTCTTTCTTTCCTTCCTTCCTTTCTCTTATTTCCCTTTCTCGTTCTTCTCCCATCCCTCTTTTCCTTCTCCTTCCTTCCTTCCTTCCTTCCTTCCTTCCTTCCTTCCTTCCTTCCTTCCTCCCTTCCCTCCTCCCTTCCCTTCTGTCCTTCTTCCTTCTTTCTCTCATTTCTTTCCTTCCTTCTCTCCTTTCTTTCCTTCCTTCTCTCATTTCTTTCCTTCCTTCCTTCCCTCATTTCTTTCCTTCTTTCCTTTTCTCATTTCCTTCCCTCCTCCCCTTTCCTTCCCTTTCCTTACTTCTGTCCTTCTTTCTCTCATTTCTTTCGTTCCTTCTCTCCTTTCTTTCTTTCCTTCCTTCCTTCCTTCCTTCCTTCCTTCCTTCCTTCCTTCCTTCCTTCCTTCTCTCATTTCTTTCTTTCTTTCCTTCTCTTCCTTCCTCCCTTCCCTTCCTTCCCTTCCTTCTGTCCTTCTATCCTTCTTTCTCTCATTTCTTTCCTTCCTTCTATTCCTTCCTTCCTTCTTTCCTTCCTTCTCTCATTTCTTTCTTTCCTTCCTTCTCTTCCTTCCTTCCTTCCCTCTCTCCCTCCCTTCCCTTCCTTCTGTCCTTCTATCCTTCTTTCTCTCATTTCTTTCCTTCCTTCTATTCCTTCCTTCCTTCTTTCATTTCTTTCCTTCCTTCTTTCATTTCTTTCTTTCCTTCCTTCCTTCCTTCTCTCATTTCCTTCCCTCCTTCCCTTTCCTTCTGTCTTTCTTTCTCTCATTTCTTTCCTTCCTTTTCTCCTTTATTTCCTTCCTTCCTTCTCACCTTTCCTCTTCTCTTTATCTCCATTCTTCCTTCATTTCCTCCCTTTTTCTTTCCTTCTTTTCTTCCTTCCTTCTTTCTTTCCTTCCCTCTTTTCTTTCTATCCTTCCTTCTCTCCTTCCTTCATTTCTTCCTTCCTTCCTTCCTTCCTTCCTTCCTTCCTTCCTTCCTTCCTTCCTTCCTTCTTCCTTCCTTCTTCTTCTTCCTTCCTTCCTTCCTTCTTCTTCATTTTTTTCTTTCTTTCCTTCTCTCATTTCTTTCTTCTCCTCTCTTTCTTCCTTCCTTCCTTCCTTCTCCTTCCTCTCCTTTCCTTTTCTTCTCTTTCCTTCCTTCTCTCTTTTCTTTTCTCCCTCCCTCCCTCCCTTCCTTCCTTTCTCCTTCTCTCTTTCTCCCATATTTGTAGCCCTGGGCCCTCCCTGTGTTCTTCTCTTCTTCTCTCTCTTTTTTCTGTCTTCTCTCTCTCCTTTTCCCTCTCTCTTCTCTCTCTTTCATTCTCTCCTTCTCTTCTCTCCTACACTCTTCTCTCCCCATCTCTTCTTCTTTCTCACCTTTCTCTCCCCACCGCCCCCAATATTTAAAAAGTCCCCCCATATTTAGAGCCCTGGACCTTCCCTTTGGTATCCCTCCCCTCTTCTCATTCTCCTTTTTCTCTCTTCTCTCCCTTCTTTCTCTCCTCTCTTTCTCTCTCCTTTCTCTCTCTACCATCTCTTTTCTCTCTTTCATCTCTCTCTTCTCCTTTATCTCTCTCCTTTCTTTCTTCTTTCTCACTTTCTTCCTCTCTTTCTCTCTTCTTTCTCTCTTCTATCTTTTCTATCTCTTCTCTTTCTCCTCCACTCTTTCTCTTCCCCCCTCTTCTCATCTCTTTTTCTTTCTCTCCTCCATCTCTTCTTTTTTCTCTGTTTTCTTTTTTTTCTCTTCTTTCTCTTTTCTAAATGTTTTTTTTCTATTTCTTCTCTCTCTCTCTCTCTTCTTTCTTTCTTTCTGGAAATTGGGGAGATAGGGCGAGGGTTACAAATAAAGTTATTCTTTTCTTTCTTCTCTCTCTCTCTCTCTCTTCTTTCTCCCTCTCTTCTCTCTTTCTCTCCCCTTTTCTCTTTCTCTCTTTTCCCCCTGCTCTTCTTTTTCTTTCTTTCTGTCTTTCTCTCTCTCTCTTCCCTCTCTCTCACATATACACTTTTCTTTCTCTTTCTTTCTTTCTTTCTTTTTCTCTTTCTTTCTCTCTCTCTCTTTCCTTTTTTTCTTTCTTTCTCCTTCCTTTCTTTCTCTCATCCATTGTGGGAGCCCTGGACACTCTCTTGTCTCCCCCTTCCCTCTTTTCTCTCTCTTCTTTCTGTTTTCTATCTTTTCTTTCTACCTCTTCCCTCTCTTCTCCCCTTTTCTCTTTTTTCTCCTTGTCTCTTCCTTCTATCTCTTCTTTTTCTCTCTTTATTTTCTCCCACTTTTCTCTCTCTCTTCTTTTCCCTCCTCTATCTATCTCTTCTTTCTCCCCCCTTCTTCCTTTCTCACTTTCTTTCTCCTCTAAATCGATGAGTTCTGGGTGCTCTCTTGTCTGCCCCTCCCTTCTTTTCTCTCTCTTCTTTTTCTCTTCTTCTCTTTCATTATCTTTTCTCTTTCTCTCCTCCTCCTCTCTTCCTTTTTCCTTCCCTATCTCTCTCCTTTCTCTCTTCATACCCATCTTCTCTCCTTCTTTCTCTTCTCTCTTCCTCTGTTCTTCTCTTTCACTCTCTTTTGTCTTTCTCTGCTTCTTCTCCCCCACTTCTTTTCGCTTCACTCTCTCTCTCTTCTTTCTATCTCTTCTTTCTCCCTTCTTTGTTCCCCTCTCTTTTCTCTTCTCTTTCTCCCCTCCTCTCTCTCTCTCTTCTTTTCGCTTCTCTCTCCTCTCTTTTCTCTCTCTTCATACCCCTCTCTTCTCCCTTTCTTCTTCTCTTTCATTCTCTTTTCTCTTTCTCTCCTCCTCCTCCTCTCTCTCTTCTTTTCCCTCCTCTCTCTCTCCTCACTCTTTTCTCTCTCTTCATACCCCTCTCTTCTCTCTTCCTCTCTTTCATTCTCTTTTCTCTTTCTTTGCTTTTCCTCTCTCTCTTCTATTCCCTTCAGTCTCTCTCTAATCTCTCTTCTCTTTTCTCTCTTCATACCTTTCCCTTCTCTCCTTCTCTTCTCTCTCTCTGTCTTCCCCTCTTCTCTTTCATTTTCTTTTCTCTTTCTCTGCTTCTCCTTTCTCTCTTTTTTCCCCTTCTCTATCTCTCTCATCTTTCTTCTCTCTCCTCTCATCCCTGTCTTCTCTCCTCCTCTCTCTCTTCTTCTCTTTCATTCCCTTTTCTCTTTCTCTGCTTCTCCTCTCTCTCTTCTTTTCCCTTCTCTATCTCTCTCATCTCTCTTCTCTCTCTTCTTCCCTGTCTTCTCTCCTTCTCTCTCTTCTCTCTTCCTCTCTTCTTCCTTTCATTCTCTTTCTCTTTCTCTGCTTCTTCTTCTCTCTCTTCTTTCCCTTCTCTATCTCTCTCATCTTTCTCTCTCTCTCATCCTTCCTTCTCTTCTCTCTTCTTTCTCTTTCTTCCTTTCCTTTCCTCTTCTTCTCCTTCTCTCTCTCCCTCTCTTCTTTCTCCTCCCTCTTCTTCCTTTCCTCTCTCTCCCTCCTCCTCTTTCCTCCAGCCGTCCTAATCACTCTCTTCGCCCCCTCTTCCCTATCTATATGGGGGTGGGTGGGCGGCGGGGCTAATTCAAGCCATCGATCAGGCGGCCAGGAGGGAGGGAGGGCCATAAATTATGGTGACAGGGAGACAGGGACCCTCCCAGGCCCGCCGAACACGGCGAGATCGATCCCGGGGCACCCCCCGCCCCCCGAAAAGGAAGAGACACAGAGAGAGAGGAAGACCCCTCCCCAAAAGGTGACAAGCATAGGCTGCAACCCTCGCCGGCCTCCAGGGGGCGCCCGCATTCAGCCTCTGGACTCAACCAAGAAGGAGAAGAAAGTGGACATCCATAATAATAATAATAATAATAATAATAATAATAATAATAATAATAATAATAATAATAATATAAAAATTCCAATAGACACAATCACAATAGAGATGACAATCTTTGGGGTGAGAAGGGCGGCATAGAAATGCCGTAAAAAAATAAAATAATAATAATAATAATAATAATAATAATAATAATAATAATAATAATTCTACCCTTGCCACCAGGCCACTGAATTAGTAAAATAATAATAATAATAATAATAATAATAATAATAATTCTACCCTTGCCACCAGGCCACTGAATTAGTAAAATAATAATAATAATAATAATAATAATAATAATAATAATAAATTCTAATAACAATAATAATTCTACCCTTGCCACCAGGCCTCTGAATTAGTAAAATAATAATAATAATAAAATAATAATAATAATAATTCTACCCTTGCCACCAGGCCTCTGAATTAGTAAAATAATAATAATAAAATAATAATAATAATAATAAATAATTCTACCCTTGCCACCAGGCCTCTGAATTAATAAAATAATAATAATAATCCTTCCTTGCTGTCAGGCTTATAAATTGATGACGACGACAACAACAACAATCTATCCTTGTCACCAGGCCTCTTACTATTAAAATAATAATAATAATAATAATAATAATAATAATGATATAGTAATAACAATAGTAGTAGTAGTAATCATCACAATATACTTTGCTGCCAGGCCTCTAAATTAGATGATGATGATGATACTAAATAACAACAACAACAACAATAATAATAATATAATTCTGTCCTTGCTGTCAGGCCTCTAAATTAGATGACGATGATAATAATATCCCTCTGCCCTTGCTGCCAGGCTTCTTAATAATAATAATAATAATAATAATAATAATAATAATAATAAAGTATGGATTGTTGATGTTGACAACAGGATTGAAGAGAAACAACTGGAAAAGTTGACACAATACAAGGATTTAAAGATGGAACTGCAAAGACTGTGGCACAAGCCAGTCAAGGGGGTCCCAGTGGTGATCGGCACACTGGGTGCAGTGCCTCAAGACCTTGGCCTGCACTTAAACACAATCGGCGCTGGCAAGATTGCCACCTGTCCGCTGCAGAAGGCCACATTACTGGGATCTGCATGTATTATTCGCTGATACATCACACAACCTTAGACACTTGGGAAGGGTCTGACATGTGTCCAATAATAATAATAATAATAATAATAATAAATCCCACAGTCCTAGACACTTGGGAAGAGTGTGATCCAAGACAACGTGTGATCCAAGACAACAGCCAGCAGAGTGATGTTGTCTGCTGTGGACTCCTCTTGTTGTGTTTCAAATAATAATAATAATAATAATAATAATAATAATAATAATAATAACAACAATAATAATAATAACAATAATAATAAAACAGCCAGCAGAGTGATCTTGTCTGCTGTGGACTCATCTTGATGTGTTTTAAATAATAATAATAATAATAATAATAATAATAATAATCTTCTGCTTTCGATGCCATGCCTCTTAATTGGTAAATAACAACAACAACAACAACAACAACATGGCTCTGCCCTTGCTATCAGGCAACTTATTTACATCGTCATCATCACCAATTATTATTATTTTACTAATAAGGCGCAATGGGTGAAACCCTTGTGCTGGCAGGACTGAAGACTGACAGGTTGGAGGTCTGAATCCGGGGAGGTGAGCTCCCTCCGTCAGCTCCAGCTCCCCATGTAGAAACATGAGAGAAGCCTCCCACAAGGATGATAAAACACCCGGGCAATGTCCCCTGGGCAACGTCCTTGCAGACAGCCAATTCTCTCACACCAGAAGCGACTTGCAGTTTCTCCAGTTGCTCCTGACATGAGAAGAAAACATCATCATCATCATCATCATCATCATCATCATCATCATCGTGGCGCAGTGGGTTGAACCCTTGTGCCGGCAGGACTGAAGACTGACAGGTCGCAAGTTCGAATCCAGGGAGAGCGCGGATGAGCTCCCTCTGTCAGTTCCAGCTTCTCATGCTGGGACATGAGAGAAGCCTCCCACAAGGATGGTAAAACATCAAAACATCCAGGCAATGTCCCTGGGCAATGTCCTTGCAGACGGCCAATTCTCTCACACCAGAAGCGACTTGCAGTTTCTGATACAACAAAAAATCATCATCATCATCATCATCACCATCATGATCATCATCTACTTCTGCCCTTGCTGCCAGGCCTCTTATTTAAATAACAACAACAACAACATGGCTCTGCTACTGGCCGCTCTTGCATGCCTTTCCCCTTGAGGACATGCAAAGCCTATCTCCATGCATTTGGGGTCTGAAGGGGGCCTGCCTTCCTCTTCCTTGGTTCCTCTCTTTTGAGAGAAATGAAGAATCCCTGACAAATTGAACATGAAGCAATGGGGAGTGGGTTGGGATGCTGATGGGGAGCCCGGGGGTCCGGAACCCCGCCGAGGCGCATCCGGGAGAAGGCCCGGCGCATACAGATGCCCCTCTTCGTGCTCATCCATTCCTAATGCGCCCAGAAAGGCAGGAAGGAAGAGCAAGAAATGCAACAGGAATGGACCGCCTTGCTTTGCAATGCAAAAAATGCAACAGAAATGAAACAACCTTCTTTGCCATGCAAGAAATGCAAATAGAAATTAAAGGCCTTTCTTTGAGGTGCAAGAAATGCAAACAGAAAAGAATGCAACAGTCTGAATGCCTTTCTTTGCAATGCAAGAAATGCAAACAGAAATGAAATGCCTTTCTTGGTAATGCAAGAAATTCAACAAAGATTAAACTCCCTTCTTTTCAATGCAAGAAATGCAACAGAAATGAAACGACCTTCTTTGCCACGCAAGAAATGCAAACAGAAAGTAAAGGCCTTTCTTTGAGATGCAAGAAATGCAAACAGAAATGAAACACTCTTCTTTGCAATGCAAGGAATGCAACAGTTTGGATGCCTTCTTTGCTATGCAAGAAATGCAAGCAAAAATTAGATGCCTTTCTTGGTAATGCAAGAAATGCGACAGAGATTACTCTCTCTTCTTTGCAATGCAAGCAATACAACAGAAATGAAACACTCTTCTTTGCAATGCAAGGAATGCAACAGTTTGAATGCCTTTCTTTGCTATGCAAGAAATGCAAACAGAAATAAAATGTCTTTCTTAGTAATACGAGACATGCGACAAGAGATGAAACTCCCTTCTTTGCCATGTGAGAAATGCAACAGAAATGAAATGACCTTCTTTGCCATGCAAGAAATGCAAACAGAAATTAAACACCTTTCTTTGAGATGCAAGAAATGCAAACAGAAAAGAATGCAACAGTTTGAATGCCTTTCTTTGCAATGCAAGAAATACACACAGAAATGAAATGCCTTTCTTTGCAATGCAAGCAATGCAACAGAAATAAAACGACCTTCTTTGCCACGCAAGAAATGCAATCAGAAATTAAACGCCTTTCTTTGCAATGCAAGCAATGCAACAGAAATAAAACGACCTTCTTTGCCACGCAAGAAATGCAAACAGAAATTAAAAGTCTGTCTTTGAGATGCAAGAAATGCAAACAGAAGTGAAACGCTCTTCTTTGCAATGCAAGGAATGCAACAGTTTGAATGCCTTTACTATGCAAGAAATGCAAACAGAAATGAAATGCCTTTCTTGGTAATGTGAAAAATGCGACAAGAAATGGAACTCTCTTCTTTGCCATGCAAGAAATGCAACAGAAATGAAATGACCTTCTTTGCCATGCAAGAAATGCAAACAGAAATTAAACGCCTTTCTTTGAGATGCAAGAAATGCAAACAGAAAAGAATGCCACAGTCTGAATGCCTTTCTTTGCAATGCAAGAAATGCAACAGAGATTAAACTCCCTTCTTTGCAATGCAAGAAATGCAACAGAAACTAAAGGCCTTTCTTTGCAATGCAAGAGAAAGGAAACACTTTCCTTTTCAATGCAAGAAATGCAACAAAAATGAAAGGTCTTTCTTTGCAATGCAAGGAAGGCAAAAGAATTGAAATGCCTTTCTTTGCCATGAGATGCAACAGAAACGAAGTGCCTTTCTTTGTGATGCAAGACATGCAAACAGAAATGAAATGCTTTGCTTTGCAATGCAAGAAACACAACACTAATGCAATGCCTTTCTTTGCAAGGAGAGGGCCTTCCACTATTGCAGACTCATAATCTATGGAACTCCCTGCCTCATGAAGCTCGTTCCCTTCCAGTCGTTTCCCAGTGACTTTTCCATTGAAAGTAGGCCTCCATTCTAGAGTTTAGGTTTTAGTACTTAGGATTTAAATTGTATATTGCATTGTTTTCATAGCACTGTTGGACGCTTTGAGTCTCTTAAAAAGACAGAAAACAGCAAATAATAACAACAACAACAACAACAACAACAACAAGTTACTCAAAGCCTGCCAATGAGTTTCTATATCTGAGTGAGGATTCACACCCATGTCTCCCAAAGTCGAACCAGATTAAATATAACAACAACAACAACAACAATAATAATAATGCTTAGGGGAAAGATTGGCTTCTATATTTTGGGATATAAATATGATAACAACAACAACAACAACTACTACTACTACTACTACAGTGCTGCTGCTGCTACTTGGGAAAGACTTTGGCTTCTCTGTTTTGGGATGTAAATACTACTACTACTACTACTAATAATAATAATAATAATGTTTGGCAAAGACTTTGGCTTATATAGTAATAATAATAATAATAATAATAATAATAATAATAATTCCAGCATTGTGTCATACTGTGTTTTGTGTCAGTAAAATAGTAGTAGTAGTAGTAGTAGTAGTAGTAGTAGTAGTAGTAGTAGTTTGCCCAAAGCCTGCCAATGGGTGTCACCTGAGTGAGGATTCAAACCCATGCCTCACAGAGTCTAACTAGAGCTAACAACAACAACAACAATGTTGCGGCTTAGGAAGGACTTTGATTTCTATATTTTGGGATGATGATGATGATGATGATGATGATGATGATGATGATGATGACAATATAGCATGCTCAAAGCCAGCCAGTGGGTTTTTCCACCTGTGAGGATTTGAACCCATGCCTCTGTGTGATGTATTGGCAAATAATGCGTGCAGATCCAAGTCACATGGCCTTTTGCAGCTGACCGGTGGGAATTTTGTCAGCACCGATTGTGTTTAAGTGCAGGCCAAGGTCTTGAGGCACTGCACCCTATTATTATTATTATTATTATTATTATTATTATTATTATTATTTTGAACTCTGGGAGGCACCAGGTATAGAAACCCGTTGGTAGGCTTTGAGCAAGCTGCTATTATCATAATCATTATCATAATCACCACCACCATCATCATCATCATCATCATCATCATCATCATCATCATTATTCTGGTTAGACTTTGGGAGGCATGGGTCATCAGACTGGGTGACCTTTTGGGTTTCCTCCAGCTCTGGATACTAGAATATATCATTCACACACACATATTCACACACACACACACACACACACACACACACACACACACACATATATACACATAATATACATACACACACACACACACACACACACAGGCTGGATGGCCATTTGTTGGGAAGGCTTTGATTGTGCCTTCCTGTAATGGCAGAATGGGGTCAGGCTGGGTGACCTTTTGGGTTTCCTCCAGCTCTAGGATGCTATGATATATCATTCACACACACACACACATATATATCTATATGAATGGCCATCTGTTGGGAAGGCTTCGATTGTGCCTTCCTTCTATGGCAGAATGGGGTCAGGCTGGGTGACCTTCGGGGTTTCCTCCAGCTCTAGGATGCTATGATATATATATATATATATATATATATATATATGGCTGGATGGTCATCTGTTGGGAAGGCTTCGATTGTGCCTTCCTTCAATGGCAGAATGGGGTCAGACTGGGTGACCTTTGGGGTTCTCTCTAGCTCTAGGATGCTATGATATATCATTCACACTCACACACACATATACATAATACACACACACACATATATATATACACACATACACACACAGGCTAGATGGCCATCTGTTGGGAAGGCTTTGATTGTGCCTTCCTTCAATGGCAGAATGGGGTCAGGCTGGGTGACCTTTGGGGTTTCCTCCAGCTTTAGGATGCTATGATATATCATTCACACACACACACACACATACATAATTACACACACACACACACACACACATATACACACATACACACACAGGCTGGGTGGCCATTTGTTGGGAAGGCTTCAATTGTAATGGCAAAATGCAGTCAGACTGGGTGACCTTTTGGGTTTCCTCCAGCTGTAGGATTCTATGATATATCATTCATTCATATGTGTGTGTGTGTGTGTGTGTGTGTAGATAGATAGATAGATAGATAGTTGGATGGCCATCTGTTGGGAAGGCTTCGACTGTGCCTTCCTGTAATGGCAAAATGTGGTCAGGCTGGGTGACCTTTGGGGTTTCCTCCAGCTCTAGGATGCTATGATATATCATTCACACATCTATATGGATGTCCATCTGTTGGGAAGGCTTCGATTGTGCCTTCCCTTCAGTGGCAGAGTGGGGTCAGTCTGGATGGCCTCGAGGGCCCCCTTCCAACTCTACGTGATGCGATGACTCTGTAAACACAGCAGCCAGCAGGATTTCCCCACTCTGAATACCAAGGGAGCGTAATGTATGCGGATCAATGCTCCGCGCGCATCGCTATCGATGGGGCAATTGCAATGTGCAAAGAGGCCATCCGAATGCATTCCGGGGCCTCCCTGCATGTGGCGGCATGCATGTGCCAAGTGCGGTTTCCTGTCTAATTGTGCGGGCCTTCCTTGGGAAGCAGGCGTTCTGCGCCAGGAACTCCTTCCTTCTTGTGGCACAAACCAGGGTGCAAGGATGAGATCTATTGCAAGGAAAACTACTGCAAAATGTGCAGGATGAGGACCCTCCCGGAAGGACAACGTTTTGCAAATTGGACAAACTTTTCCCCATGTTTATATCATGGAACCCATTAGGAAATAATGCCATTCGTAACCATAGTGTTACGTAGTGGTATTCAACACAAATGCTCCCCTAATAGGATTGCCAGCCATAGACTCAGCACATTTACATATAATAATAATAATAATAATAATAATAATAATAATAATAATAATAATGCAAATATTTTGCAAAAAGGTCCATAGGAGACACCTTCGAATTGTATTGGAACCTGTTTAACTGAGAACTTCCCAAGACTATTATTATTATTATTATTATTATTATTATTATTATTATTATTATTATATGTTTATATCCTAATAATGAGACTCTCATCTCCACGCAGAAGACAGAAGGCACAGAGTGTTTCATCTATGCTGACGATCATGCCATCACCACCCAAGCAGGAAGTTTCGAAAGGGTTGAACAGAAGCTGTCTGAAGCTTTAGGTGCTCTTATTGCCTATTACAGGGAAAATGAGCTGATTCTTAATCCAGTGAAAAACACAGATGTGTGCTTTCCATCTTCAGAAGAGACAAGTATGTCAAGCTCTGAGGAAACAATCTATGCTGACGATCCTGCCATCTCTGCTCAAGCAGAGAGCTTTGAAATGGCTGAACAGAAACTCTCTGAAGGTTTAGGCGGTCTTACTGTCTATTACAGGGGAAACCAGCTGATTCCTAATCCACCCAAGACACAGACGAGTGTTTTTCACCTTACAAACAGACAAGTATCTCGAGCTCTGAGGAAACTATCTATGCTGACGATCGTGCTATCACCGCTCAAGCAGAGAGCTTTGAAAGGGTGGAACATAAGCTGTCTGAAGCTTTAGGTGCCCTAATTGCCTATTACAAGGAAAACAAGCTGATTCCTAATCTATTTAAAACACAGATGTGTGCTTTACATCTTCAGAACAGACAAGTATCTCAAGCTCTGAGGAAGTGATATATGCTGATGATCATGCCATCACCACCCAAGCAGGAAGTTTCGAAAGGGTTAAACAGAAGCTGTCTGAAGCTTTAGGTGCCCTTACTGCCTATTACAGGGAAAACCAGCTGATTCCTAACCTATTTAAAACACAGACATGTGCTTTTAATCTTACAAACAGACAAGTATCTCGAGCTCTGAGGAAACGATCTATGCTGATGATCATGCCATCACCACCCAAGCAGGAAGTTTCGAAAGGGTTGAACAGAAGCTGTCTGAAACTTTAGGTGCTCTTACTGCCAATTACAAGGAAAACGAGCTGATTCTTAATCCATTGAAAACACAGGTATGTGCTTTCCATCTTCAGAACAGACAAGTATCTCGAGCTCTGAGAAAACGATCTATGCTGACGATCATGCCATCACCGCTCAAGCAGAGAGCTTTAAAAGGGTTGAACAGAACCTGTCTGAACATGTAGGTGCCCTTACTGCTTATGACAGGAGAAATCAGCTGATTCCTAATGTATTTAAAACACAGATGAGTGCTTTTCACCTTACAAACAGACAAGTATCTCGAGCTCTGAGGAAACGATCTATGCTGATGATCATGCCACCACCACTCAAGCAGAGAGCTTTGAAAGGATTGAACAGAAGCTGTCTGAAGCTTTAGGTGCCCTAACTGCCTATTACAGGGAAAACCAGCCGATCCCTAACCCATCTAAAACACAGACATGTGTCTTTCACCTCAAGAAGAGACAAGCATCCCGAGCTCTGGGGATTATTACCTGGGAAGGAAGGAATCCCACTGGAGCATTGCAGCGCACCCAAGTACCTGGGAGTCACTCAGTACCATGCTCTGACCTACAAGAAACACTGCCTAAATATCAAGCAAAAAGTGAGCGCTAGAAACAATATCATACGAAAGCTGACTGGCACAACCTGGGGATCACAA